>JARHVA010003158.1:1095000-1520000 GCA_037957365.1 Torreya grandis | reverse complement strand
ATGGAACACCAACCCCAACTAGTCAAACACCCACTCAACTAAGCTTTAGTAAGCACTAACCTATAATAAGGAGGCACCAACCTCCTAGATGACTTAGCACTAACTCAGCCACCCAAAAATTTTAATCATATTCATAAAAATTTATTTCTCATAGAATAGATGATGATCAGCTTCTTTAGCTCTTCTCACTCCTCTATCCCTCACAAACTGCCTTTTAGGCTTCTTCCTTCAATTAGGTCTCTTTAAGACAAATAAGGTCATATGACCTTGATATTAAATATACATTACCCATACTATATCTTCATGATAGTTTCTATACACCTATATAATGGTCTAAAATACCTCTTTCATCTTTTCAATGTATTCTTTCCTTCACTTACACTCACTAAAACTCTAACAGACTAATTAGGCCTATTAGATCTTGTTCTTATACAATCATCTAGCTCAAACACCTCTTGGTTATACACACACACTTTAAAACTTATATTAACCTTAAAATATATCTTACAACATGTTTCATAAATTAATCAATCATTATAATAGGTAGGCCATAACTTATAAGACCAAAACATCTTTTAGGCCTTAAGGAGACGTAATTTAATTAGGCCTTCATTAGTACATGCTACCCTTTGATCTCCTTGGAATAATTTAAAAATCCACACACAGTAGGAAAAATTCATATTTCACTCAAATATAACCCCAATAATATCATATTATGTCCATAACACTTTTTAGTTCCAACCACCACTTGAAGCAGACCATTAGTATTGTTTACATAAGGCCTTTGAACACACAAAAAGTTTGTCTTGAACAACTAAAGATAACAAATAATTTATCCACACAACCATGATAATAAATAACTTATATATATCCTACATGGATTTAAAAATATCACCATATGAATTAAACACTTCAACTCAGAGCATAGAGCTTCAGAAACACCTCTACAACTCACTCACTTAAAACTACCAATTTTCCTCAAAGACCAGTCATGGTGACTCAGACCTCCAACACCTGTATAGACATATTTAATGAATTATAATGAATGTATATAATCTTATTAAACCATTATACCATTATTATATAGAAATATAATATGGTGAAATGTAAAATATTGGTTTTGTAGACCAATCTCATGACCTTATATCTCATTGTCTCATTTGAACTAGACAGGTCAACTTGTGAGCAACTTTTTCACTATAATCACTGACCTCCAAAATTTATACCAAACATAAAATTTATTTAAATTATTTGAAATCATCTCCATGCACTTGGTTTCATCACTATATCATGATAACACATTCCTAATCATCTTCTCATTGTTGCTTGGTTTTTTCACTTTTTGCACCATTAGACTTGTTAGCTATTGGTTAAGTTGGGATGACTAGTTTAGCACATTTTATTAATATAGCCTATCTAAAAACCTTCATATAAATAAAACATGATTCTATACCTTCTTCCTACATCCATTTACTTATTATGTCTAATGTAACTTTTGACTTCTACAACAATTTCTTTATAAACAAGTCTATAACTCAACATTTTCTCTCTCCTCTCTCTAACCAATACAACTTGGAGGTACTTTGGAGACTCCAATATAATATCCAATAGCTTACATAAGCATACCAATCCATTTTGGGCAATTTTGATCAATTTCTTCAACATTAGATCATTATTAGGTTTCGAAGAGAGTTTAAATTTGTTTTCATTCTTAACAATCACTCATAAAGCATAAACCCTCAATCTAAAAAATAATGCCTGTAGTTTTTATCTATGACCCTTCTCCATAAACCATGAATAGATGATGTTCCCATGAAAAGGTTTGATGAGCTAATGAACACAATAAAAATCATCTCAGGTTGAGATACCTTCATTCTAAACACTCAAGAGATCTCAAAACCAATTTTCATGCCTTGTCCTTCAAACTATAATCTCAAAATATATAAATAAAATTTAAACAACATACCTCACCTATGAAAATACTTACATGAGCTCAAACACCTTGAAATTTTATCATGACCCCTCATTAGGCCACACTCTCTATCTTTGTTCTCTTAGACCTTGACTTGCAAACTACATTAGGCCTTAAAACTAAACTTCATGCCTCTTTCCATGCACTTTCCACCTCACTCACATGCTCAAGTAACCTATCTCATTATTAAACACTTCCATACATCCTTCACATGCCTTGACACTAGATCATGATACCTCATTAGGCCAGGCAAGGTCTAGGAGTGGTCTATGTACAGACTTGTCCTGAAGGTCTTACCCTATAGATTCACCCTGAGACTCTCATGAGTGTTCCAATGTCTCACATACATGCTTAAGCAACTTCATAAAACCACTCATGCCTATGTGTACTCATCTTACCAATCCATCATGCTCATACCTTCTCACAAGGTCTCTTCATGCCATGACTAAGCTTAGGCTACTCAAGGACCTCTACCTTAATGCAACCAAAAGAAATTAGTTTCCTTGAATTCTCTCTTTTTGCCTTCAAATTATCTTTGATGACAACATTCCATAAATGCCCATTGTCACATCAACCTGCTTCTAACTAGGCACACTCTCTTAATGACATCAATCTCATGCAAGATGCACCTTTGACATCAATGACAATACTCAACAAATGATTCCATTGTCCAATGAGTGCCTACATTGATATAATTTTGAGCATCTAGTTGGAGTCTTTCTACTTTTATTTTCCTACCCCTTTTCCCTTTCTTTCCAAAGTTAAGAGATTTGAGATCACAAGGGCTCTGCACTATAGTCAGGAATGCAATACTTACCAGCTCTTCTTATTCTTCCTCCCATCCATACCCTGCCTCTTCTAATGAATCTAAAGCTTCCTTTTACTAGGGACTTTCTATTAGAGGAGAAATTTTTTTTGCATCTACTATTCCAATTTTATTTATTTCTGCTTCCCTTTTTGGATTGGGATAAGAATGCTTCCTTGGCTCCAAATCAATCAAAACCTTTTTTGTCTTTGGGGTCTTCCCCTTTTGAGGATTAACCTAAACTTCCTAAAATATTGTCGAAGAAAGATTCTCAGCAGACATAGATTTTACCAATTTTTGCATGTTTATAACCAAATCATGATTCATACAACTTGCCTTTCTTACTCATTTCTATAAGATCGATGCTTGGGATCCTTTAAATCCATTTAATAAACAAGAATAAATCTTATGATCCCTTTTATTACATTTGAATCATCTAAAAGGAAGACCTTCAAAATTAATATATTGAGTCCACACTCCATGGTAGGATTAAATCTGAATAGAGTGATGTAGAGGTTTGGATAGATCAACCAATACACACACCCTAACAAAACTCATATTAGCCTTAAGAGAATTATCCATTTTCACAAAGACTCCCAACTTTCTAACCAACTACTTGAAAAGACCAAGATCATGCAAGGCTAAGGGGAGATTATGAAATCTTATCCATATCGAAGCTTACAAAATAATTGAGGCACCAAGATTAAAAAAAAGGGTAACCAAGGGTATAAAAACACCCCTTGTTTGCCTTTAAACCAAGGACCATTCATCTACACAAACTCTCTATCTTCAGAAGAGAGAAACTGAAGCAGGAAGAAACCATTTGACAACATTGATAAAGAGGAAGCTTGTATAGAGGACCAAATTCCAGATGACCATTACAAAAGAACTTTCTAAGATGGCCATTTCTCTACACATCTAAATATATGCTAATTGTTTCCCCTTTCCTTACCAATCTCTAAAAGTTATGATTCTGAAATTTCCAATATTGGAGAAGTGTCAAAAAAATGAGGGGAACATGACCTAGAAAGGTTGTTTCCAATGCTCTTTTCTAAGATTTTTCAGCTTTTGAAATCCCCTTAGAACCTCCCACGATTTCTAATTCCTCCTCAGGGAGCATTTTAGCATGAATCTTACTTCTGGGGATCAGCATAGGATCTAAATTAGCTCTTTACAAAATGCTCCACAAGAATGAAAGGGATTTGAAATATTAATGCAAGAGGGATAAACCAAAGTTTTGGAAACCCTAGCCACCCCTATTGATGCTTCAGAGTCCTATTTCCCTGGGGCAAAACCTCCATTAGAAATATTTTTGTTCAAACCCTACTATTCCAACCCTAAATTTTTTTCCTAAAGGTCAAAATCTATTTCATTTTGTTCAGTAGCTTTATAAACATGAACGTAATCTTTCTTTTTCAACCTTCCCCTTTTAGGTCTTTGGCTAACCTCTAACCCCCGCTCTTCCTAGCACACCCTAAAGGATGCCCCTTCGTTATTAACTTCACCCTCCTAATGATTGCTTAGCACAGCCTTCTTCGATTCTATTCTCCTTTGCCCCTGTGCTTTTACCCCTAATTCCACTATTGCTATTACCACACCCTTCTCCCTTGTCATCGTTTGTCTATAAAAAATCTCTGACATTATCGCTTACCTAAGACTATTCCTAGCTTCCTCTGATGCCATCAATAACAATAATATTTATATTGTATATATTATTAATAATATATATTATTATATATGAAAGTTATATATAGATAGGTATAATAAAATATATATTATAATAATATTTATACCTATATATATGTAATTTCAATGTCTTGTTCCTACGTGTGTGGCATTATAATGATGATTCATGCCATACATTGGATGTGGAGCTCTGTCAACTCTCATGACACTTTCATCCATCCTTGCCAATAAAAAATGACCAAACAAAGATGTTAACTTCATATAAGCCATGGACCCTTCTACTATGGGTGAAGGGCATGTAAATCTATTAGTTACCTTGAATCTGGGTCTACTATATGATATGGGCCCTATAGTGTATGATGCCACCTAAATTACCCAATCGTTACATCTCACCATCACCACTCAACGCACCTTAAAATAAAGTGGTACATTTTGTATAACTTTTCCCTTCCCTATCACTTCATCGTTACTCAAACTCATCATGAAATAAAACATCTTCTCCTTATACAATGTGTTGCCACAATATATAAAGAAACACATAATATTATTTTACACTATCAACTTTACTAAAAATATAAAAATATTATTACTTAACCCTTCATATATAAAATCTAAAACAAAATTAATAATCATACTAAATTATACTCCCTCACTTTACAAAACCCTACTTTATAAAAACAAAATATTATATCCCTTTAAAACGACTCCTACTAATACATAACCTCAATGTATAACATTATTGAAATGTTTTATTCAATTATTTGTATCTCTGAATATATCAACTTCACACATATTAGTGAGATTCAATTCTCATATATCTCATTCAATAATAATGGGACAAAACTCTCTACCTCAATACATTTAATCTTGTATTAAAAGAAGAAAAATTATCAACTCTATTATTATTATTTTTAACACAATATATGTGATTTAAATTTTTATTAAGCAATATCCTTAAACATTTCGACAATTTGGAAAAAAAAAAAAAAAAACAAACAAACAACTAACTATCAATTGGTCTTTTCCGATGGCAAGCTTTTCTTCACCTTCCGTCATAGGAAATAGATAGACTTTCTGACCACATTCAGGGCTAAAAACGGTCCTATCTTGACTTATTTTATACGACAGCCTGGAACGCGTGCCATACTCATTTGTCCTATCTTTAACATGTAATTTTGACGTACTCAATCATAGCCAATGGATATAATTAATATTTGAAATAAAGTTGATATTTGACATGACAACATATAGATAATATTATATTAGTATTTTATACAATGGTATATTGAGTAAGTTAATTATAGGGGATGAATAAAGTATTGTAAAAATAATATCTAAATTAAAAAATAATGGCGTGATAATAAATGAATAATGTATATTGAAATTTATAAAATGTATTTATTGACATGATTCATGATTATAGAATTTGTTTCATTTTTTATATGCAAACGGTTAAATAACAATAATTTTATATTTCAGGGGTAATGATATGATAATAAATGACATGATATACATTGAAATTGATAGAATGTATATATCGATATGATTCATAATTGTTAACCATGTCTCACTTTGTATACATGAAGGATTAAGTAACAATAATCTTATATTTATGATAAAAATGATGGGGAAATTGAGATTGTGTGTTTTTTCATATAATATGGCAATAAATTGTACAAAAAAATTATTTTGTTTTACAATGAATTTAAACAATGACGAAATAATAGAAATACAGAAACTATACAAAATATACAAATATATTATAATATAATTATATTATAACACATAATATTATATACATTGTAATATCATATATACATTATAGTATATAATATTTTAATAAATATAATATACTATATATAATTAATAATATTATTATTATATTATATAATTTATTTATTATAATATCTTTTTAGATAGATAAGGAGCTTTTGACCAGAGCAACAACCGGTTATGGGGCACAAACCGGGGGCCCAGTGCTTCAAAGAATTATAGAACTATGATACTGAAATCACCAACAGCCACCACGGACCAACCGAAATCACCAACGACCACAACCAGCCTACCATGTCATAATAGGATTTAAACTTGGGTGGGGCTAGACACAACTAAACCACATAACCAATGGACCCACATCCCATTGGCTATTTATTATAATATCTTAATATATATCAATCACTCAAAATGCTCCACACAACAATTGTGAATTGAACATAGGCTCACAAACTCTATAATTTGGTCTCAACTCTCATAGTAGATCAGTTGATATCTTCCATTTTGCTTTATAATTTATATGGGTCCACTTATTTTGTCCTACAAAATAAATAAAGTGGCCTTGATTAATAAAGCATATATATGATAAATAAAATTGCGATCAAATTTAAGAGAGGATGTGGTTCTTGCTCACAAGGAACATGGTCACAAAGGGTCACTTTATACAAAATTGAATTCATAAGGTCACTTTATCCATAGTGTGGACCTATTGGTAGATTAAATAAGGGTTATATTGTAACGTGTCTTAATTTTAAAAGGTCTCACTGTGATCAAAATATGACACTAGACAATAATTTAAGAATCAAAGAGTACAGAAGGTCACAATATGGATTAAGTTGCATATTTTGTGGGAAATTAGATCTACTTTAAATTGTTGTCAGGTTCGAGATTATAATATCATGAATGGAAAATGCTATTATGACCAATACATTATAATTATCTTAAACATAATTAGCACTAAACACATATTTACGACTTTATGTAGGTGTTAAATGCAACATTGAAATAAGTAATGACGACTGCTACTACTTTGGCATCTAATATGACCTGCTACTTATATTTCCCTTATCTCTCTAAAAAACCTTAAAGTATGAATGATCTCTAAAATGTCAAAAAATCCTAACATGTAAATATCAAGTTACATTAGATTTCTCATCCATGACTACAATCATATTTATTCTAAAAATTTGATTACGTTGTTCATTGTTCACGATTGATGACTAAGATTAAATTTATGTCCAAATAAAATTACTGCATAACTTGAAGCCACCTTCATTTTTAATCCCATTGTGTTATATATTAATATTAATTGTAATATGTATGTATGTATGTATACAAATTATATCAAAACTATTTTTCAAGTAAAACCCCAATTAATTAATGTTTTCATAAATATATGAATATTTCTAATATTATAAAATTGTCTACACTTCAATAAATTCTTAAAATGTCGATCCTCAATAGTGATTTTTCAAAATCTTCCATTGCTTAAAAGATGTTGTCAATAAATGTAACTTTTCCTATCATAAAATAAAGTTATGCCCAAAACAAATTAATAAACATCCATTTAAAAAAAAAAAAAAAAATCATCTTTAATTCCTTCAATTAAAATATTTTTCCATAAATCCAAGGCTTCTTCTATAATAATTCTGATATTTTTATTAATCAAAACTCCAATATTAAAAAGTTTCCTCAATTTAAAGTCATTAACCAACCCATGAAAAAAGTTGCAGACATTTTCAAGAGAATATTTGATGATCAAATCAGCATTAATCCCCCTTGGCCATATTATTTGTCGTTTCTTTTCCCATGCTTTATCTGATGTGCCTTAGAGAAAAAAAGGAGTATTAGGAAAGCGACAAATTCCCCACACCCTTAAAGAGTATGCCATAATCATACAATATCTTAAACAATAAACAAAAATCAAAGATTTCCATATTGTGGACCTTCCAAACAATCATTTTGGAGAAAGAGTAGTCAATCCAAAAACAAGGAAGATGAAAACTTCAAAAATGAACTAATCTCATATATATATATATATATATATATATATATATATATATAATATATTTATTTTATATAAATATTAATATATTATAAAATATATAATATTATAATTTTTTATTACATATAAAAAATGTTATGTTTTATATGTAATATGTGTATAAAGCAATTGAGTGTAAAGATCCGAAACAATTTTATTTGAATGTAAGTTGACTTAGCAAGGAGATAAACATGAATGATTGAATAAAATATTTTAATAATTTTCATGAGACTAAGTATTATAAAGGATTATGATTTGTAACATAGTTGTTCGGCGCTGACACATCATTTGACATAAGCATTGTTTTATTAGTCTTATAAAATTTCTGATTTTTTATTGATGTTAGATCTTCTACTATATCTTTATAAACAAAACTTTTCGTTTTGGTTAGTATTGCCTCCTTAAACAAATTGGTTAAGTTGTCTACTCTCTAGTTATCATTGTACTTACACAAATATCACTATAGATTGTGCACTCCATAACGAAGTGTCATTCAGTCCTTACCACCCCCCTTGTTACACAATATGCATATTCTCATTTCTCACTCCCCCTAAAACATTTTCTATATAACGATCTCACATTTAAAATGATGTGAGCTAGTTCTTAATTGAATCATCAACATTTTTGCCTTCCACTTAATTTCTATTCCTATATTTTCTATTAAATATATGAGATTGATGTGCACCTCATTACGACCCTTGAAATGGCATAAAGATTTCTACCTCAGGTATCAGACATAAATATTCCTTCCCAGAGTCAATGAGATTGATTGACAAAGCTTGGAATACGTTTTCTGCAAAGTGGAAGGCAATTAATTTGGTTGTCCTAAATGCTCGAATAAATAATATGCACGGTTTGAAATTAATCTCCCCCCAGTCACTTTAGTGAAAGTGATTTTTTTTCAAAAAATTTTAAAATGTTTTCTGTCAATTTGTTGGAAATTTCATTCGAAGGTGTCTTATCACCATTACTTAGTGTAACTCCTAAAAAAATTTATTCCCTTACGTTTTCAGGTATTTGAATTTTTCTGGAACTGAATTCAATTCCCTTTTTTTGTTAAAACATATGCCCTTGCAAACGTGCGAAAAATGTATGCAAGTAAATCAATGGCTAAAATGAAATGTAATCAAGAAACTGCTGAAATGAAAGAAGAGAATATAGTAACAAATTTAGAACTGTGGAATTAACTTTGTGATATCTTTGGTTCGGATTATGTATTATATTTTTATATGGGCATCGACAACGAGACTAAGTGAAATATGTTGTAAATTATTTTGTGATTGTTGTATATCATACTTTAATTAAAGATAGAATAAATAGATAATATGGTCTCATTTTGAAGTGTTAAATGATTCTATGAAGTATATATAAAGGATTTTAGATTTTATTTAAAAAAATAATATTCATTTGTTATATGTTTTTTGATTTTATGGTATCTATAAAAAAATTTATTGTTACAATATTTTTTATATAATTTGGAGATTATTTTTTTGAAAATCGGTTCTTAAATAAGGGGTAATATAATCAAGTCATATCAAGTAAGCTCTCTAATATACAATTGCAATCTTAAAAAACAAATACACAAATTATTGTGATCCAATTGAAAAAGGCATATGATTTGTTGAATTTGTCTCTCTTTTCTTAACCAAAGTTGTAAATGTATTCATATTAGGCACATGTCTAAAGATGCCATGGATAGAATGAGGAACCTTAGATTGGATTTATATCTCTTCAATAAGTGTGATAACCATATTACAAAGATAATTGAATGATGAGAAAGCTTATGAAATAGTTTACATTTGAAAGGTAGAAAAAGGCTATTGGTGAAAATATATTGCATTTCAATATCGCATGATCAATAGACTAAATAATGCTAGTGGAATCAAAATATAAGGATGTAATCATAAATATCTTCATTGAGTGCTTGTTGAATGGATATAATACTCTCAAATGTGGCATGAGGTCCATTGTTAGTGATAAATTAATCTAAAAAAGTTGATTGTAATAATTGAAATGCATACAAAGACCCACTAGGTAGATCATAGATCCATGCTAAGGCATCACCAATAATTCTCTTAGGAAAAAACTTAAGTACTATTTTTTTAATTGATAAAAGAGGGTTATGGGGTCCTTCACCCCTTTATATTCATAAAGATAAAAAGTTTACAAAAAGGATAAAACAAAAGCTATGCGAGTAAATTGAAAATGATACTCATCCTCTCAAGACAACTATCAATAGATTAAAATCATGTTACAGGCCTAAAAAACATCAACTGCAACATAAGAAGTAAAATTTATAGAACAAACTGACACCACTATATAGAACTAGAAAACCCAAAAACTTATGTCTTCAAAACCCAACACCCTTCAATAGGGAAAAAGAAACAAGAAATCAAATTAAGGATTGGTTTGTTCAAGGGAAAGTACCACAACAAATTATTTTTGAAAACCAACCTAAAGTCTAAAAGTGATTTTTTTAGAAAATCTTGCAGAAGATAAAATCCTTTTTTACCTTCTACTTCTTACCATTTATCAATCTCTTTTATATAATTCATGGGGTTTTAAATCCTGCAATCAACAATTGGATACTAAGCAGAGGAAACTAAAACTAAAAATCAATCCAATCAACCATAAAATGAATAAAAATATGGAAATAACAAATCACTCTTACCAATTTAACACCTAAAATATTGATTGGATAATGGGGGTTATTCATCTTCATCCGAGTAGACATTAAAACCCATCTATTGGAACAACAATCCATTTTTTTTAAATAAAATAATTTCCAAATTTATGAAGGACTTCAAAGCTTCCCTTCTAGCCCAAAAAGTGGCAGTCCTCATAGATTCTTGCATCATTGCCTTTGAAACATCTTCAACAATTTCATCCATTCTAGGGTGCCCAACTCTTAATCATAAAAGACAAATTGCTTCCAAATCATCATATCTTTGTCTCTCAAAATCACATCTATTTTAATTATAGATATAAGACATAAAATTCTTAAATGCAACGTCCCAACCAACAAATTTGGATTCCATGCAAAAAACTGTGATAAAACTAAATTGTGTGTGTAAAAAAATGTTACATAATAAATTTTTATTTTCCTTAGAATAAAACCTGAAAATAATTTAAATAAAGCTAAGGAATTTAAATTATAGAAATGATTTAAAGTGATCCTCATGAAGATTCATTTCATCCATCTTTAAGATTAAAATATAAACTTAAGAGTGGATTTTTTTTTTTCTAACCCAAATAACCTGCTAAACTTAAAGAAGCTTGAAGATCATCACTTTTCCTCAAAAGAATTTGTCTCTCTTGATATTTGTTAATTTTTTGATTAAAAAGTTCCATCTTAAGCTAACTAATAATGTTCTCCTGCTTACTTATGATTTGATGAGCCTCTTTCAAGGATAAATGAGTATGTTTAGACTTCTATAGCTTTTTGCCACAAATTTAGTCTTATCTCAGCACAAATCTTATTTTTGAAACATATAAGACATGTTTTTCTCTAAGACATCATCAGATTTAATCTTACCATGATAAATTTTAAGAAAAACTATTTTTCTATTCATTTTTTCAAAATAAACTTTATTAAGTTTAGTCCCAAAAAAAGGTAAGATAAAGATTATTTGAAGACAAAGTATAACGTATACCTTTTGGTTCATGTCAAGGAAGAGAAAAATTATAAATATTTAAATAGTAAGATAAAGATTATTTGAATATAAAGTATGACATAAACCCTTTGGTTCATGTTAAGGAAGAGAAAAATCATAAATATTTGAATAAGGAAAAAAAATATCCCATGAAAAGGAATTACAATTCTTTATAAAGCATCCTTAATGATCAATTTTATAATCCCCTAATAGGCAAGAGCCTTAAAATTGCCTTTATGAATTGTAATTACTATTTTATCAATCATTTTCAACATGAAGAAAGGAAGATTCATACAATTATTATATCTCAATTGTAGATGAAGACAAAAATGATACCCAAAAATTAAGGTATAATGGCTCTTATAGGTAATATACTTATGAATAAATTCTATGACTTAAGGCCAAAATAAAGGTTAGTAATTATAGATAAAACCCTAACCATTATTAATGATAAATTCCTTCGGCATAATAAAAACATATTTATAATTAACAAATTTGGATTTGACAATTAATTATTTTTATCCTATTCTTATTAATCCCATAACTTTGGAAAGAACCTCTTCATTCAATATCACCTTCAACCCTTTTACAAAATCTATACTATCTTTTAGAGACAAATATAACTTCAAAGACACCCGTTCCTAAAACCCACAAATTTTATCAATGAAAGAGAGCCAACTTGCATTACAAAATATCTTGTAACAATCTTAGTTTAAACTAAGATCCTCATGAAAAGTAGGTTCAAAATGTTTGACAAACCCCATTTGAAAGAATCCATAACTTAATAAAACTTGAAGAATAAAAATAGAATCTGTTGAATTGAAAAAAAAAAAAAAAACATCCCAATTTTTTTTAACCTCCTTAAATGAATCATCATTAGAAGCAACATCTCAAAAAGAAACATGATGATAACCATCCAATCAAATGGAAGTCGTAATAACAAACTTCAAAAATAACAAGCACCGATAAATGTGAAGGAAATAAAATATCAAATACTAAACTAATAAGAGTACCTTAAATTACTCCTAAAAAGGAGGAAATGATCCCTAAAAAACCAACACTAGGTTAATAATAATTTCCTGCTAGTTGAAGGAATTAATTACTTCTGTTGATTCTTCTAACAACTTTTGGACATTAGATTTATGCCATTTTTTATTCACATTAGAAAAAGGAACATGTAAAACAATTCCTTTAGTTTAAACTAAACAACAACCAACCTAAAATTTTTATTTTAAACCTAAGGTATCCTTCAAATCCATTAAAACAATGTTTTCCTTTGAAAAATTATCGTTACCAAATTTATGTATAAACCTACCATCCCTTTTTTTTGTTGATCAAGTTGAGTGAAACCTTGAAAAATAGAGACATAATAAACCATAGGAAAATTGATCAGTATCCTGAGATAGATAAATGACATATCTAGAGGTGCTCAAGTGTAAATGGTGATATAAAAAAAATCCCAAATGACTTGAAAGACTAAATAGAGATCCACAAAATGAAAAATTCACAAATAATATCCTAATATGAAATAATGATCCATATTGATGAAAACACACTAATAATATTGTAACTAATATGCTTGTACCCAAACAAGGTGTTTGAAACAAGAAGCTAGTTCAATATTGGTAGACAATGTCAAACTAGTTTGAATTTTTTTATATATCTTCATCAACATTTGCTTTCCAGAAACCTCTTTCAAATTTTTAATTCTATGATCGAAACTTTTAGGATTCCTTCTCCTTTCTCCCAACCCTAATGGACTATAAGAGACCTTACAAGAGCATAACCAATGGGTGTAGTTACGAGGTGCCTACCTCAATGAGAACCTTATTCTTAGATATTTTGTAAATAAAAAATCATTCAATCCAAAAATTAATATGATGTATATGAAGATCCCAAACCTTTATCCCTATGTATGAGATGTAATAAATTAGTTGATTTTTTATTCTCTTTCATTAATCGTTCTCTTGTTATAAGTATGCGAGTATAACAATTCAATAAATAAAAAGTGCAACAAAACTAGAGTGCATATGAATATATCAATCAATATAATATGAAATATCTCAATGATACTTGATGAGAAATGCATTGGAATGATTATACTTATGGAATTAAAATAAATATCTTATTAGCACAAAAGTTGAAATTGTGAAAGTGAGAAATCTAACAATCAGGGCACAAAAAATGAAAAACTAATTAAAGGAGCCAAAAGGGCTAACAACCTACATGACCATTTTTTATCGAACTGGACTAGTCTATATTGGTAAACTAACCATAAAACCTCAAAACATAGATATTGGAGTTGCATGAGAATCCTAAAGAAACAAATTACTAATTTTAAGGTTTTAAAGCATTATGATTTGAATTTAAACATGATTATTGATCTTAGATGACTAAAATTAAAGTTAATTGGAAAGAGGAAGGCTATACTAGGCATAACACAAAAGGAAAATGTGCTAATAAGAGCCTAATTTGAAAAAGTGATCCATAGGAACATAAACACACTAAAAACATAGTAAATCCAAGGCTTGTACCAAAATTAGATGTCTACATCCTCACTTTGATTTGTGGGTATAAATTTAGCAAGTGCACTCGAGAGGGCTTGATGACAAACTTTTGGCTGAAATTTGTAAGTTATTATTAAAGATAAAAATAGAAATGATAATGATATGAAATTGAAAAATAGGATAGAGGTTAGCTTATCATATAGTCCTGCTCCTACGATTTATGAAATAAAAAAATCTTATCTCCTCTATATTTGTATAAATGTCTTATTACTATTAATTTTGGATAGGTTAAAATACAAAGGAAAAATAAAATTGAAAAATTGTGGAAAGAGGTGCACAAGACACTTTCATGAATGCTTGGTTATCTTAAAAAATAAGAATAGGATACATGATACCCACGATAGTTATATCATGCATGGTGGATTATGGGTCATACATACGATTAAATAAACACACTTTTGAAAGGATAGATGGCAGGATAGAAATAAACATATAATATGATACATAAGAAGATAAAATATTATGAATTTTAAGTACCAAAACAAGGATCTTATATATGTTATAGGATCAAGCCTAGATAAAAGAATATTATAAAAATATGTACCTTTGATTAGCAGATGAAGAGCATACTCTAAGAATATATACAAAAAACTATAAAATCATCCAGTTGACACTCCAATTTTAAAAAAACATGAATTAAAAATGGGTCCAAGGAAACATATAAATAGGGACCTCATACTCCTATTACAATGATCAAATATTAGGCTATCAAAGGATTTTATAGTCAAAATAATAATGAGAGCATAATGTAGTATGTCTTTAAGGCTTTATGATATTATATGCTAGTAGCATTTTTGTAATGATGAGTTTTTACATGAGTTTTACATTGTATGTAAAAATGTAAATAAATGTGATGAATTTTATATGAAATTTTTATGATTTGTGTGTAATACTTGAAAGGGTTTATATGTCTACTTGCACATTTGTCTTACTCTACTACTTTCTATATCATTGTAATTTTTAGTGTTCTCTTACTACACTTTAAGGGATTGTTTAGGTCTTTGGGTGCCTAACTAATATTTTAGTTGGGTAAGTTCGAGTGTCTATCTATTTTTTATGCCCCACCTAACCTACATAGGGTGAAGGATAGTTAGGTTAAATGCAAACACAATATTTTGATTTCTTTGCTAGGACTTTATTTATATATATTATGATATTGGGATAGGATATGTGAAGTGTTTCCATTAATAGTTTTTTTTCCAAAACCCTAGCCATGGTTGTCTAACATTTGTGCCATGTAAGTAATAAGCATGGAAGATCTAGATGAGGGATTGAATTCGTGAAAGAGAAGGTGACATGGAGGACTTTGTGGAAAGGGAAGATAAGATGCAAATTTTGGATTCTATAGAGGAGGGAGAAATAAGTAATTTGTATGTCATGAAGAGCCAAGGTGTTTGGGGAGGAAACATTACTCGTTCATAAGAAAAAGATAGGTTTTCTAATGCAGGAAAATATGTGAACAATGTGACATCACTAGGAAAAGAGTCAAATTTAAGAAAATATTATGGATCACAAAGAAGTGGAAGGTTGATATGGAATTTAAGGATATCTCAAATATACATTTGATCATCACCATAAATTTTGTGCATCATGTTTGTTTTGTGTGAATTTTTATTTAAGCTAACAAAATTGTGGAGTGCTAAGGAGTTTTATGGTGGATCATTGGATTCCATTCACTAAAGTGTATGCGAATTGTGACTATTGTTATAATATTTAATGTTTATGTGGTGTTATGATATACCCTTAATACATTTTAGGTAATTAAATAATAATGATTTATTATTTATTAACATAGGTTAAAAAAATCGTGTAAATAAATAATAAAACATATTTATTTATTATTTACTATTTGTTTAAAATGTTTATGGAAAGTTTGGATCTGTTAGCTACAATGGTCACCTCACCTTATTTAATTATTAATATAATTTTACCCCTGTTGTTATTCACTTAATATATATAGTGAATTCTCTAAACAAGACAATTTAATATTTGCATGTGGAAAATATATTACAAAGGTTTTGTGAAGACTTGTTGAGAAGAAGGGAGTTGGAGAAGATTGTATTGTGAAAATAAGTTTCTCATACATGAATATATCACGTTATGGTTTTTTACCTCTCCAAAGTTTTTCCCACATTATTTCTCTATGTTTATTGATCTGAGTAATATTTCAGGGGACAATTCAGGTGACGGTTCTACCCCAATTGGTGGCAAAATTTCCAAGAGCCATAACTTTTGCACCATAGCTCCATTTGACTCCCCATTTGAACCGTTGGAAAGATAAGATTGAGGGGAACATCATGAGATGACACTAAGATTTTATCAATGGACCAAATTTCAATTTTAGTAGTGTAGTCTAAAAATAGTAAGTTTCTAAAAATAATAATTCCTCAAATTTTGTATTATTGTAAATCATGGAAGTCAAACCACTTCATCTCCCTCGAGATTGGTGACATTACACATCCTCATCCTACCTTTAAAATATGTATAAATAAAGACATAACCCGAAATGAAAATTAGACATCTCTTCTTAGAGATAGGCATATGTTTGGGTCTACAAATTTGATCAATAAAACATCTCTTCTCAGAGATAACATTATTACAATTATGTTGTTCTTGTTTCTTAAATTATCTTTCAACCAAAGCTTTTGATTTTTGGATCATTTATTGATTTGTGTTTTGCTAGTTAAATACATCTCTATATTTTGCCTTTATTTCATGTTAGATTCAATTCTTTTCGTGGTATCAAAGCTTTGAGGGGGTGTATTTGATTGGAAAATCTATTATCAATTTCCATTATATTCAAATTCAAAGACTATTCAAATTATTTTTCAAGCTTGGTATGGCCCTGGTACAACCATAGGAGGGACAACTCTTTGTTTTTTCATCAGTATTAGAGGCCTACTTCAACGTTCTATGCTTTGGATATTCATTTAATCATCCTAGATCCCTGTCAAGTAACCAATAGTCATTTGAAGTATTTGTTCAACCTATGACACCATTATTGGCCATTGTATGGTGATTTTGGGCTAGGAAATTTTTAAAAAAACATTATACTGACTTCTTTCTGCTATCTTCTAAGTTATAGAGTTGGATTGTCTTAGTTTTGACCTATCAAAACACCCTAAATATCATTTGAGGCATTCAAAGTCTAATTTTTATTTTTCCTCAGCCATCTGGGCATTTTTGTATGACTTAGTGGGGTTAGGAAATCAGTTTGTGACACAAAAAATTGTTTTTCAAGACATTTTTGGCATTAAAAGGCTTATTCTAACTAGTTTGAGCTCCCTTGCTTCACCTAGAGTGCCATAACCATCTACAAGAATGTTCAGGTGAGTATATAATTTTTAAAAGCTATTCAAAAAATAATTAATTTTTTAATTCAAAATATTCCATGCAAAAAGGACGTGGTTCCCACTTGTTTTTCTTTAATTAGTTTTTACCAAAAAGTTAAAAAAAATATAGTATATTAATTTTTAATTTGTATGCATTGTATTTATGAATTTATTTATATTTTTTACTAAAAATTTGAAAAAGGGGTTCAAATCTGAATTAATGCATGTATATTTCCATCTAGTTTCCTAAAAGGGTTGGTGGTTAATATTTTACTAAAATCTTATAAGTGTTATGGTTAAGTGTTCAAAACCCTCTAAACAAATTTTTTTGATCAATTTTGACATAGTCAAATTTATTTTCAAAATTAATTATTTATAAAATATTTTTTGTTTTTGTGCAAAGTAACTCATGTGCAAAACCATAGACTTTTTTTGGCATTATTTTGACATTTGACCTAGTGAATTTTTTCTCAAGTATAGTCATGTGACCAGTCATTTCATAGGTTTTGACTCATTTTGGATACATTGGTGTGGTCCTTTTATTTATTTTAAGCTTATTATTTTAGTTTTTGCATCATTATTAATAATTTCTCTTATATTAGTGTATTTTTATGACACTTATGACACCTTATTTTATCATAAGTTTTTGCAAATTATTTTAATTTATTTAACATTAATTTAAATGATTATTATTTGTCTACACTATAAATTTACTTTACTATCAAAAAAACTATAAAATCACATTAAAAATAGTTATTTTTAAAGCTTTTTAAATGTCAAAGTTCATATTTTAAAGGAAAGTTATGGCTTCACCTAACTTCGTGCTTAATAAATATCTAATACTATATATATATATATATATATATATATATATATATATATTACATTAAATATAATTTTATGCCTCAAAAATTATGGAATATTATGGTTGAAATAGAAAAAGGTCCGATAGGGTAGAATGTCTTGATCGAACTTATCAATGCGTTTCAATAGAAATTGCAGGAAGCTATGTTGATTATCTTGTAAAGTGTTAATGATGAATTACTACCCATATTGATAATCAATATTATCCTATTGATACTTATTAAATATTTGAATCTATGCATGAGGGCACTCATCTCTCTAAAATTTTTAAGTTGATTCTTGAATTGCTTACTAACCTATAAAAGGTGATAAAAAAGTTGTTAACTTTCTTGATAAAATTAAAAATATTAAAGCTCAATTAGATGGATGAAACTATAATCTAATTTAAGATAAATTTTTATATTTCATTATTTAATTAAATATTCATAAAAATTTGGTAATTTTATTTCAATTTTGAATTCAAAATACCAAACAAAGCAAGATATCCCTGACCTCACTACCTTGTCAACTCTTCTAATTCAAGAAGAGCAAGTGATATCTAAATTTTATTCTAAAGAGAATGATGAGGTAGAAACTTATTACTCTCAATCCTATTTATAATAAAAATAAAAACTATAAATCTAACCCTAATTTTGCTAATGGCAAAAATAGGAACAAGGAATTTAACAATTAGAATAATAAACTTAAGTTTAATGGGAATTGTAATCTATGTGATAATTGTGGTCATAGAAGGGAAAAATGTTATAAACAAAAATTATATAACTAAAAATAAAACTTATAAAAAAAAAAGTGAATAAATATAATCAAAACTATCCGAAGAACTAGAATCAAAACAACAATTAGGAATAGAATTCTAATGTTGTTGCTTTATATGATACCTTATTTATTTATAATGAGAATGAATAGATTTTAGATAGCGATGCATCACACCATATAAATTTATTATCTCATATTTTATTTGATACTAGAGATATTTGTAAAAATATGTACTTAGGAGATAATTCATTCTTAAAAGCAACTAAGCAAAGAAAGGCAAAATTTACAAATATTTCTATAAATGATATTTTCTATGTACCTAAAATTAATAAAAAAATGTTATATTGTTCTAAAATTATGAATGATAATTTAGTTTTAACTTTAATTAAAGATAACTGGTCCATTAGAAATCAATTTGCTTCTCTAATTATTGAAGGTGTTAAAAAGAATGGTTTATACATTTTTTGCTTCTTCTGTGTGTTGTCTTTCATTGCATAGTAAGAATGAATCTCAATTATGGCATGAGTGATTAGGTCATTTTAATTTTAGAATTTTGCATGATATGTATTCTCGTAATCTTATTATTGGTCTTCTTTCTACCTCTTCTTATCATGAAACTTATGAAATTTGCTTATGTGGTAAGTAACATATTAATCCCTTTCACAATAATTATGATGTGAATTGCTCACATCCTCTAGAATTAATTCATAGTAATTTTATAGGACCTATTAAATTTGTATTTCTGAATGGTTATTTATATATTATTACATTCATTAATGATCATACTAGAATGATTTGGTCATATTTCATTAAAAATAAATTTGAAGTGTTGTCTAAATTCAAAGAATTTAAAGTTATTATTGAAAATACTTCTAATTTTTTTTATTAAGAGATTAAGAAATGATAATGATGGTGAGTATATTAGTAATTAATTTGATTATTTTTATAATATTTGTGGTATTCAAAGGAAATTAAAGATCCCTAATCCCCATAACAAAATGGTATAGCTAAAAGAAAATACCATGCCATTATTGGCTAAAATAATGTTTCATTTTGCAAATGTTACTTAGTTTCTATGGATCAAAGCCATGAATATTATTATACATATTATGAATAGATTACATATTAAAACTTTGCATATTTCTACCCCTTTAGAAATGTGGTCTAAAAATAAACCTAGTGTGGCTCATCTCAGGATCTCTAGTAGTCCTGCTTCCATATTTGTTCTTAAAGTAAAAATAAAGAAACTTGATCCTAACTCATATTTTTATTTTTTTAGGTTATGGAGGTAAAATTAAATGATCAAGAGTGTGTGATACATCTAAAATACAAATAAATGAGAATAAAAATGTTCTTATTCTCAAAAAATCTTTTTGTGAGCCCTCTATGGAGCCTCCTCAATGTTTAGCTTGATAAACTTGGCTCTCATGTTTCTCCCTATGATGAAACTAAATCCCTAGAGGAAGTTGATTATTTGTTGAATAATTTAGGCTCTTGAGATCCTATTGAGTTTCATATTAAATCTAAAAATATCTAAATGGGTAGAACCCCTTATCCAATATTTTAGTCTTAATAATCTTAATAAATTAACTAAAAGTTAATATTTGTATCATGATTTAATGACTATGTATGAATGTGAAATTTAATAATTTAAGGAAACCATTCAATATGCTAGATATAAATTTAATATTCAAGATGAGTATACTAAATTAAAAATTAGACTTGGGATCTTGTTCCACCTCTGTATAAAAGACATATTATTGGTTTTAGGTGGATTTATAAAATCAAATATAGTTCAATTGGTAAAATTGATAAATTTAAAGAAAGATTAGTCATTCATGGTTTTAGTCAAAAACATGGGATTGAATATGTTAAAACCTTTCTCCTATAAAAAAAATGATTATTTTTAGATTACTCATTACTCTTGCAACTCAAAATGATTGTACTATACACAAATGGATGTCAAAAATGCATTCTTAAATGGTGATTTAGAAGAGAAAATACATATGACTCAACCCAAAGGTTTATCTGACCCTCACAATGAGCATTGTGTTTTTAAGTAAAATAAATCTCTATATAGTTGAAAACAAACTCCTTGAGCTTGTTATTTTAAAATCACTAGTTATTTAAAGAATCAGGGTTCTCTAACTGCTCTTCTAATAATGATATCTTTGTCAAAGTTGAAAATGGTCATTTAATATTAATTTTGTTATATGTTGATGATCTTCTTATTACTAGTGATCTAATTAATTTAATTCATAAATATAAAGATAAAATAAGTAAAATATTTGAAATAATTGATTTAGGCATTTAACATCATTTTTAAAGAATGACTATATTTTAGGATAAAAATTCAATTGTTTTAGATTAAGGTAAAAACAGGTTTTGAAGGGACCCCAAAACCCTACACAACAAGTAGGAAGATAAACCATAAAGCACATCCAGGTTAACAAAAGAACCTGATTACAAAAAAGTACCAACACCAAGTTTTACAGGGACCTGTAACCAACAAATAAGACCAGCAAAAATAGCAGACAAAACACTGATCTGAAAGTTAGCCAACTGGATCAACAAGCTGCACAACCTCCCAGACCAGTAACCAGAAAACCAAAAAAGTGACTAGTTTACTGACCCCAAAAAATCAGTCAGCAACAGGGACCTTTAGATGAATCTTTTAAGTTGTTTTTTTTTGCATGACCGAAGATTCATAACTAGAGGGGGGACCAAAGGCTTAGACTTCTTTCTCCTAACTGTTGTCCATCCATCCTCTACCTTAGCTGCCTCAGCAACCCATGCCTCAAAATACAATGATCTTTGGATTTCAGTAGGTGTAAAATCCTTGTAGAATCAAACACAGTCTGGCTCTTAGAAAGATCCTCCAAAATAGGGGAGGAAACCACCACCTCCTCCTCTGGCTCAGCTTTATCACTATCCACAGCCTCTATAGGAGTTTCCTTAGAATGTTTCACCACTGATTCCTCTTTGTCTTCCATTTCAGATTGTGAACTTTTCTCATTCTCAGACTCGGAATCAGTTGTTGCTTCCAGAGGTTATTTGTCTATGTTTTGTTCAAAGGAAACTTTAGGCCACCAAGAAGGTGAACGTCTAGGATTAGAATTCCCAGCAACACAACGAGCCGTAATATGTCCCGTCTGGTGACAGTTTTTGCACCGAAAAGGGATCCCCTCATAGTCCAAAATTTGTGTCCAGGTACCCCTTTGGGATTCAAGGCAAATCACCTCAGGAAGGCCCTTAAAAACATCCAGATCTACCAGAAATTTTACACAAGTTGAGTGGAGAGGAGTCGCACTATCTTCTTTATATAAAAAATCCCCTATAGCATTTCTAATGGTTTTATAAATCACCTCTTACCTCAGGTGTAACGGAAGATAAGGTAGTCGCACCCATATAGGGAACTTGTTAAAGGATTTTGAGAGAGGATTAAAATCCTTATGCCAAAGTTTGGCCATAAAAATTCAATTGTTATATGCACATAATCTTCTATTTAAATTTAATATGCTTGATTGTAAACTTACATGTACTCATATTTAAGTTGGAGTTATGCTTGATCCAAAACTTGCATGTGAAAAAGCTAATCCTATATTTTACTGACAACTTATTAGTAGTTTTATTTATCTAGCTATTACTATGCCAGATATTTCATATGTTGTAGGTATTGCTTCCAAATTTAGATAGGATCCATATTTGGTTCATTTGAAATTAGTTAAATGTATACTTTGTTATATCAAAAGAGTTCTATAAATTTTGGTTTATTTTATTCTTCCATTGATAATGTTAAATTATATGTTTATTATAATGCTGACCATGTTGGTGATACTATAGATCACAAATTGAATTTTAGAAATGTGTTTAAGTTTGGTGCAAGTGTTATCATTTGGAGCAACAAAAATCAATCTACTATTTTTATCTCTTATATAGAAGTAGAGTATAGAAGTGATATGGAAGCTGCTAAAAAATCCATGTGGCTATGAATTTTGTTAGGAAAACTTCATTTGAATGTTTCCCATAGTACCACCCTTTATTGTGATAACTAAATTTGTATAACTATGGATAAAAATATAGTGCAACACCAATGAACTAATCATATTGAAGTTAACGTGAATTTTATCTAAGAGAAAGTTCTCAATGGTGATATTGATATGCAGTTCTATCCTATGAATGAACAAGTGGTAAATATCTTTACAAAACCACTTGGTTCTACTAATTTTTATCAATTTTATGAAATTTTGGGTCTCTCAGATTTTTTATTGAGGAGGAGTGTGCATGATAATGTCACTTCCTAATGGCCATGTGTTTCTTCTTCTTCTCTATTCTTCTTCTTATTTTGAAACATAGTAATAATTCACTATATTTAATTTTTGTAAATTTTATAAATTTTGAGTTTATAGTATGCACAATACATAAAATCATACTTTGTAATGGAGGTCCTTATATTATAGAAGACTCCAAATATGTTTGGTTGATTATTCATGAGAAACTATGAGATGTAGTCTCATGATCATGCTAACCTAGACTAACTTTAAAAATTAGTTTATGAATTATAATTTCTTTTATTTCAAAAGTTGACTTTGGTATGATGAAGTTTTTTAAATCCTTCAAATTTTTACATAGTTTAATTCTTTTAATAAGGTGACTATGGCATTTATCCCCACTTAGCTATTAAAAGTGAGTGTTAGAATATTTAATTTATAATTGGTACTATTATAGACCCTTAGTACATTTTAGGCAATTAAATAATAATGATTTATTATTTATTAACATGGGTTAAAAAAACTCATGTAAATAAATAATAAAATATATTTGTTTTTTTATTTACCATTTATTTAAAATGTTCACAAAAAAGGTTAGATCCATTGGTTACAATGGTTATATCCCCTCATTTTACTATAAATAGGGTTTTTACCCTTATTGTTATTCACTCGATACATTTGATGAATTATATGATTATACCAATTTAATATTTACATGTGGAAATTATATTACAAAGGTTTTGTGAATAATTATTAAGAAGGGAGTTGAAGAAGATTGTATTGGGCAAATAAGTTTCTCATAAATGAATACATCATACTATAATTTGTTTACCTCACAAGAGGGTTTCCCACCTTAATTCTCAAGGATTTGGTCATTGTTGTTATATGTAACCATAGATTATTGTAACATTATCAATAAATTTTCACACAACCTTTTACTCTATACATATTAACAAAACCTTTTGCAAGCCACAAGGAAATTTATACACTAATGCTAAATGATTTTTAATTTCCTCTAGATTATACCTTGGTGGAAAACATATGAAAATTTATTATTATCCTACTAAAATTATTTGAATTTATCAAAATGTTGTTAATTTATATTTTTATAGAGTGTGAATTAGACAAAACATAAAGTGCTTGCAAACCATACATAACTAGAAAGATATGGAAAAAACACACAACATGTGAGATTTTAACTTAGAAACCCCATAGAGGGAAAAAAAAGCCAAAAGTATAAATTGAACATCTTCATCTATCTTACCTTCAATGAAATGGGTAAATACAAATAGATTTTTAGAGCATAAAAATCCCTATCTAATATCTCTTATCTTCCTTGAATAATTAAAATCAATATAGAATAGTTATAATCATATAATTCATTACTCTAATGTAATTATCCTAAAAAAAATTCTTAGATTATTTGATGTAGAGCTCTTCCCATTAGCCTGTAATTCTTCTTAGGCTTTATTGTAACTTGCAAGTCTTCCTTAGCCAACACTAGGCCTATCTTGTTCAAATTGACCAAAACACAGATGCTTGTGTAATCAAATTTAAAAGACACTTAAATAAATATTAAAAACTATTTAAAACCATATTAAACCACTTTTATTATCCACATCTTTCCTTTCACTCAATAATTAACCTTTTTGTCTTCAAATGCTACTAACCCTGTTTCAGTACAAATCCACTATTATCTTTCATAAAATAACTCATCAGGGAAAAAAAAGTTTTTCGAGTACCCTTTATAATTCCATTACTTCACATAAAATCTTAGGTTGGGTTCTTTTGTAAAGTTTAGTACTTGTACACTTACCTGACTCCATAATTAACCCTCCTAATGGACAAACCTCCTTGGTCTAAGAAATGTATGGTCAAAATAATCAAACTATTGATATTTTTGGGTACCCATTATTCTCCTCCATCTTAATCAACTCTTTTTTTCACCTTACTCTCTAATAACATAGCCTTTTCTCCTTAGGCCTATTCCACTAGGTCTCTCCTAAGCCTAATCCAACTCAGACCTCAATAATCCATACAAATGGATCCATACACCTCTGATACTAGGTTATTAAATTAAATCATGCTTATGTGGACTAGAATACAAATTTTCATTATACTTTGATGGTTAAAATTCATTATAAGCACCAAACCCTAAATCAAGGGTTTCTAGGCCACTGTATAGGCTGAGAGCCTTCTAAAAGGCATATATTTTGATGTATAATGTTTCAATAGACCAAATAAAGTTTTTTAGGTATATATTTACCTTACCCACATTTTACAATCACTATATTCCTTCTATCAATCCCATATTACACCTTTCTTCTCCTAAATGCACTTGACTATGCAATAAAAGATGACTATTTATAGGTCATTTATTAAAGAACCTAAGTTTCAAAGAAAGATTCTAATACATGAAATAACACACCTAATAATTTCAAGACACATTAATATTTATTTCAAATCCATTCCCTTTCTTATCACAAACACACTATCTAATCTTCCAAAGCAACTTATAAGAAATAGGGGTTCATTAATTAAATTTGCAATTCACAATGCTTAAACTCAAAATAAAGATTATTTGAAAACTTAAAATTATCAAACCTTCACTTAAAAAACATGATATTCTTCATTATATCCTCATCAATTCCTTATAATATCTTATGCCTTCTCATAGTTCATAGGCGGAGCATGTATATCAAATATAGGGTAGGCAGACTTAAATTTGAATATTCTTATACTCAGTTCTGAGAATAAATCCTTATATATAAATAGATTCAAATGCATACTAAAATAAAATCATATATTACATTTATATTCACATGAATCTTTGGTTCATGATACAAACATAGTTTTATACAGTCCTCATTCATCTTGGTAGACCTTCTTCTTTGATAATCTTGTCTGCCATGTTTTCTTCCAATTCTCCTATCCTACAGATCACCCAACTCTATATATTCTTTATTCCTATGAACTAGGCTCCTAAAGCATGCTTCATAACCATTTCTTTATCAATAAACTCTCTTCAACATCAAGACCCATGTAGGGTGGTGAATACCAAGACTACCACCTCATCCTTACAACATGACATAATGACTTAATCCACTCTTAAGACCTTTTATAATACCATAAGGTCTATTACATAATTATTTAACAATTACATAACATCAATATTCCTTTAAACCACCTATCCATCTATCAATCCTTCATTACAAGTTTGAAATTTCAAATTAAGAAAAAGGTGGGAAAACTGAATTTGAACTCTAATTCAAATTTGACTTACAACATGACTTCAAGACATATTCTTGAGAAACTCTTGGGCATTCCTAAGATGCCCCTACATCATTATTTCTAAATGACCTAACTACAAGCAACATAAAATAGTTACAATCATACAACTCACTTATCACTACTCCTCTCTCATGTAATTATCATACAACACTTTTGTATACTATTGTTACATGACCACTAGATGAAATTTACTCTCTCATGGTTATTCACTTACATTATTTTCATAGTCCATTTGAAGAACCAAGATTTTTAAATACTTATAATGAGAAGTTATAATAAATTATTTTCCTTACCCTAATTGTTAAATTGATGTAGGTCAAGATGCCATCTAATGTAGAGTAGTGGTTTGTAAATAATCAAAGGTTATGAAAACAACCCTAATGGTTGTGAAACTACCCTGGTGGTTATAAAACCACCACTTAAAGGCTGTAAAACTCCTATGATGGTTTCATCACCATAAAATGACCTTTACCTTTTTTGAGGATATATATTTTACATACAAACTCTAAATCACATCTCATATTTTTTCAAAGTGTATGAATTTTCATGAGGAATAAAAATATGTAATCAAATTTTCATTTTTATGAATAATACTATATGTTTGACGTTCATGAAGAAGACAATGTCTTGTTAGGAGTAATAATGTACAACATTTTAACACATGAACTTTCCCACGTATGTTATAACTAACTTTTCCTCAAGTTCCAATGAATTTATTTATGACTTACATGGATACTTCCAAATTGTATACTATACTTTTTTGCATAGCCATATGACCCTTTGCATTATTGGTGTCTTGAATAATAGGGTCATTTTCAAGTTCTTCTATTTTTATAATAAAAATAGGTTATGATAAGCATACCCTTGTAAGTATAATTTTATGTTATTGAGTCTTTTCCTCTCTTTACTAAGGCCTAATATTTGGTTCTTATTCTAGTATTTAATTTAACCAATACCTCTTCTTGAACTTATTATTGTGGTCCTTAATAAAATCTTTTTCAAATATAATGACTTGGCCTTCATGCTAAAAAATTAAGCATTGGTGTAGATGGGATTTATCTCATTTGATGTATCCATGGTCTACTAAGAAAAAAAATCATAAGATCCATTATTTGGTACCACATGAATCCAAGTTAAAATTATCTTAGGAGCCACCTCAATAGGAAAAATAACACAACCAAGTGGCTCTCTAATAAATCCATCATATCCCATAATATATTTTAAAGTATTTTGTACATATACTTTATAATTTTTGAGGCCATTGATAAATTTATCAATACATACATTGACACTTGAATAATTACAAACCATAACTCCATCCTTTTCTTTTACAAGTTCACCTATGAAATCTCTTATAAACAAAGGCCCATTATATGAGATATAATTTAAGGTCTCACCATCATGAAACACAATCATAGTAGGCTCCCTTTTCCTTGTAATTATACTAATAAAACCAATAAATTCATCAAGTGAATATTTTTGTATTTCCCATGTATCTCATTTCTCTATCATATTATTTTATGGTAAAGTGGGTTTTAGGTCAAGAAACTACACTAAACCAAAAAATAAAAGATAAAAATAAAATATAATCTAAATATAATAAAATAACAATATATAAAGGTCTAATATGTGATGAACTAGAGTTTAAGAATGCTTATAAAATTTAGAAAAGAGGTTTATATAGATTCATTATTTTTCATTTAATTTTGTACTAGTAATCATTGAAGATGATGAAAAAAAAGTCTTGAAGGAGTGTAGAAGTCAACCTAAAAAAGTTGTAAAGATCTGATGATGCATAAAAAATCACGAGTATTGAACTAGCTCAATACGAATGTTTTATTGATGGAGTACATGAGGTAAAATTACATTAAATTAAACCATAAATGAAGGAACCAATCAAATATTACATAAATATAATAAAAATATTAAATAAGCATTTGACTTGTGCCAAGAATTAAGGGAATGAAATTACATATAATTATTAAGAATTTAAAATGGGGTTTATAGATAAATACTAATTTTTGACACACATGTATTCTAATAGTGACCAAAAATGTTAACAAAAAATCTTGAAATACTGCAAGAAAAAATCTAAAAAGATAGTAATAATCTAATTTGTGACTAAAATCAAGTTATTCTAATAGAGATAGACTAGTATATAATTTTTTTGATATCATATGTCTTTACTTAGAGTGGAATTCTAATCCTAACAAGAGAAAGATAGGTTAGATCAATTTGAGACTTTGAATATATTTTTCAATTCTCATTAGAAACTTTTCATAAAATAGTTCATTGATGTGTGAAATTTTCAAAATTAAGTTTCCTTTTCTCAACCCGTAATCAACTCCAAGAGACATTGTAAATATATTTAGAAAATGGTTTTTATGAGGGTCTTACCTCAGTCAAACCCATATTCAATGACAATTTGGTATTTAAAACTCATAAAATATAACAATCAGTCTAGTGTGTATAAAAATACTCAACCTTATCCTTATGCATGAGATGCAATTTTTTTAATCTATATTATATTTCACTAGTCCTTTTTTTGGTAAAAGTATGGAATAATAAAACTTAAATATATGTAATTTAGTAAAAAATAGAGTGTAAGAAATCCTTAGATGTGATCCTTGTAATTGTGTGAGCCTATGATGTGATTTCTTGGTTTTAAAATACATTAGGGTTCTTTTGTATATATAGACTTCTCAAATTAAAATCAATAATTTATTGGCATGAAATTCAACATTGTGGAAGTAGGAAAGATATAAATCATGACACAACAAAACATGGAATTTTTTGGTAAAAGGAACAAAGATATACATGACTAAATGACCATTATCAAACTAATTTGATATTGCTTAAACTAGTGTCAAACTATTTTTTTTATTGATCAAGTTGACTGAAACCTTGAAAAATAGAGAGTAAATAACCTACATTAAAATCTAAAAACATCTTAAGACAGACAAATGACATATCTAAAGTTTTTCAAGTGTGAATGGTGATATCAAACTAAATCCTAGATGACTTGAAAGGCTAAATAGAGCTCCACACAATGGAAAATTCACAAATAAAAGTTTAATCTTAACTAATGATCTATATCGATGAAAACATGCTAATAATATTGTAATTAATGGGCTTATACCTAAACAAGGTGATTGAAACAAATAAGTAGTCTAATATTGATATATGATATCTAATTGGTTTGAAATTTTATATATATCTTCATCACCATCTAATTTCTAGAAACCTCTCTCAAATTTTGAATTTATGATTAAAAATTATAGAATTCCTTCTTCTTTATCGCAACCCTAATCCACCATAAGAGACCTTACAAGAGCATAACCAATGAGTGTAGTTATGAGGTGCCTACCTAAATTAGATCCCCATTCTTGGATATTTTATAAATCAACACTCATTTAATCCTATAATTAATATAGTGTAATGAAGATCCCAAACTTTATCCCTATGTATGAGATGCAAGAAATTAGTTGATTTTTTATGCTCTTTCACTAATCTTTCTCTTGGTATAAGTATGTGACTACAACAATTCAATAAATACAAAGTACAATAAAATTACAGTGTATATGAATATATCAATCAATATGATATGAAATATTTCAATGATACTTGATGATAAATGCTTTGACATGATTATGTATATATATACTTATGGAACTAAAATAAATATCTTATTAGCACAATATATGACATTGTGGAAGTGGGAAATATGATAATCAGGGCACAAAAAATGAAAAACTAGGTAAAGGGGCCAAAAGGTTAACAACCTACATGACCATTTATCAAACTATACTAGTCTATATTGGTAAACTAACCATAAAACCTCAAAACATAGATCTAAGGGTTACAAGATAATCTATGAGCATATTAAGGAAACACATAAATAATTTGAATGTTTTAAAGAATTATGATTTGAATTTAAACATGATTATTGACCCTAGGTAACTAAAATTAAATTTAAAGGGAAAATGAAGTCTATTCAAGGCATAACACAAAAGGAAAATGATGTGTTAAGAAGAGCCAGATTTGAACAAATGATCCATAGGTACATAAACATAGTAAATCCAAGCCTTGTACAAAAATTAGATGTCTACATAATGTCTCACTTTGATTTGCATGTGTGTGTGTGTGTGTGTGTCTGCATTTAGATCAAAATGAATTTATAAAGTGCACTTAGGAAGTATTGATGATGAAGTTGTGGCTAAAAATTGCAAGTTATTATTGAAGATAAAATTGAAAATGACAATGATATGAAAGTGAAAAAGAGGAGAGAGGTTACCTTATCATAGAGTCATACTACTATGACTTATGAAACAGAACAATATTATTTCCTCGATATTTGTATGAATATCTTGTTAATATTAATTTTGGATAGGTTAAAACATAAAGGAGAACTAAAATCAAATAAATGTGGAAGGAGGTTAACAATACACTTTCATCCATACGTGGTTATCTTATAAAAATAAGATTAAGATACATGATGCACATTATAGTTATGGCATGCATAGTGGATTATGTGCCATGGTACGAGTAAGGAAACATAGTTTTGGAAGGGTAGGTGGTAGGTTATAAATAAACATATAATATGATCCATGGGAAGATAGTATATTAAGAATTTCAAGTACCAAAGCAAGGATCTAGTAGATGTGGTAGGATCAAACCTAGACAAAAGAATATTCTAAGAATATACTCCTCTAATTAGTAGATCAAGAGCATACTCTAAAAATATATGCAAAAAAATAGAAAACCATCTAGTTGACACTCCAATTTTAAAAAAACATGAGTTAGAAATGGGTCCAATGAAACATATAAATAAGGACCTTGTCCTCTCATTATAAGCATCAAATGATAGGAGATTAAAGGAGTTTATAGTCAAAATAATAATTAGAGAAAGGATCAATGAAGGGTTTTGAGAAATGTAGTATGTCTTGAAGGCTTTATGATATTGTATGCTAGTAGCATTTTTGTACTGATGAGTTTTTACATGAGTTTTTATTTGATTTAAAGGAGATATAATGAGGATATATTAAAACTATGCATGATTATGGCATGCATTTTAAGACACTTCTGTTGAAATTTTATTATGACATACATATTTTACCACAGACACAATGGTTTGTTGGGGCAATATTACTAGCATTTAGCTATGAATATTTTTCCAATGCAAACGAATAATTTGATGATATGTTATGTATGGAGGTAGTAGGAAAATTTGATACAGGACTGAGTCTACTTTTAGAGGCTCAAGTTTTAAAAATGGCATCACATATTCAAAATTTATTTTCAAACAATGCATAATAACCTAGGCAATAACTATGGTGCATATATTTTGAATCCAAAGACCATACAAATAAAAAAACACATGAAATAAGGTGTGAGTTATTTATAAATGTTATAATTTATGTCACTAAAGGCATGGAATAATAATTTATGCACTAGGACAAAAATATATGTAGGTTAAGATGATGTGGTGATAAATATTTGATAAACACTTGCATGGCACATTTAATTGTTGATTTATTGAAGAGATATATGGTGAGAAAAAAATAGGTTTTCACCAAATGCAAAAATGTGTATATAAACAATTTTATGCATGGTGAATATGTTCATCAATATAAATATCCTCTAATATAGGAAAATGAAAAAGATCATAATAGATCCAAATAAATATAATCTAGCATGCTGAAAAATGTAGAGGCTATAAGAAGAGTTTTTAAAATAGGGATCAATAATATAATTAGGAATCCTATGCAAGAAACTGATGAATAAATTAAACCTAGATCCAATACGTAAAAGAGGAAAACTAAATATAGATAAATATATTTAGGCGATAACCAAAACATATCTAAATTAAACCAAAATGTATCTATGGATATACAATCGTGCAAAGATAAAATGAGCTAATATAAGCATGGAGAAGAAGATAATAACATACTAATTTAGTATATTCATATAGCCAAAAAATATATATTAGAGATAAGAATAGTTATCTTGGGTTGACTTGTCGATGCATCTATCTCCCCCTTATCTCTAGTGGCACTTTATGAGAGACGTCTTAGGTAGTGAATCAAAAGGTAAAGATAAAGACCTAAGTGTATTTAACTTGGGACTCCAAAGACTATGTGTACCTCTTTGGTTTGGATTCCTTCTCAAGAAATCCAAAGACCTTGTGTAAACCTATACCTCCACTAGTATAAGCTCCTATATTCTAATACCTATTCCAATACTAAAATGTAGGTTTTTTTGAACCAACATAGTAGAATGGTGTGTTCTTTTAAGAAAAACAATATATGGGATCCTTGCATGTGTGTGTGTGTGTGTGTGTGTGTGTGTGTGTGTGTGTGTGTGTGTGTGTGTGTATTTATGTGTATACACACACATAGAAGTGGCTTATTAAATATATCAATAGACTTGATTTTGGCCATGCCGAGTTAGTATAGAAAGGAAAGTAATTGTAGTAAGTGGGGTTGATATAGTTGTAAAAGGACATATGAAATAAAATGAACTATGTCAACCATGGTCGAGATATATTTATAAACATAAGTTCAAAAACAAAACTAACTTGATCAATAGTGAATTAGTTGGGAGAAAGCATGTAACTAGGTAGAAGAGGCATAAAGTATAGAAAAACACTAAATGAGGGTATAATAACTAGATAACAAGATAATGAGTGTATATAGGTATAATAGGCAATAATATTAAAAAAATATTTTGTAAATTACCATGAAATAGTTGAACCCCAATTCTAATGTACTCTTTAGGATGTGCACCCAGGGAGAAAAATGTGCCAATAAGTCCTACAAAAGAAACTATCAATGAATAAAAAATATATGGGTATACATATTCCTCACCCAAATCTCATCACATGTCACAATAGTATAACTTAAGATGGAGATTTGGGATAAAACATAATAACATGTACATATAAAATCAAGTGTTGTAAATGAATGATGATAAGTGAAAAAACTGAAAGAAGAGTAGCACATACATAATTGGGCTTACCTTTATACTAATAATATTACACGAAAATACCTTAGCCTTGACTTTGGTGGGCACAAAAATAAAATTTTGGAAATCTAAGTATAGAAGTCTAAAAATGAATAAAAATATTGTAGGCATACATAAAGGAGTCTGAAATGGAAGTATGTTGAACTCTCAGAAAAGGTGGTAAAAAGGAAGGAAACCTAGAAAGTGATTAGATTAGGGATAAATTAGGTTTGGAATACATAATGAAAATATAAAAGAGATAAAATGGGCATGATATCCATAAATTTATGGCTAAATTAGGTCAAGATGATCAAAGGAAAAAGATGATAGGAGATAAAATGAAGCTTAAAATGTAGAAACATGATTAGATAAATTTAAGGGAAGGATTAATATAGGTATAAAGAACCCCAAAAAATGACAATAAAATATCGAGGTTTAAAACCTAACTAAGATTAATCTTATAAAACTAAGGCAATGACCAAGAAAACATCATGCAACAACTCAAAGATGCAAATTTTATTCAAATGTGCCAAGTTCAAAGGGGAACCTCTAAAGTATAACATGTCACAATGCTAACATGTCTAATATATATGGAGGATAAGATATATAAAATATGGGAGAGATGGGAAGCAAGACTATCTATCAAGGGGAAAGAATGGAAAGAGGGAATAGTGGTACCACAAAGGAAAACACACATTCTTTACCGTAAACAAAACACTCTAATAAATTCAACAAATCTATGAGTTTTCAACGTCAATGGCCCTAAATAACTAAACCCAGCAAGTATGAGCTTTGACTAAGTAGTGAATTATTAATATAATCACATGAAGGCTATATGCATGAAAATTAAAGGGATCCAACCTTCCCACATGTTTTCTCCATTCCTTAAGACCATAATAGAGCCATAAATCAATGCAAGGATTAGGTGCTAGAGTGAAAAATTAGGTGGAATTAACAATACATTTTTGAATCCTTTTATTGCAATATACTAGCCTACCACACTCCAATGGACCTTAGATATATAATGTAAGAACCCTCTAGTCAAGTGCTGGAAAAACATACTAGATTTTTTTTTTTTTTTTTTAATTTTTTAAATTTATCACCCCATAAGGTTTCTTATTAATCATTCCTTATACTACTTAAAAAGTTTATTAAATTTTGATCAAACATGAAAACTATATCAAGAGCAAGTTATTATCATAGTGCTTCCATGTACTAAAATAATGATAATTTATAAAATCAATTCTTATTTATTTTATTTTTCATCATTGTAAAATTAATTACACATTTACATCTTGAAATCAATTTTTTTACTTAATGCTAAATTCAAGGTATGAGTGATAAATATATTTCCAATATGAGTGTATTATTGGTGTGTAGGATTCTCTTACACTTTTAGTTAGCTTACTTAGGTGTTGTATTTGGTCATTGGGGAAGTTAGTCCCACATGCCTAAGGATGTTGGGTCATGCCTATCTTCCACCTATTTTGTGTAAGTTAGTCCCACATGCATGAGGATGTGGTGTCTTATGTACCTTTCTCCTCTATATGTATGTCTCCGATTGTAAGCTACTCACATGGGATATTTGGAGTATTGTGGATTGTGGTGAGTTTTTTAGTTGTGAGTTGTGATAGCTTTGAGAGCTATGAGAGTTGTGTGCTTTGAGGCTTTGTATATGAAATCCATATCCATTATATGAATACATTTATTTTAGTTCTACTTATTTTATGATAACTCGTTTCAACAGTTGGGTGTGTTCACTCTATAGTTTTTTATCTTGGACGTCCTCATCATTGGATGAATCTTTTATGGTATCAGATCTCTAAGTGCTAGTAAAAAACATTGATTTTTATGTTATTTTTAATAATTGAAATCTTTATTTGATTACTATTTTGTATTCTTGAAAATTGTGAGAAAAACTTGTAGATATATGTGTTCATTTGTAGCTTTTTCTCCTCTAACTACCATTTAACATTGTCATTTGCATGTGTTGATATTAAGGAAATCAAGTTTTAATTTTTTAGGTGTGGATTTTGGTTTTTTAACCTTTGTCTTGGGATAATAAAATTTATTGATAGCTACTCCATCCATCACTTATTTGGTTTTCTCTCCCCAATCCTCTAATAAGGGTTTATTATCACTTTTTGCAAATCCATTTTTTGATAAAAATGCCTATTCTTTTTCAAACTAATCTCAAAATGTAAACAATCGTTGAAAACCATTTCTGATTTTTGTGAACCTCATTTTTATATTTATATATAAATTTTAAATTTCATTAATACTAGAAAAAAATATCACATTTCTACTAGTCACAATACTATTCATAAAAAAAGATGGAGATTTTTTTACTATTTTTAATATAAAAAATTATATTGTAAAAATGGACAATATCCAGTGGAAGATTTTTTACTTTTTTTTATAAAAAATATAATTTTTTTTATTATTTTAATATAAAAATAATATTGTGATAGAGAGATATCTTTGAGAGATATTAATGTAAAGGATTTTTTTTATTATTTTGGCATAGCTCACATTTTCACCTGATGAAGATGGAAAGTCTCAGTGAGGCCTATTTTGGCACCTACCAAATCCCCTCACAAGTAACACAAATTTATTATTATCTTGTTTGTAACACCTATTGCTTCTCTCTCCTGATGGATGCATTATTGGTATATCTCTCTATCTTCGTTAGTTTGTTTCACTTGTATCATGTGTATTACTTGGTTTTGGCATCACAAGCACTAATTACTCTTGGATGCATTTTGAACCAAGCTTGACATTAAAAATTGAGTTCGCTATATACTTTAAAACTTTAGGGGCATCATTGATGATTTTATTAGAGGTTTTTGTTGAGGTACCTACATTCTCTCTTATGTGTAGATAGTTTCCATGACTTGTGTGCCACTTCAGTGACCATTGCACTGATTTCTCTTGTATTCTTGGATGTATTGTCAATTGATCTTGACATCCATTCACTAAGAATGAATTATCACTTGTGTAATGTTTTTATCATTGCACTTATTTGGTTTCTTCTTTTAGTCATGTTGACTCCACTTAAAATATACCATAGGATGAGGAGAGTTGATTGTACACAAGTAATTCTTCTTGGAAAGAATAATTATGCTTCATGGCAGATGTACATGGAATGCTTACTCATGAAACATGACCTTATTCTATTTTTATATGGACATATTCTTATTCCCACTAATTATTTTCAATATAATTACTGGGCTAGTTCTTGTGACTATGTCTATGGTCATTTATTGATGCACATTTCACGGGATCTACACCACCATGTGGAGCACATAGAGTGTCCCTCCACTATTTAGAGCACTCTTCAGTCTCTTTTTGGAGATATAACTAAGATTTATATCACTCCTCCTCTTCTTATTATCTATTCTAAGATTTTGTACTCTCTCCTCCTACTATTTATTGTAATAAAACTTTCTTGATAGACACTGCTCTTCTTTCTATCAAGCCACCACTATAGGATGAGATTCTACTAGACCTTAGTTGTCCTTTTTTAGATTTTATATTCATTCCCATTCATAATATTGATCTTCTAGACCCATCACATATTTTTACTTTGGAAGAATCTATTGTTTTAAATGAGAGTACACTTAGTGAGATCTTTGACAACACATTTCTTAATGTGTATATTCACTATGTGCATTTGTGTGCTTCATCTTTAGACTCTTATTGTGTTTCAAGAGTTGCTAAGCCATGCTCTACACTTCACATGGACATTATTTTACCAAATTTTCCATGTCCTTCTTATAATAGGTCTAATTCAATGGCATTACATTCAATTATTATCCATGATCTTGCGAGACCTATTCCACACATCATATTTAGAGTTCTTCATACTGTTGCATTCATATTCAATTATGGAATGGGTAGAATTTTAGTACACACATTAGGCTCTTCCTTTTGTAAAGGAAAAAAACATTTTTCAATGTAAATGGAGCTTCTACACTCTTTAGGCAAAGGATCTTGTTATTGAAATTGGTCATTTTGAGAGATTTACTTGAATGCAGACTACTTTAGCATCATCTATTTTCTAGCCCTATCTCTTTTTTTTTTTTCTTGCGGGGGGGGGAGTTTTTCCTATAATGTTTTTCATTTTTTCCACTTTATGAGAGTTATTTTATACTTAGGTACCTCATCAATCCTTGTTGTCAAGACCTATTTCTTCTACCTACCTAACCTAAGCTTAAGGGTGGGTGTTGGTGTGTAGGGTTTTCCTACACTTCTAGTTATCATACTTAGGTGTTTTATTTGGTCATTAGTGAAGTTAGTCCCACATGCCTAAGGATGTTGGGTCATACATATCTTCCACCTATTTTGGGGAAGTTAATCCTAAATTCATGAGGATGTGGTGTTTATTCTACTTTCTCCTATATATACATACCTCTTCTATTGTAAACTACTCACATGGGATATTTGGAGTCTTGTGGGTTGTGATGAACTAATTAGTTATGAGTTGTGATAGCTTTGACATGTGTGATCTTTGAGCCTTTGTATATGTAATCCATCTTAATATTATGATACATATATTATAGACAATTGATAGAGTAGAGATAATCTCATAACGTAGAATAGTTTAGCATGCATCTCCCCACTACTATGCAATAAAGGATGATAAATGCATTCTAACTCTAGTACAAAGGTATGTTTAATATATATAACTATATATAATTAATGACCATTTCAAAAACTCTTAACCTAATTATTAGGTTAGTTAATCTTCACATAGTCTCCCAACCCATCAATCATGAAAATTAAAAATCTTTATTAGGTCCCAAGGTTAATTCCAAAATAAGGGCTTGTACTATGTATGAAGCGTGTCATTAAAGTAAGGTGTAACTAAAGAATAAATTGAAAAATCAAAACCATATTTTTTATAAGATGTAAAATTACCAAATGTGTTTTAGAATTCAAAGAGTTTACCATAAACAAGGTTTCCTAAAATGTCACCATCTATTCTCTAAGACTTTATTATCCCAAGATGGGATCAATATCAATATTCACATTTAATAAAAAATCAACAACACAAAACATGATATAACAAATGATCATGTCCCAAAATTAATTATATATATTTATCACCTAATGATGATATCTAAAGTGGCTTATATTCTAAAATTTATCAATCATCTATGGGTTAATTGTTCATTATTTTTGCCTATGATCACAAGTTTAGGACTTTCATGACCATATTTGCACAATGAATCCAATCCAAGAATAACAAATTGGTGATAATGTACCCCATAAGTGTCTCACACCACTAATGAGAATCATTATCATAATATAACATATAAGGATTGATATAAAAATAGATTGACACATAATTATTACAAAACTTAACTTTCAAACACAATCTTAAGGCCCACATCTAGAATCATCAAAAAATTAAGATTCCACATCATTTATGTTTGCACAAGATTTAATTCATGTGATAAATGGATATTCTTATATGAATATGATAGAGAGAAATTTCCTAAATATTACCTTTATTAGGTTCAAATTCAAAACAAGGTTTTGTGAATGGTACTTGATGGAGTTATTAAATACTATGTAATAGTAATCTTTTTGAGGTACAATAGTGGATGGATTGACTTGTACTAGCTTGTTTATTTTAAATTCCATTCCACAAAAAATAAATCATTATCAAGTGGAGTTTCCAAATTTACAAACATTTTAAAATATTCTTCAAGATTAACCATATCAATAAGGTAAAGTTAGTAATAAAATTTACAAGTATTTATAAGTCATCAATAGGGTTCACATAGTATCTCAAGAGGAGCATAAACTAGTAGAGTATTGAAAAAAAATGATCCATAATTTTATCAATATATATATCATCACAAGTCAAAAATATTTTTTTACAAATATATGACAATGATAGAAAGCCTATTGAATGGTAGTCGATTAACAAATATTCTCAAGTTAACCACTTTATATAAGAGATAATTCACAATATAATGGTGTTTAAAAAATTCATTATAGTCTACAAGCTTCTGTAGTCCTGGGTTCAATAATAATGTATTCAATCTAATATAAGGCTCTATGTGATGAGGCAAAAGTACAATGAACAAATCACATCTATAACTATTTAGTCAAGATGATTCAAACATGTATAATCTACATGATTTAACACCTATGATAAATGGGGTTTCCTAGTGTGAATTTAACCTCATATTATATCATTGCAGCATAATTTAACATTATCACAATGTTTCATTATCTCTTTATCTAACAATCTCACTTTTTCATTACCACATTAAGGTTTCATTATCGTTTACTATTTTAAACATTTTAATTATCAAAGGTAATTAATTTCCCTTATAATTCAATTCCATAATTACTATTTTTGTTTTACTTAGTATATATTCCCCAATTTTAATTTGTAATGTGTTAGGTTTTACCTAGGTAGATGCAAAATAACGGGGGACAAAAGGGGGGGTATAAAGCGACACTTTTTTTAATTAAAATAACAATAATTAAACTTGGAGAGAATGTTTTAGATTATGGTAAAAATAGGTTATGAAGGGGCCCCGAAACCCTATACAGATCATGAAAGATAAACATTACAAACCGCCAAAGGAGGCAAAACACTGAAAGACAGTAACTAAACCAGGTTTTACAGGGACCTGAAACCAACAAGATTAACCAATTGAATCTCCCCAGGTTTTACAAGGCCCTGAAACCTAAACAAAACTAGGTAAACAACCTGAAACCCTCACCCAAATGACAGAGGCAGAACCTCCTTGCCCATCTATTACTGAGCAAGGCTCCTCCACAGCTTAAGGATTTTCCATAAATCCCATTACAGGGCGCCATGGCTCAAACACCAACCACCGAGGAAACAGAGTTTCCCCCATACAAACACAAATACTTTGCTTACCAGATCTGGATGGCCATCCAACTTAGGCTAAAAATCCAACTTGAGTTCCATCCACAATGCAGCAGACCGAAGCAAAGTGAAAAACATGCAAAATGAAAGATCTCACCATGAAGCACTGCGTAAAATGCACTACCCAAAAATGACAGCACCACCAATAGAGAGACTCCACCCGAAACCGTCACTACCACTGCCCAACCCCTCCACCCATGAAATTGCAAAGATCTCCCCCTTATCCCAGGGGAAATGCCACCATGGCATGCTCAAAATCTCCAAAAACAAATCATGATCCACTCAATTCAGGGTAGTGGTCAGCGCGGTAGCCGCAAGACGAAAAACCAAGGTGAAGACACCAAATCGCGCAATAAAATAAGGGTCATTCTGCACCGCGCCCCAACGTCCAAGATCTCACCATTCACAGGTCAAGACCTGGACTCCAATGAGCAAAATGTTAGAGAGAATGTTAGAGACACTTCAAAAAAGAATTTGGTAATGACATAAGAACATGAATTGTGAAATTTTGAATGCAGTTTATAAATATATAATTTTTTTCAATACCCAGATGATAAAAGAATGTGAAATAGATGTATTTATGATAATAGGTTGGTCATTTTTTGTGAAAAGATAGGGAGATTGCATGTGTATGAACACACATTTTTTGCGTAAATGATTGAATTTTTATATGAAAATTTATATATATATATATATATATATATATATATATATATATATATATATATGTATGTATGTATGTATATATATGTATATATATGTATATATGTATATATATGTATGTATGTATATATATATATACACACATATATACATATATATATACATACATATATACATATATATCTATACATATATGTATATATATATGTGTGTGTGTATATATATATATGTATATATATATATATATGTATATATATATATATATGTATATATATGTATATATATGTATATATATGTATATATATATGTATATGTATATGTATATGTGTATATATATGTATATGTGTATATATATGTATATATATGTATATATATGTATATATATATGTATATATATATATATATGTATATGTATATATATATATGTATATGTATATATATATATGTATATGTATATATATATATATATATATATATATATATATATATAATTTTACAAGTCACGACAATTTAAAAATTGAAACTACAAGTGTACAAACACATATTTTTGACCTTAACCTCATGAAAATTAATTTTTTTAAGCATAGTTGATGCTGTGTAGATTTTTGAGATATAATTTTTATAAACATTCGATTAATATTAAAAAATCTATAAGAAAAATTTTGACGATATGTATATAGTCCATAATGAGGTATGTTATATAGAAATTAAGTAATAATTATAAATAATATTCTAACATTAAAAAAATTATATATTCTAAAACTACACTTTCTCCTCTAAAAACCCATATGTTTTTTTTAAATAATAAAATCTTCTTGATCAGATATGCCAATAAAGATGAAAAACTCCTAAATTTCTTAGAAATCAAATTGGTTGGTTCATGACAAGGTTTGGACTAGGTTCGAGATCCCCCCAGGTCTAAAATTGAGGCAATTTTAGAGGGAAAGAGGAAAATAAAAACTTGTAAAATTATAAAGGGTGTACACCATATGAAAACCAACTTTTCACCCTATTAATTATTTATGTCCATTTTTTCATGGATCAAAAAGGGTATGTGTGATTTCAAAATCATGCATGCCCCTTGTGATTAATGAATTTATCATACATTTTCCATGAAATTTGCTCATTTTTTTGTTTTCTGCAAACTATAAGCTAGTTTTTTCTACTGTAACTATGAAAATTTGGTAAATTTTCCATTCAATTTGTTTTAATCACTGTAAATTCTTCAAGTTTAAATATACATTTGGCTTATTTTGGTATTGATAAATAATGGGGTCAAGAAGTCATCACAAAAAAACCAATTAAAGATATAATAAATGAATAAATTGAAGAGAAGAGAGAAAAATTAATAAAAATACAAGTAGATTGAAGAGCATCCATAAGGGATTCTAGGCAAGGTGAAGGTGCTTCCTCCACACCATGTAATATTTTAAATGAAAATAACATGCCCAATTCTATATAATTTAGTTTAGATATGTCTTCAAATGAGATAAGAGAACTTAATCAATCTTTGTTGAATGATGAAATTCAAAATTTAGAGCATGTAAGTAATAAATTTTTAATGAGTGGTGAAACATATGGACAAACACAATATAATGAAACATCCATTCATAATGAATTTTTTGAGTATGATGATAATCAACATAAAGTAATGACTCCAAATCATGTGTCTCCTAATGAAGAGGAATTCAATTCGCCTATAAGGTCTGATGTAGATAGTCAACCATCTACTATCTCTACTATGGTTGAAGTGGTAACATGATGTAGAGCATACACTAAAACTCTCACTTATCCTTGTTTATAAATCCACTTCCTTTAACAATGATCTCTTGATTCATTCTTTAAGCACTGGTTCCTAGGTTCACCTGATAGTTTTGTTGTTTCCAAAGTCTTGATCTTGTTTATAAATGTCTCATTATCCCTCTCTTATCAGTCAACAACTCTTCCAACACTTTCCCAGTCTAAAATCATCCTTTTTCACAACTCTACCTATTCTACTCGCAGTCCTTGTAGCCCTATTTTTAGGCTTATTGGCTTTGTATAGCTCTGTACCTTCTCAAATTTGAAAATTGACACTTGATGTAGATATCCTTTATGGGATTATATCTACTCACAAGTTTAAAAGACCCAATCCTATTTTTTGATCACTCTTTGAGCTCATTATAGGTTATTATTAGGCCTATGAGGCCTCACTAGGTCTAGTTTTCCAACAGTCCTCTCTAGGAGTATGACAACATATAGAAAAACAAAAAAAATTCAAAATCTCTTGAAAACCACTTATATATATTCAATGAAAAATTTCTAGGGCATTTATATAGTTTAAACTCAAGATATGCTTGAAACCCCAATTTAGGGCTTTCACTATCTGAGAGCCAAAAAAAATCCACTATGAGTGTTTCCATGGGTTTAAAAGATCTGTGAAATGTTTTCTAGGTCTATCTTAACCTAGTTCTAGTCTTTCAATCCTTATATGTCATGAATCAATCCACTTTCCTAGGTTTCCATGTCAAATGTGCTTGCCTATGTCAAAAGAATGATAGTATACAGGTTTGTATTCTTGTAAGAATGAGAAACAAAAGCATGCAATGGAAAACAAGATTCAAAGACACTTAATTAACATACAAAGAACTTACCTTGGCTTATCAAATCTCAATATAAATAATTTAAAGTTTATTCCTTTTTTCAGAACAAACACATAGTTTAAACACACCATGTCTGCTTAAGAAACAGGGGTATATCATATAACTGACTATGAAATAAAAATTTATTGGTTATTTTGAGATTAAAACCCTCAATTAAGATCAAATATCCCTTTAGGAACCTTATTCAACTAGTTTCCAATTCCTTTTATTTAATTATCTTGCCATGAACATTCTATATGTAGTTCAAACAACTCAAAACAAGGTTTGTACCTATATTCCTTAATCTAAGATTCCTTTTATTTATGTCTTGGATAAAATACATATTATACAAACATTATAATATCCTTCCAAAACATATGAAAACAACTACCAACATCAATCATATATCAATCAAGACAAATATAGTCTATAAACAAATAACTTATGCAGGAACAGGGGTCTTTATTGTTACCACCTTCAATAGGGATTCTTCCTTTCTTATATTCATTCGAGTCTTTTATTCAAAAAAAAAATGAATTAATTAATATATAATAATCTCTCTTACTCATTCAAACACCAGAGATAACACATTTTGAATTTCTTTCCTTGAGAATATTTTGATCACAGTTGTTTTCCAAAACAATAGAACACAATTCTATACCAGTATTTCAATGAAACATCAAATTTATTATTTCAAAATTGATTACAAACACCTTAATATATCTCTTCTAATGGAATATCAGTATATCACAAAACAAAATAGACTCCTATCACTCCTAAAAGGATGCATAACTGATTCTTTAATCTTTCCTTGGAGAGGTCCTTCGGTTACATTGCATTTTCTTGAATTTCACTATATGGACTATATAGAACCATAAATTTTAGATTCATGTACATTTTTGAACCTCCTAAATTATAAAAGCCCTATAAATATTTGACACAACCTGCCACCTTCATAAAATACATAAAAGTCCTTAGACAAGCTTAACAAGACTCAAATTTTCAAAACTAGTTTTTGGCGGGAAAAGCCAGAATTTGAATTATATGCACCTTAAGATTATCTAGACTCCACATATGGACTTATTAGGACCTATAAAACCTATGAGACACTTAATATACTATCTTGAGACAAAATTTAAACAACTTTGGGGTCCTTATACGATGCCCCTGCATCATACTACTAAGCTGGAAAAATGTTTACCACAAGTGTTTGTTAATACACTTGATGTATGCTCCTGTTTGACTATAATGAACCTTATTATATAATTTATCTACTTATACTTGCCTCTCATAGAGTTAAACATGTTCTTGGGCCCCAAAATTAATCCTTCTTTGGTTCAACTTCTTACTAAATAGAATACTTGTACATAATACAAAGCTGTTAAGAAAAACACATCTATTGTTGTTTTCTTCCTACCTTGAAGGTGTATACCCTTATTATACTTTTGCAAACTGACTCACCTTCTCCTGATCTCCATGATCAACAAATTTTCCAAGTATGTAATCTTCTTCCTTCATCCATGCTTCTTGTGCGTCCCACTCCACCTCATGTAAAACATGTTCTTGGTCCTCACATGCCTCATGCTTGTGTAGACTCTTGGTTTGTTATTGTTCATCACCACAATGACTAGTCTCTATCTCCTACATATGCAAGGGCCACATGATCATTTTCAATATCTAATCTCCTTGATTTGTCACTCTTATTTGTTTACCTTAGAAGTCACTTGACTGTCTTTCATGGGTTTATTACATATTGCTCAACTCTTTGAAATTATCTTATTGTTCAAGACTTTCCTTCAAGATTTAGAATTTATCTACCATTCCTCCTTTAGCTACCACAATCACATTAGGTTGTACATTCATCTCTTTTTTGTCCTTTTCCTTAACTTGTTCCAAACTTTGATTAATGTTTGCTTGCTACTTACCTATACTTTCATCACAAAACAACATATTAAAAATGAAATGTATAGCCTTCATGGCTCTCTCTTGTGTTGCCTCATTGGACAATTCAATGTCCAACCTCTTAGCTTGCTTGGTGTCAATCCCAAGCCACTTCTTATTTATCTCAATTTTAATATCTATTACTAGTTTTTTATCATCTTTCTCATAGGCTTGGCTGCCTTGCTTGTTTTGGCTATCTTCTTCCTTGAGCACTCTCATAGGTGATATTTCTTCCTTCTTTTGAATACTACTTGTTGTCACCTTACATTCTGGTTCATCCTCTCTCATGTTCATCTCTTTGAACTCACAACACTTCATACTAACCATTTCAAGGCAACTTACCTTTTCTTCTTTCTTTAGTGCCTTGACCAAACCCAAACTTTCCATGGCTTTGCTCCAATACTGCTTTATTGTCATCATCATTATCCTCTCATCTTTTCTTCCTTATTCACCCTTCAATGTGTAACGAATCACTACACCAAAAGCCTGGACTGTTAGTGAATCCACCTACCAGGACCATAACATCCCACCATGCTTCTGAAGCCCAAACTCTGGGCCGACTTTACACACGCACACAAGATCCACTACATGTACGAGCCCCAGATGAACACTGCAATGCTGGCATATCCCACCCGCTCTGTGACTCAAACATAGGTGGGTGCTTTGATACCAAATGTAATGAACCGCTACACCAAAAGCCCAGACTGTCAGTGAATCCACCTACCAGGACCATAACATCACGAACTGCTACACCAAAAGCCCGAACTGGTTAGTGAATCCACCTACCAGGACCATAACACAATGGGACACAAATTTATATCTCTCTATGTTACTTATGGTCTATGTATTAACTTGACCATCATGTATATATTGCCTATCAAATTGCCATGGTCTTCCTAATAGTAAATGACAAACATCTATGGGCATAATATCACACAAGACTTTATATATATATATATATATATATATATATATCCTCCTATATGGAATTCAACCCAACTCTGCTCACTTACTAGGATTTTATGTCCCTTCTGAAACACATGCAACCTTGTATAGTTATGGATGGGGAATCCTCTTCAATCCCAACTTTTGCACCATCTCTAAAGACACAATATTATTATTGCTTCCTCCATCAATCACTAAATTATAAACCTTACCTTTTAATTTTCACCTACTTTTGAATAAGCTTCTTCTTTGGGCTAGCTATTTTACTTGCTTCTACTGCAATAATATTATTCTCATCAGTAAAGACTCATTTCTTTCTTTCCTTCTTTCCTCATTCACTTATCTTTTAATCTATTAATGAATACTACTGTCAATATTCAATGGACACTCTACTGCTCTATGTCCTTATCTATGACAATACCAACACTATCCTTGAAATCTTTGTCTTAGTCCACTTTTCATGGGACCTTCTTCTCTTCTTAATCTAATTATTGAAAATGATCTGATCTACCATGCATGTTTTTGTTCTCCCATGCCTTCTTGAATTGTTGCTAATTGCATTTTTGGTCCCTCTTTTGAACCACCTCTTCATTTTCTCTCTCATTTGTTCTTTGTTTACAAAGGTACTACTTGACCTTATTTCCTACTATTTCCTTCTCTCTCTATTACTTCTCTTTTACTCTCTCCTTGAGAGCATCCTCAATATCCTCAATCCTCATGACCAATGGGGCAATCAACAGTTTCACTTGGTCTATCATATTCTTGACCAAATCTTCATCTCTACTAAATCTCTCCATGTAACTTTGTTCTTGGTTCCTTGTCCTACAATTCACTTCAAAACATATGATATTAATCCTTTCACAATCCACTAGGAACTTTTACTTGCTCTAATACCAAAATTATGTAGATCATACACCAAAACTCTCACTTATCCTTGTTTCTAAATCTACTTCCTTTGACAGTGATCTCTTGGTTCATTCTTCAAGCACTAGTTCCTAGGTTTAATTAATATTTTTATGATTTCCAAAGTCTTGATATTGTTTATAAATGTATCATTAACCCTCTCTTCTTATTCAACAACTCTTCCAACACTTTCCCAGTCTCAACTCATCCTTTTTCACAACTCTACCTATTCTGCTCATACTACTTATAGCCTTATTTTTGGGCTTAATGGCTTTGTATGGCTCGGTAACTTCTCAAATTTTAAAACTAACACTTTATGTAGATACACTTTATGGGATTATATCTAGTCACAATTTTACAAGACCCAAGTTTGCTTCTTGATCACTCTTTGAGCTCCTTATAGGTTATTATTAGGCCTATCAGGCCTCACTAGTTCTAGTTTTCCAATAGTCCTCTCTAGGATTACAATAACATATGAAACAATAAAAGAAACTTTAAAAACTTTGAAAACCACTTATATATATTCAAGGATAAATTTTTAGGGCATTTGGATGGTTTAAACTTAAGATATGCTTGAAACCCTAAGTTAGGGCTTTCACTGCCCTATCACTACCTGAGAGCAAAGAGAAATACACTATGATTGTTTCCAAAGGTTTCAAATATCTGTAAAATTTTTTCTAGGTCTGTATTGACCTAGTTCTAGTCTTTCAATCCTTATATATCATGAATCAATCCACTATACTAGGTTTCTATGTCAAATGTGCTTGACTGTGTCAAAAGAACGATAGTATACAGGTTTGTATTCATGTAAAAATGAGAAACACACTCATGCAATGGAACAAAAGATTCAAATACACTTCATTCACATATAAAAAACTTAACTCAACTTATCAAAGCTCAATATAAACAATTTAAAGTCTATTCCTTTTCTTAAAACAAACACACAATTTAAACACACCATGTATATTTAAGAAACATGGTATATCATATAACTGACTGTGAAACAAAAACTTCTTGGTTATTTTAAGATTGACCCCCTTAATTAAGATCAAATATCCCTTCAATAACCTTTTTCAATCAATTTCCAATCACTTTTATTTAATGATCTTGCCATGCACATTCTATATGCAGTTCAAACAACTCAGAACAAGGTATGTACCTGTATTCTTTAATCCAAGTTCCCTTTCCCTTATGTCTTAGAGCAAATACACATTATACAAACATTATAATATCCTTCCACCATGTATGAAAACAACTATCAATTTCATTCATATATCAATCAAGACAAATACAGTTTGTAAACAAACAACTTATGCAGGAATAGAGATCTATATTATTACCACCTTCAATAGGGATTCTTCCTTTCTTATATTCCTTTGAGTCTTTTATTCAAAACAAAAATGCATTAAATAATATATAAAAATATATATTACTCATTCAAACACTAGAGACAACACATTTTGAATCTCATTCTTTGAGAATATTTTGATCACAGTTATTTTCTAAAACAACAAAGAATAGTTCTATAACAGAGTTTCAATGAAACATCAAATTCCTTAATTAACTGATTACACACACCTTAATCTATATATTTGAATGGAATAAAAATATATCACAAAACCAAACTAACTCCTATCACTCCTAAAAGGATGCATAACTATTTCTTGAATCTTTCCCTTGGAGAGGCCCTTCGGTTACATTGTATTTTCTTGATTTTCACTATATGGACTATATAGAACCATGAATTTTAAATTCATGTAAATTTTTGGACCTCCTAAATTATCAAAACCCTATACATGTTTGACACATCTTGACACCTTCATAAAAAACATAAAATTCCTTAGACAAGGCTTAACAAGACTCAAATTTTCAAAAAGAGTTTTTGGCAGGAAAAGCTAGAATTCAAATTATATGCACCTTAAGACTATCTAGACTCCACATATGGACTTATTAGGACCTATAAAACCTATGATATGCTTAATAGACTATCTTGAAACAAAATTGAAACAACTTTGGGGTCCTTATAAGATGCCCCTACATCATAAAACCTCCTGATTTAATACAAAATATAGCTCTTGCACCCACACCTCCAAGGGTAATAATATGAACACTAAGGTATTTTGTTGAAATAGATGAGAAAATAATAGAGCCTATAGAAGGTAAAATGTCAAAAAGAATCAGTTCAACATCATGTTCAACGTGTGTGTGACTATGTATTTGAGAATAAAACCCATATAAAACGATGTCAACTATTTGTTCAATTAATGAAAATGAAAAAAATGTGGCCTATGTTGTATAATTTAGGGTTAAGAACATTCAACATGGAGGGAAGAAATATTACAATAGTAAAGAATCTATTTAATGCATTCAAGTCAATAGGCAATAAAAGTCAGAAAAAAGATAGTAATATGGCAAGATGAGTAATAATGGAATCTATAGTGAGTAATTCAACATCTAAAGCTCAATTATTAGTGAAACTAAGTCCTTGAACTTAAATAGAAAAAATCTAATAAAGACCATAAAAAGAAGAACAAGTCTTGATGACCCTTCACTCATGGATTGTTGGGCATTTAATGGTAGACTCCCATGAAAAGATAAGGTATTAGTTGAAGTAACAAAACATTTGATTGATTTTTTTTGGAATGATAACACAAGGGTCTCATCTAATGTAAAATATATTATTAAAATAAGAAAAGGCTCAAAAAACCATGAGCCACATGCAAAAAATTTATTAGACATGACCCAGACATAATTTTATAAAAAAATTATTGTAAAATTTAATGGCCAATTGATAATTAGCCAAAGGTCATTTGAGATGTGAAAGCCTTTCTATGTTAAAATCAACCAAACACGTACCACATGTTGTTGTAGGGTACATGTTGAATTTTCTATGCATTTTGATGTTTTTCATCATATACATTATACTTGACATATTGATGAGATTTTGCAGGAATATATGGTATCTTCCCCACCTAAGACATCAAGAGAATTAATCCAAAGTGTTTTTTGACAAAGACCTAAGGAATAGTTTTTTTAATCCAAACAATGTTTAGATGGATCGTGTAATAGCTATGATGTTTTGTCAAAGTTGACAAGTTGTATACATGAAGAAATTTCACATGAATTTGGAAAGAAACTTGTTGATTATAAGAAGTACAAATCTGTAAAGTATGTGTTAAAAGATAGAAAAGAGTCATCAAGACATGAGTTGGTTACAACCAAAGTTTTTGTATCTAATTTCATGTTTGAATTCAATAAGAATGTTATCTACCAATATGTAAGATACACACACAAATCAAAATGGTTATATGATCAACTCAAGGTATGCAAGGATAAATTCCCAATTGGAATCATTATTTTGATTGTGTTGCTGAGAACTATGCACTACAACCATAAAATGAGGTTCAATCCCAATACTGTATATTAAGTAAAGTTATAATTTTTATGCATATTACATTTAAACATGCATCTGATAGAACATACAATAAAATAAAGATTTTGAGGGAGTACCACTTTTATATGAGCGATGATAGATCACATTCTCCAAAGTTTGTCCAAGATTGTTTTGAGATATTTTATATAAATAGGCATGTAAGAGAAATTATGTTTGACATACACTATATTTGGTCAAACAATTGTGCAAGGTAGTTTAAGAATTCTTGAATGTTTTACTGGTTAAGTAGAATGCATAGGAATAATGTTGTTTAACATTTTTGGAGCTTCTTTGAGACTGGGCATGGAAAATGGGAACATGATGGTGCATGTGCATGTGTAAAAATATCCCTTAAAATAGAGCAGGGAAAACACAAGGATGGTGATAATTTGATTGATGTTTCAAGTATTATGACTTGGTGTAATGAAAATGTTTTTCATGGATTAGATAAATATTCTCATATGTGTATATTATTTTGGTTAAAAGAGGAACAACACAAGGTAATGTATGAAGATTATAGTACAGTACCTGGATCGCGTGTTTCACTCTATTCAAAGCTTAAATTCAAGTTCATGGACTATTCATATAAGAGATATGGCATGTTTTTATTCCATGTGTATGGAATTTAATTAGAATGAATGTGAGTCAAAATAATGGGTTGACAAATGGTATTGTAGACCCATATCACCTATAGAGAGTACCCATTCACTCCAATAATTTATGGATCATGAAATGTCATCATCAATTGACTTTGGCAACATCTCAAATATTGTGCAACCAAGTACAATTTATTATTTAATTAAATATACAGCCTTAGTTAGATATTAGTGATATCTTTATTTTTTCCTAGATGTGCGTATAATTTGATTACATTTTAAATGCAGAGAATGATTTTACATTCATTTCACTTGAGGACAATGATAAGGGAACATACTACTACTTGTGTTGTTCGGTATAAGCCAAAAGAAATTAACCAAAAATGTTATGGATGGAGAAGAGTTTATTTATCCCAGTAGATCTGTAGTGGTTACAAGAACCTAGTTTTATAGGTACTATTATAAAAAAATAAAACAATCTTTATTTGAGGACTTTGAAACATAGGGTGGTGCTTCATTATTCAAATCTAGTTATTGCTACAAATATTCAAATGATCAAATATTATGGAAAGCCTCACAATAGAATTTTGATGAAAGTGTGTAAATCTGACCATGAAGCAATTCTTGAAACACTTGCAAACAAAGTTGATGTTTAAAATACGTTATATAGAATTGGTAATTTTATCTTGTATTTCAAATTAACATAGTTAACTTATTCTATTTAATGTAGTTTAATTTTCAAATATTTTATTATTATGTTTTCATTTCTATTTACATTTTTAATTAACAATTTTTGTGCAAGTTAGTGGCACTAGATGAGATTCCACCTTCATGTGGTTGGTACTATGAGTAGAGAATATTATCTTCTTGAAATAAAGAGAATACAAAAAATAATCCATATCAATGTTATCTACCTCAAGCATATAGGTTTTCACCTTCTATTTGTTTGTCCTTTCAAGAAAACAAGAAAATAGTGTTATCTACACCTTAATTATGGTCTAGAGTTAGAAATAATCCTCATGGGATTTATTATATAACTCATTCATACATGTTTAAGAGCTATTGGTTCTTCTCTAGCCATCATATTTCTCTTATAATGCACGATGGAAGTTCACTTAGTTTACACACTTAGAGATGAGGAGATTCTCTTAAAGGATGCATCTGATCAATTTCTATATTTTATCCTAGGGCATGATCGATATTGTAAAATGGTCATGATAACCTTAAAATTACCATCTAGACATGTCTACATAGATAGTTAATTAATTGGGCTAACGGGTCAGAATATATAGCCCCCATTGACTAACTTTTGGCAAGTTCTAAGAGATTTGGCTATGAGAGAAACCTCATTTTCATATCTTTTCCATCTCAATTTAGATATAATATTATTATTATTTCTTAGATGACTCATCCATGCTCATGTGGTATCTGACAGTTCATCTCTAGCCCTCATAATTCTCCTATAACATGTGATGAATGTGTGCTTAGTTTGCACACTTAGGGATGAGGAGATTCTCTTAAGGGATACGTCTAATAAATTATAACCTTCACTCCCAATTCATGATTGATACCAAATAATGGTATTTATATACTTAAAACTCTCATCTATATGTGTCTACATAGATAGTTCATTGATTGGGCTAACGAGTCAGAATATATGGCTCCCACTCACCAACTTTTGGCCCATTCTAAGAGATTTAGCTACGAGAGAAACCTCATTATCACATCTAACCCAAATCAAGTTAGAGATAATACTCTTATAATTTATTAGAGGACTATTACTTTCATGTGTTAGAGCTGATGGTTTGTCTATATCCCTTAGGGTTCTCTTGTAACACATGATGACAGTTTGCTCAATTTGCACACTTAAAGATGAGGAGATTTTCTTAAAGGATGCATCCAATCAATTACAACCTTTTCTATCATGATAAAAATGAGACCATAAAATGGTTTTCATATCCTTAAAACATCCATGCATATGTTTCCATATAGATGATTCATAAATTGGGCTAATGAGTCAGAATATATGGCCCCCATTGACCAGCTTTTGGCATGTTCTAAAAGATTTGGCTGTGAGAAAAACCTCATTGCCACATCTTGCCCATCTCAAGTTAGAGAGAATCCTCTTGGTATTAATTAAAATACTCACTCATACATGTGTCTAATATGATGGTTTGTCTCTATCCCTCATGGTTCTCCTACAATGCATAATAAAAGTTTGTTGAGTTTACACACTCAGGGATGAGGAGATTCTCTTAAGGGTGCATTCGATCAACTACAACCTTCAATCTTAGGTTGTGATTGACACCAAAAAATAACTATATATACTTAAAATTCCTATTTATATATGTTTGTGTTGATAGTTCATCAATTAGGATAATGAGTGAGAATATACAGCCCCCACTAACCAACTTTTAGCCCCTTATGAGATATTTGGTTGTGAGAGAAACCTCATTATATCATCTCACCCATGTCAAGTTAGAGAGAAACATCCTAGGATATATTATAGGACTCATCCATGTACATTTGGGAGATAACATTTCATCTCTATCCCTCATGGTTATCCTATAATTTATGACCAAAGTTTGCTTAGTTTGCACACTTAAGGATGAGGAGATTCTCTTAAGGGATGCATCTGATCAATTGTAACGTTCACTCTTGATACTTGACTGAGACCAAAAAATGAATATTCTAGCCTTAAAATACCCATGAATATGTGTTCATGTAGATGGCCCATTGATTGGGATAATGATTCATAATATACAACCCTCACTGACCAATTTTTGGCTCGTTCTGAGAGATTTAGCTACAAGAGAAACCTCATTGCCATGTCTCTCCTATCTTGAGTTAGAGAAAATACTCTTAGGATTTCTTATAGGAATAATTCATTCATGTGTGGTAGCTAAAAACTCATCTCTATCCCTTACGGTTCTTGTGCAATGTGTGACGTAAGATCACTCAGTTTGCATACTCAAGGAGGAGGAGATGCTCTAAGGGAATGTGTTTGATAAATTATAACCTTCACTCCTAGGGCCCAACCGATATTATAAAATGGTTATTATAGTCTTAAAACAACCATTTAGATATGTTCACATAAATTATTTATCAATTGGGCTAACGAGTCACAATATATGGCCCCCACTAACCAACTTTTGGCCTATTGTGAGAGATTTAGCTATGAGAGAAACTGCATTGCCACATCTTGCTTGTCTCAAATTAGAGATATTCCTCTTGAGATTTATTAAATAACTCATCCATGTACATGTAAGAGCTGATGGTTTGTATCTAACCCTTATAGTTATCCTGTAATGTGTAATAGAAGTTTACTTAGTTTGCACACTTAGAGACAAGGAGATTCCCTTAAGGGATTCATTTAATCAACTGTAACCTTCACTCTCAGGGCCTAAAAAATACTATAAAATGGTTGTTATAGCCTTAAAATTATCTTATGTATGTTTTTTCATAGACAGTTCATCGATTGGGATAATGAGTCATAATATATGGCCTCCACTGACTGACTTTTATCATATTCTAGGAGATTTAGCTATGAGAGAAACCTCATTACTGAATCTTGCCCATCTTAAGTTAGAGAGAATATTCCTAGGATTTATTAGATGAATCATCCATGAATGTTTGGGAATTGATGGTTGTCTCTATCCCTCATGTTTCTCATTTAACACGTGACATAAATTTACTCAGTTTGCATATTCAATGACGAGGAGATTCTCTTAAGGGGTGCATCTAATCAACTGTGACCTTTCTTCTCAGGGCCCAAAAAAGACTAAATAATGAATGTTATATCCTTAAAATTCCCATATTTATGAATCATCATAGACATTTTATCGATTGGGCTAATGATTCATAATATATGCCCCTCACTGACTAACTTTTGGCCTATTCTAAGAGATTTGGTTGTAAGAGAAACCTCATTATGGTATCTCACCCATATCTAATTAGATTAAATCCTCTTACAATTTATTATAGGACTCATTCATTCATGTGTAAGAGCTAATGACTTATCTCTATCCCTCATGGTTCTCATGCAATGCATGATAGAAGTTTACTCAGTTTGTACACTAGGGGATGAGGAGATTCTCTTAAGGGATGCATCTAATCAACTACAACCTTCACTCTTAGGGCCTAATTAAGAATAGATAATTGTTATTATAACCTTAAAATTCAAATCCAAATGTGTTTATGTAGATGGTTTAATTATTGGGCTAATGAGTCATAATATACGACTCTCTCTAACCAATTCTTAGCCCATTCTAAGAGATTTGGCTATGAGAAAAACCTCATTGCTACATCTCACCCATCTCAATTTAGAGATAATCCTCTTGGAATTTCTTATAAAACACATCCATGTATGTGTAGGAGGTAATGGTTTATCTGTATCCCTCACAGTTCTCTTACAATGCATGATAAAAGTTTTCTTAGTTAGGACACTTAGGGACGAGGAGATTCTCTTAAGGGATGTGTTTGATCAACTACAACCATCACTCTTAAGGCCTAACTAAGATTAAAAATGGATATTTTAGCCTTAAAACACCCATATGGACGTGTTCATATATAAAATTCATCAATTGGGCTAACAAGTCACAATATATGGCTCTCACTAACTAACTTTTGGCCCATTCTAAGAGATTTGAATGCAAGAAAAACCTCATTGCCATGTCTCACTCATGTTGAGTTACAGATAATCCTATCAATATTTATTAAAGGACTCATCCATTCACATGTGAGAGCTAATGGCTCATCTCTATCCCTCATGGTTCTCATGGAATGCATGATGAAATTTTACTCAGTTTGCACACTCAAGGACAAGGAGATTCTCTCAAGGGATGCCTCCAATCAAATGTAAACTTTACTCTTGGGGCCTAACTAAGACCATAAAATGACCATTCTATCCTTGAAACACCCATATACACATGTTATCATAGATAATTTGTTAATTAATGTAATGAGTCATAATATACGACCCCCTGTGACCAATTTTTGGCCTACTCTAAGAGATTTGGCTGCAAGAGAAACCTCATTGTCACACATCTTGAGTTAGAGAGAATCCTCTAAGGCTTTCTTATATGATTCATCCATGAATGTATAGAAGCTAATGGATCATCTCTATCCCTCATGGTTCTCTTGAAATTCACAATGTAAGTTCACTTAGTTTTCACAGTCAGGGATGAGGAGATTCTCTTAAGGGATGCATCTGATCAACTATAACTTTCACTCCTAGGGTCTAACCAAGACTAAAAAATAGTTTTTATAACCCTAAAATTCCTATCCATATGTGTTAGCATATATGGTTCATCGATTATGCTAATGAGTCACAATATATGCCCCCCACTAACCAACTTTTGGCTCATTCTGAGAGATTTGGCTGTGAAAAAAGCTCATTGTCATGTCTCACCCATCTCAAGTTAGAGAGAATCCTCCTAAGTTTTATTAGAGGACTCATTTGTGCATTTGTTTTAGATGATGACTCATCTCTACCCTTAATGGTTTTCATACAATGCACGATGGAATTTCTCTCAGTTTGCACACTTAAGGATGAGTAGATTCTCTTAAGGGATACGTCTAATCAACTGCAACCTTCACTCATGGGGCCCAAATGATATTGGAAAATCATTGTGATAGCCTTAAAATTACCATTTAGACATGTTTACATATATGGCTTATTAATTGGGCTAATGTGTCACAATATATAGCCCCCATTGGCCAACTTTTGGCCCATTCTAAAATATTTGGCTATGAGAGAAACTTCATTTTTACATCTCACCCATCTTGAGTTAGAAAGAAACCTCTTTATATATATTATATGAATCATCCATACATGTGTGGGACCTAATGCCTCATTTTTATACCTCAAGGTTCTCCTGTAACATGTGATGAAATTTCACTTAGTATGCATACTTAGGGATAAGGAGCTTTTCTTAAGGGATGCATCTGATGAATTGCAACCTTCAATCCTGAGGCCTGATCGAGATAAGAAAATAACTTTTGTAGCCTTAAAATTCTCATCCAAATGTGTTAGTATATATGGTTCATTGATTTTGATAATGAGTCATAATATACAACCCCCACTAACCAACTTTTGGCCTATTCTGAGAGATTTCGCTGTGAGAGAAATGTTATTACCACATATTTCCCATATCAAGTTAGAGAGAATCCTCCTAAGATTTCTTATAAGGCTCATCTATGCATGTGAGAGCTGATGGCTCATTTCTATCCCTCATGGTTTTCCTTTAATGCATGATGTAAGTTCACTCAGATTGCACAATCGAGGATGAGGATATTCTTTTAAGGGATGCATCTAATCAACTACAACCTTCACTCCTGGGGCTCGATTGAGATCAAACAATAATATTTATAACATTAAAATGTTCATATGGATGTGTCAGCATAGATGGTTTATCTATTGGGCTAATGAGTCATAATATATGATCCCCATTGAACAATCTATAGAAACCTCATTACCGTATCTCACCCATCTTGATTTAGAGAGAATCCTCTTGGGATTTCTTAGAGGACACATCTATGCACATGTAGGATTTGATGGATCATCTTTATCCCTCATGGTTCTCATGTAATGTGTGGCATAATTTTTCTCAGTTTGCACACTTAAGGACAAGAAGATTCTCATAAGGGATGCATGTGATCAACTATAACCTTTACTCCTGAGGATTGATCAAGACTAGACATCGATTGTTATATCCTTAAAATTCCCATTTAGATGTGTCAACATAGATGGTTCATTGATTGGGATAATGAGTCATAATATACGGCCTCCACTAACCAACTTTTAGCCTATTCTAAGAGATTTAGATGCAAGAGAAACCTTATTATTACATCACACCCATATCAAGCTAGAGAAAATCCTCCTCAATTTTACTATAGGACTCATTCATGCATGTGTGGGAGCTGAAATCTTATCTCTATCCCTCATGGTTCTCATGCAATGCATGACCAAATTTGGAGGAGGATCTTAACCAAAATTGGGCATTGTAAGCATAGTAAAGCTTTGAACTGCATGATATGCATCAACTTCATTAAGAGGGAAATGTTGAAGAACTTAAACAAGCATAAAAAGACAAAATTATCATTACTAAAGGGACTAAGTAAGGGTCTGCAATCCAAAATATAATTTTTTGTAATGTGTGAAGGAGTAATGTGGGATGTAATGTTGGAGTAATGTTTGAAGTATGTCTAAAATAGGTCTAAGAAGATTTGTGAAGGTCCTTCAATGTGGATGTAGTGGCTAAAGACAATAGAGACCAATAAATGATAAGTATAACTGTAATGACATGTGATAATGTCAAGAAAAAATATTTTTATTGTATATTTTAGCATATAAAGGATTGAAATTGCATGAGAGAGAAGTTGGAGTGTTGTAAGAGGGTGTTGATTTAACATTATTGAGAATGTTTATGCCAAATAAAATAATTTAAGAATTACCGAGAGAGTTTATAAGATAATATATCATTCATACTTTCATGTATTATGTGTAGTTTACAAGTTGAAGCCTTATTAGAATGTTTGCAAGGTAGGCAAGGTAATATAGGCCCACTAAAGTATTGGAATATTGGTATTTTGAATAAATTTGTTATTGTTCAATATGATTTGCTTGTCGATAGAGTGTAATGGGTTATTACAAACCTTGTGGAAAATAAGGAGGGTTTAAAATGTTTCCAACTTCAAATAAGATATTTTTAGGTGCACTCAGCCTGTAGGCTACCTTGAAACCCTATGCCATTATAAAATCATTGTATATTGTGATTTATCTAGTCAAATGTTCTCAAATTTATAATATATCTATGAGATTATGTATAAAAACCATTGGATAAGGTTAGCAGTGATTTCGATGTTTGAGGAGTGAGTAATAGGAGTTACAAGACTGTTTATCTTAAGAAAACTGTCAAGTATGATTTTAGTAGTTTTGGAGACCTATAAAATAAGGATAAACATGAAAGTTAAGGTGTATAAGATGAAAAATATCTTTAGAAGGAACAAATAATGTTTTCAAGAGGATGATGGTGTTAAAAAGTCTCCAACCTTGCTTATATTAGCACAAAACTTTACAAATATGCCTTGGATGGATGTTTGGTGTTGAATCAAGACATGTAAATTTTTGGAGGAGTTGAATAAAGTGTAAAAATACCTTTAAAAAGACTTAAAGGTGAGTGAAGTGTTTTCAAAAATAAACTATCTAATTTTATAGCCTCAACATTGCACAGACCTATCTAAGGTCAACCTAGGGTTTCCAAATTAATTGGAATATCTTTTGTTCTAACCCTTAAAATTTATTAAAATCTTAAAATTTTAGTGTAAATTATCAATTTCTTAAATATTAATTAGGTTTTGGACTATTACAAGTCCGTCTATATGATTTTCCAAATTGTGCCACTATACAAGACCTAAAGAGGCCTAATTAGCAAGAGAGTGAGTTGAATTAGTTAGGTTTCATGGAGAGTTGCATCATAAAACTTGGCATGGAGTTGAATAAGGATAATGGGTACTTGAAAATATCTTTTTTATGATCATTTTTTTTATTGTCCATACCTTCTAGGTTTACATGTTTTGAGGGCTACTAGAGAAGGAGGCTTGAAGAAGGAAGGTGTAGTTGAGTTGGGAGTTCTGACTTGAGGATTTTTTTATTGGATTGGATGTATGTGATAGATCCAATGAGTAGTTATATGTCCCTATATGCACTAAAAGGATGTCTAGTGTCATTGAACCACACGAATGAGATCTTTAGGCCTTGAAACTATGACAAAGAATAAGCAAGCTTAACAAAAGATTAAAGAGTATATTATGAGATTTGGGGATGATGGTAAGGAGATAATGTAGAGTAAGGTAAAGAGTGACATATCTTGAAAGAGAAAGTGAGAATTATATGCATTATATGCATGAAGGAAGATATTGAGTTCATTATGTGCATGAGAGGATGATATTTAAACTGAAAGAGGATGAGATTGAAATAAGGGATGATGGGTTTCATGATCAAGAAGGTGGTATAGAACTAGAAACCTAGATCAAAGTGAATCAAGCCTAAGAGTAGGCCTAGAGGAGCTTGAAAGTACAGATTTCAACATAAGAGGAGAGAGTGCAGAGGGATAGAAGGGTGATATGTCTTGTAAAGAGAGAAGAGGACTATGTGGGCAAGAATTTTATGAACCTAGTGAAGTTCAAAATGAGCAAGGGTGTTCAAGGGAGAAGTAAAGGACCTATTATCCATGCAAAGGATTAGACCAAATAGAGAGGAGATTCAAATCAAAGATCAGAGCTGGGTGAATGTCTAATGTAAGTGTATGTTCCATTTACATTGAGTATTTATTTTTCATTTACATCATAAAACCTTAAACATAATCAATTCAATTATAAGTCGTGTATTACAATAAAATGCTATGAATTTCGAGACCACAAGATCATAAATGAGCCTTTTTAATAGTCATGCACCTTTAATAGGTGATGAATTTTGACAAGAACATGAAAGACTCCTTATTATAAATTTGAATTCAATTTTGGAGGGAAAATATAAACACCCCTTGATTGACCTATTACAAACAACTTGAAGCCATGATAGGTTATTTATTACCAAAAACACACTATATACATCCTAATATTTGATGTTAGTTCATCACTAGACCTCTTAAAAACTGTGATCAAGTATAAATTATAATATTTACATTCTTGAAATTGATCACAAGTCCACTTACATCATAATTTTAAATTGATATGTAATTAAATGTAAATGAAACAAGTAAATAGTAAATATCACATGTAAATATAAAATATACATAATGATGAAGCACCTATCTTAGAGAATCATGTGGATTTTGTTAGCCTCATATGAATTAATAATGATCATTAGTAAATAATATGTGTAAACATTAAATGATCAAAATAGAAAATACACATAGGTAAAAGAATCCTATTCTCAAATAATGTGTGTGTGTGCGCACACGCACGCAAAGTTCTATGTCATAATTCAACATAAACAACAGGACATATATCAAGAAAAAAAGTAGCCCATAACATGTACATAGACAAAATTCACCATATAGGCATTCCATGTGGGCCATATTAGCATAAAAAATTGATTGTGCCTACAACTAGACCCCTAACACAACAACTAGCTCTCTTACTCCTCATTGCCTTCAAATAAATTACACTTTGTTGGCATAGACGTAGAGTTAGGGGTGTTGGATGCCCAATATAAGAAGAAACTCTCCTCTCAACATGTGATTCATCCCTTATTTCATCCACAACCTCTAAAAATTGTTGTGTCTGCACAACATAAGAAATTTGAAAATTATTGCATTACAATTGTATATTGAAAATATTAATTTTTTCAGGAATAAAATTTTGTAAAATGATTCTACACTCACTGTATTCCATCTAAATGGTTATCTAGGGATACGAGACCACATATACACGTGTGATGGAGAATCCTATGAAGCATACATATATCATTATATCTATATGTGCATACATTTATGTAAATATGACATAGTATATTATTGTTTGAAGCTAAAAAACAAATTTTTTAATGTGTTCTCACCAATCTTTATCCCTTAATCGTGACCTGCTTTAGAGATAGTGGATCCTCAGATTTAGCCACAACATCAGGAAAACATTTTTGTCGTCCATGAGGGGTGCCCATAACATCCCTCATCATTTATAAAACCAATAAATGAATAATGTGTGAATCCAAAGAACATGATAAAAGTATATGACTATAATATATATCTTAAAACATATTTTTTTGTTCAAGGGACAATAAACATACATGAATAAATATGTAATTTAAAAGTTTATAAACATATGCATAGGGTACACCCATGCCAATTGCATCCTCTATAATAGAGTTAAGGCCTATTGGGCTACCCAAAATATCACCAATCATCTATACAAGCAAAAAATAACAAGTTCAATCAAATAAATTAGTCAATTAAGTAAACTCATACTAGAAAACAAAATTAATATTCTTTTACAAACATAAACAAACTATAATTAAAATTAAATTTGTGTATCAAATATAGATGGGTAGTCGATAACTCCTGCATAATAGGTTAATGCATCCTAAGAGGAGTTGGTGAAGCTAGTACATCTGGCATAATGTCTGGCATGCTAGTATTATGTACTATTAAAGAATCTATATGTGGTGTATGCTTTGGTATGTTAGTCTCCTGAGATCCTAAAGCATCCACAGATGGTGTATGCTTTGGCATGCTAATATCCATAGATATACTATGTGTATGTTGCACTTAAATAGGAGGTCTCATATACTTGCTCCCATATGATGTGTAATGATGCACAAGAAATATAACATGAGTAGGAGGAGGGATACTATCACTTATACCAACACCATCAAAACCACTATCGCCACTACCACTGCCACCAATACCACTACCAGCAACACCACTAGTGCCACTACCAATAACACCACCTATGGGTTGAGCAAAAGTATTCAATGTATGCATACCATGCTCAATTATTACTTGTGTCAAACTCATAACTACCTCAAGGGTGTCCATTTGTATGTTAGGATGCAAAATTTTAAGAATAGAGACATGTGATATTATCCTTCTATTTATCTGAGCTTGGTTATGATGATTTTGGTCTTGCCTAGCACCAAGTCTATCAAATGAAGACCCACCTCCCCTACCTTGGGAGGATTTCATGTCAAAATAGTTTAGAATTTCTTGTAGCACAAACTCACAATACAATTTTATCAAAAAGTATAATGGAACATCATTATTGTTGCATGGAGACTCATCAAACACCATCCACCACCTATCTCAAAAGTTATTTTTCATCTCCTCATGAACACACCAATCAACACTAATATGTTTGCAATTTGTCGGTGGAGATTGGTTGGTTATAGGCTTAACAAATAAAGCACACATAGTTTCTTTTGTTTTTTTTTATCTTAACATCTTTATATGACATTTTGTCAGAATAAAATTATTTCATGGTCTCTCTTCAATGCAACATTGCATCAAATTGTGAAGTTACATTTCCCACTTCATTAAAAATAGTCTTCAGTGTATTGAAAAGTGAAATGTGTGCACTATCAGCTGATGAGTGATGTAAAATATTGATTATTATTTATAATTATTGATGTTTTGAATTGTATTTTTCATACAATTGAACTTCTACTTGTGCAAAAATTAACTTGTTCAGATTTTGTATAACATTTTCTTCATGCAATGGATCCATTATTCAATTGTGTATCTAGATTTAAATAAAAATACAAGTTTTTTTATGCAATGCAAGAGAATCTAATGCAAATCTAAACTCAAAACTCTACTCGCATAAATAAATATAAATACAAATAAAAAAATAAAATTTAAAAATTAACATACTTGAGGTAACAACTTGAATGTCGAATCCCATTGGGGGGATGCAAATCCAAAGCACACATAGATCTACAAGAGAAATGCAAAGGTAAAAAAATGTTAAAAATAACCTTGTTTGAGCTGCAAAATAAAATAAAATGAAAAAATATACAAAGGAGCATGCCCTTTATGTTTGCAAAGACGCAAGGGTGTATACCATTTGTAAAAAAAATCAAAATTTAAAAAATGTCATGTTTTTTGTCCTCCAAATTTATACATCGACCAACCCTTAACCAAATATTTCACTAAATCAAGTATACTTATTAAAAATTTAGAAATGCTAACTTTAACATTTAAATGGTAATCATGTCAAAGTACCATGCAAAAGCATTCAAATATACTTGTCTTTCAGTGATTTTAATATGGAAAAATATTTTATATAAAGTTTAAGTGTTTTCTCGAGACATTTATTTTCTAATTTTTTTTTATAAAATAAAACTTATAATTTTATTATAAATATAATATATACAATTTTTTTTTTAAAAAAAAAGTAAAAGATACATCAATAATGACACATCAGATCATATTTATGTATTGAAAAAATAAAAAACAAAAAACATAACAAATAAACTAAACCAAACCTAAATTTATTTTTCAATTTAAAAATAATATATAAATATAATTTATATAAATTATTATTTTGGAAAATTGATTGATGCCTAGAACTCTAAAATATCTTTAGAAAAATTTATTTAAGTTTTTAAATGAAAATCTATCATCCATTTAAATTCAATGTTTCATTCTGTGAAATCGACATGTATGGTTGCAAATCACTGAATAAATGTAATTTCCAAAAGTTGAATATTGATATGATATTATTATTCGTAATTTGTTGGCAGTTGATAATTGGATGGTTGGTACTGCACGCGAAGAATTGTTTGTGGCACGCGCGATGTACGACGTTAAACTCATCTCACACATTTTATTTCGTATATTAATGTATATATACTATATGCCGACCACAAAGAAATATTGCACGGATGAATTTACAGGGAAATGTGCCTGCATGTTGCGATTCGTTAAGAGACTAAAATTTAATCTAAAAAAGTGTGTGCCTTTTTATTTTGTCATTATGAACGAGACTTTGGAATCCTGGTTTGTCAACATGGACGAGACTTACAATGGAAAAAAATATGTATTTCTTTTAATTTTTCTTCTTATTATGAATTATATTAGTAATTAAAAAGTAAATGTTTTTTTATAGATTTTTAAAAGAAATGGAATAAGCGCTCTTACATCAAAGTATAAGAGGATTTGGTTAACAAATCAGATTAAAAAGGAAAAAACTAGAAGTTAGAAAATATCATCTGCAAAAGCTAAGGTCATCAAGTAATAGATCAAATTTTAAAAACTAAATTAAGATTGTTACATAAAAATTTTCAATAACGAAAACCCAAAATAGAAGTCAAGGGTCCCCCAAGTCACTCAAAAGATACTCCAAAAGTTAGACCATTGATGCCCACAACGACAACACAATAAGGAAGTTTTTATCGAGACCAATTTTTCCTAATTATCTCCTTTTATTTTTTTGAGGGAGTGGGTCTTCACAGTGCTAATTTTCATTAAGAGGAAGATGAAGAGCTCCAAAATTAATCAAGAAATCCGCAAGAAAATTAATCTCACAATAATTGTAGAATAAAAAAGTGTCCTCAAAAAATCATGACAAAAAAAATTGATCGTCAAATTTACTCTCAAAAACCTAACCACACCACACCACACTATAAAAGACACTTTTATTCCTCGTAAAATCCATGCTCATTATGCTACTTGTTGCCCATTAAATTTATTACTAGTTTATACAATGTGTATGTGGGCATGCAAAGAAGTATTCTACATCACCTTGTTTTGAGGCGATGATGCCACCATGAACATATAAAAAAATCTTCTACCTCGCAATATTTAAAAGTGACGATACCACCATCCACGTACTCATTTCTATTAAAACAATACCCTCAACCTCCACTACCAAAATCTTTTAAATATCCACCTCCAAAATCATTATCTAAAACCTAACAATACAAAAGATCTGAGAAACCCTGATTATTTTCCAACTACCTAAATACCCTATCCTCCTATGTCAATTTTCCAAATACCTTGAAGAGTAGAAGGTTTTGGGAAATCCTTGAATTCTTTTCCAACTAAATATCCTGTCCTTTTATGTCAATTTTTGTCTTTTAGAAGGAAGGGAGGGAAAAACTAAAAAAAAAACAAAAACAAAACAAAACAAACAGTTTTTGGAAATCGTTACATTCTTTTCCGAGTACGAAATTCCTTATCACGTCAATTTTAGCCGGCCTCTTATTTATTTACTTTGTTTTATAGGACTCAATCATCTACCTGCAGTAGATTTGGGAAAAACGCGTATGGAGCTTTTTTAAGTAGTAGAATGGCCTTTTACCTCCACGTTAATGTTTATCCATCGATGGCATTTCTGTGAGAGTTCATAAACTTTATTTCTTGGATTACTTCTTGTATACGCGTCCTCCAAGGCTCTAAAAATCAGAGCACCAAATTGGATTTGCTCACTAGCATTTCTTATCATAGCAGTAGAAATTATCTGAATCAGCCAAAGTTTAGAAGAATATGCAGACAACTACTTTCGATGTTGAGGGCATTTCAGACCCTGAATCACAGGGAGCACAAATCAACAGACTGAAGGAAACCATGACTGGAATGCAAAATGTTTTTATCCTATCCAGAACGAGGCTCAAATTCCAGCACGATTCAAATATAACGGCGACCGAGATAAGTAAGTTTCCGTTGATTTTCCGTTGATTTTTTAGATTGAAAAAAATTTATAGGTCTTCAAGATAATATCTAACCCTCCTCTCCGTCCCTTTTTTTCCTAACTTGTCACTATTTGATTTGTTGATTATATTGAGATGTTACAGTTTTTTCTGGTTCAAATCTGAGTAGCCCTGAGTGCACTTAGGCAAATCTTACTTGTTGTTTGGAAAGCTCGTAAGAGCACATTCAGGGAGTAGTGAGCATGCTCGGAGTGTGTTTTTTTGGTTAGGTTTATTTATTATTTAAGAATTTTCAATAATTTTATCATCAACAGTATAAAGGCAGTATGAAACTTGAGCCTTTGGAGATTCGCGCTCACGCTAATTCCTGATTTAACGAGATTGTAAAAGACTATTCTCAAATTGTAAAATGTAATGATCTTCCTAAATTTGAAAAAAATAAAAAAATAAGTTTGTGGCCAGACTCGGCCCATCAGCGAGCTTGATCATGGTAAGGCTCAGCCAAACTGTTTGTCTATAGCCAGCTTCTGCTTGTCAGCTAGCATAATTATAATAAAGCTCAGCCAAACTATTTGTTCATGGCCAGGTTCAGTGGGTTAATCAACTTAATCATAATAAGGTTTAACCAAACTGTTTGTTCATGCCCAGGCTTGGCAGATCAGTGAGTTTGGTTATGGTAAGGCTCATCTAAATTGTTTTTTCATGGCCACGCTCTATAGGTCAGGGAGTTTGGTTGGGCCTTGGTTGCCAACTTAAATCACACTCACATTCCATCGACGACCGACCCAATTGAGAATTCTTTGATGAATTATTTTTCATGGGCCAGCTAGAACTTGATCTTGCGATTGATAATTTATTTTTTCTGGATTTTCATATTGAGCAGCCTGCGTCTCCCCTTGTGATCGCGTATTTTCAATACGATGGACGGGATCGGCTAGCGTGACCCTTGTTTATTGTGTCTTAACAAGGGAAAATTCTTGGCTTGTTAAGCGTTCTCAGTGAAATTTAGGCTCAATTGTTTTTTCGATTATTTTAATGCATCCTAATGTTAATTTTCCGATTTATAATTTGGTTTAATGTTGGTCATGGGTGGTTACTCCAGAAAACGCTCTGAAAGCCCTGAATTTGGTGGCCACTGAAGTTGTGAGAAGGGAATGACAGAAGTGGGACACAGTCAATGTCTCTGATGTTGGTAAGCCAGCGATTATATATTTCATTATTGAATTGTGAACAATTTGTAATGATTTTTTTTAATGATGAATCAAGAGTGATGATTCGAATCCAATTAAAATAATACACACAATTTCAACTTAAAAAATGGTTATTGTGAAACATCAAAAACTTTTATATAAAGATTAAAGAATCTATTGTTTATTTGTTTGATTGATTGAAAGAAATTTATAAGTCGTCATGGGTGTTGTGCAGGACGAACCATCTGATGGGCGTGGCTCTTATACAGAGGAACCACTGTTTTTAATACTATATATGAAATGAGGAAGCCAGTTAGTTATTATTAACGGGGTTTTTGTCCATTTGTGACGTTCAACTTATATTCGTGTCATTATTGTGATGTTTTGTCAAGGGGAGAAAAGTGTGCGGACGGTTGTAAGTGGGGTACTTATTACTCGTGATTGGTTTGTATGTGATGTGAACGATGAACGATTCGCACGTATTTACGTTTATTTCTTTATGATATATATATTTGTGTAGACGCTGAGCTGTAAAAAATTCTCAAGAATTATATAAATACATGTTTAGTATTTTCATGTTTGTTTCTTTAACAGGAAATTGTAGATTTTTTATTTTATTTTTAAATTTATTAAATATTGGTTTTATAAAGCTCAGGGTTACAAATTCAATTTAGGATATGATAGGGTTCAGTGGTAGGAAACTATTAAATTAATATAATTTTTTACATTTTATAATTTAAATAGTAGCAAAAAAATGTTTGGAAAAAATATTATTTTTAAAAAAGTATAAATGTTTTTTTTTATAAAAATACAATTAAAGAAAAAGGGGGAAAAATCAAATAACAAAAAAGTAGGAAAAAAGAAAAAAAAATATTTACAAAAATTATGAGAAGAAGATAAATGAAATTGTATGTCATCAAAATTAGTGAATTGTTTTCTTTTATTAATTTTCATATTATTCAAATTTCATTATATTTGCATTTTAAAATATATATTATTTTTATGTAAAAAAGAATAAAAAATCAAAGGATGTCGATAGTAATTAGGTAGACTAGGGATCAATAGGTCTAGATATTGAAGCTCCAAAGTTCCAGAGTTATAGCCTCTTCTGATTTGAGAGATGACGTCAGTGTCATACCTAGGATCAACCATTATGTTGAACTCAGAGAATCATCATAAATAGACTCATCATTATTTTGAGTCATTCAGATTTTGGATTAATCACATCAACGTAAATTCATTGTTCTTCCTAAATGGTGCCTAACATTATTAAATAAAATGCATATGCTAGCGACTTTGGCGAATAATACTTTACAATAATATAAATCAACATTTCATATGAATTGAGTTTTAAAAATGAAACATTTCTTAAACTTGAAATGTATTCATCTTCAAGCAAAGATTGTGGTGGAAAAATACCAAATCAGTCATTCATTCATGAGTGAGTCTATTGTATGTTTTGGAATGTATATGTTTGAACACACTCCAACTTCGCTCACAAGTGAATGAATTGCATTGTTGGCTCAAAATGTGCATTGTCATCCATTGAATGTGTTTGGTTTCTTTTCCAAAAAAAATCCCACTATTAAGCTAGACAAATAGATTTTGTCAACATTGTAACATGCACATTTCAATCAAAACTTAACACTTTCACCGTACGCATGTACAACTATTATTTACTTGATTTGTAGATCTTCCTCCCTGTCTCCTATAACTGCCTCCAACTCCTCCTGATTACGAAACATTCTCTCAAAAGGGCCCTTTGAGACCTCTACATCGTATCAAAATGAGTCATCAAAGAACAACATTGGATTCAAGAAATATCTAGTTGCATGGAGGGGAGATTGCATTTGTTGATCCCATATTTTATCAAGTATCTCCCATAATGATGTGCAATTGGCCCTATTATTCTCCAATCTACTCCTAGTAGCTTATTTGGCCCTATCCATTGTCTCACACAAATAACCCATGGAGATTATCTCCATCAACGAGTCTCAAAACTCGAACAAGAGGCTAAGAGAATAACACAATTTGCTTTGCCTCTTCTCAAAAAGATTAAAAAAATATAGTCAACAACCATTCTGCCCTCCATATGTTTCAAAAAAATATTCCATCCACTAAGTTGAAATGAACATTTGTTTCAGATTCATTTGTTGTTGGCAAAGAGTGCAACACAAAGTGGGTTGCAAACCTTGTCACCCCCAGTCGAAGAAGCTCCTTGTCAATTGTGAATGTGCATATCATAATGAACACCCTTGTGTGATTGTATATAAATTTGGTGATTATGCGAGCCTTTTGAAAAACCTTTTCACCTATAATATTTTCCCCATATCCTCTAAGGTCAAATCAAGACCAATTTTTTTTTTTTTTTTGATTTTTTCTATTTTAATTGAATTTGACTAAATTTGACTTAATAAAATATATTTTTTTAGATTTGAAAATTTTATTTTATACAATGTACAATATTTAATCGTATTTAAAACACATTTCTAATAACTAATTCGCTTCCAAACTTATTCAACTCAATAATTTTGATTATTTAATTTAATTTAGATATTAAAGTATATTGGAAGCCAAGAATGTCACAGGTCTAAGAATGAAATTTTACATGAATACACTTCGTAAAAGGAGTGTTAATGTAGGGAGAGAAGAAAATTATTGGGTAAAATTCAATGTCTTTATGGAAAAAATCAATGTCTTTATGGCAAAGAGATCAAAGTCTTTTATGTGGTGAACAAAAATCAATGTCTCATCATGTGAAATCGACATCACTAACTGAACAGAAAAAAGACTAAGAGTTTGATATAATTTTTTATTCGTAATTCGTTTGAAATTGGCAGTTGGTACACAATTTAATGCCGACCACCAGAAATGGTGTGACGTATGGGAGGGATAAAAAAGAGAGTATTATAGGAGCGTTCTATAATAGCTTAGGTCCCTTGAGAAAACATTTGACATATTTGTTAATTTTGTCAATTTTCTTGTCATTTTTTTAATTCTTTTTCATTTTTAAAATCTATTTATATGGGATTTTTTATTTAAAATATATTTTTTATATGTGAGCGTAGACATGATTTAAGAAAGGCTTCTTAGTAGTTGCATGGGTAAACCATCTATCATATGTACGAAGGGGAGGAAAATGCCCACTGACATCACACTACCTAGGGTCTCAACACACTTGAAAATGAGCCATGTGCAGAGTCTTAAGTGTATACTAGATTGGTTATGGCATTGAAAACGATATTACATGAATTTAATATATAAAAGAATTGTGGAGAGAGAGATTTTTTAAAAAAAGTTATGGGAACAATTTAATGAGAAATAGTTATTCTAATATTTGATGGTAATAGATTATAAAATCAATAAATAAAATTTGTTGTTGGGAAGTAAAAATTGATATTTTGAAAATTATTTGTATGTGAAAAATTTAATTCGAGTGTTTTCAGTCGAAATTGAAGTATTTTGAATAAATAAAGTTAATATCTCTAATCATCATATATTAAATAAATGTTCTAAGAGATTCATGGGAACCTTAAAAAAATAATGGTATCTTCCATGAACTTTATAGCAAATAAGACACCTAACTATAAAATGCTCTTCATTTTCATATTCTAAAAAATATGATTAGTATATACATTGATCTTGTTGGAGGTCATGGTCAGAGTATATCTGGGGTTTATAAGAGCAAATTCGAAACTCAATGAAAGATTTTTAAGCAAGATCACAACATCTTCTTCATATACTCAGAAACTCAAAATCAATCCTCATGAAAACATAAATAAAATTAGAAATAATGAAAAAGCTTTAGTTCCAAAGATTCTTTTGAATTAATCCATATAATTTTCAAATAAGATTTATTGATCTGTTCATCTTCTTCATATACTCGAAAACTCAAAATCAATCTTCATGGAAACATAAATAAAATTAGAAATAATGAAAAAGTTTTAGTTCCAAAGATTCTTTTGAATTAATCTATATAATTTTCAAATAAGATTTATTGATCTCTTCATGAATACTTCTGTTAATTTTTTATTTAGTGAGTTAAGAAGTATTAATATAAAATCTTAGAGGTTTTTCTATATCAATATCCAACTTCTAGAAAAGAGTCATAACTCTTGCATACCAACAATATTTACATCTTAATTTGAAAATTTGCATAAAAAATTGAAGTGTTGAATTCAAATATTTATTTTATCCAAAAAAAATCTATCATACATCGAAACCTATATAAAATAATGATAATGTAGAAAACTAAAAAACAACTAAAAAACTATTCTTAAAAATGGTTCCTAAAACAATTTTTAAAATTTTAATTGTAAATAAAATCTTCTTAATTCATAAAAGAATCAATCCTTTATCCAACTTGCTCTCCAAGAAGATAACAACTTGTTTTGTAAGAAATTATTTTAAATATAGAAAATATGAAGAGGTTATTTAAATGTTGTATCGATAGTCATTCAATATATTTTCAAATAATATAGTAAAATCTCGAACAATTCACCAATATTTTAAAATAAATTTAATAATAGTTTGTAAAAATAAAAAAGTAAAAAATAAAAAGTAGAAAATAGTTTGTACGATGTACCCGTGAACATGCAAAGAACTTTTCTACCTAGAGTTTTCTTAAGAGTTGGTTAAACCCTTCAGAATATTTAGAGGTGATTGATATCACCATCCACATACTTATGTCCATTGAAAACATGCAGAGTGTTCTTTGCCCCCATCACAAATATGTTAATCATACCTTTGAATATTCACCCCAAAATATTTTGAACATTGATCACTAAAATCTATAATTATGTGGGTTTTTTTATAAGGATTATTTTGAGTTTAAGAATAATCCACTATCAGTAATAGATGGATTAATTTTTATTATAAAATGAATGAAATAATTTGGATCATTTTAGAGTATGTATGTATGTATATATTTTTTGGAGGGTTTATTTAAAAGATTTGAAATTTTTGTATTTACAATTTATTGATTGTTTATTATTATTTGGTCTAAATACAATATTAGTGTGGGGGTTAAGAAGATATTTTTTAAAAAAATCACTATTTTTAAATGGAAGATCGATTCATAAGTTACGTATTTTTTTATAAATATAAAATTATATATGAAGATTAAAATTAAGAGTTTCTTTTCAACTTTTTCCGTTTAAATATTTTGTGGTTAAAGTGTTTCTACATAAACATATTATTATTAATTGAATAGATTTAATACTACATGTTAAAAGTAAATTGTTATATTACATTTACAAATGAATTTTTAAAACATACAAAATGATTCTTCTCAAAATTATCTTACAAACAATTCAAGTCTATTAAATTATGCTAACATTGATTCCATGCACAATTCATAAACATATTCATAAGATTTAATATAAATTTATATGGAAGGACCTTGTGAAAACAAACTCAAATGCTTAGTAACATTGGATGATGTTACCCAACTATTAGTTTAGGGAGGTCTTGGTCTTTGATCATCTCATTTAGTAAACTTGGCTTTTGTGGAAAAATTATATCGGAGGTGGCTCAAAATAGTTTAGGCTCCCAAGCACAGGGATATATATATATATATATATATATATTCCATGTTCATATGTCAAGTAAATTTGGAATAATTGGTCAATTACGATGATGACAATGAATTGTATTACTCTTTTAGTCGAAGACACATTACATTGGTGGCCTCAAACACCATATTCCTTTACTAGATATGAGGTTCGTATTTTATTATGTGGTCCATTTGGCATGAGCATAATTGAATACTATTTTGAGAGACTAGTCAATCTCCAAGTTCACATTGGGAACACATTCATTTAATAATTGAAAAAGATTTGAGCAGTCAATTACCATTATATAAGAATAATAATTTACATTCCTTGAAAAGTGGTTCCTGAGGCGCTGACAATTTTTTTTTAAAATTTTAAACAAAATCTCCTTGGTTCCCAAGAAAATCAATCCTTTATCCAAGTTACATTACATACCTATGGAGTGTCTCACACAAATCTAAGTTCTTTCGAAATTAGTGGCATTATTATAACATGTGAAAGAGCTATCTAAATGTTAAGTTAATGACTCAAGGATTGTTATTGAATTTGAACTCTTTTGAGGGCATTGTTGTATTTAATTGGACTCAAAAATAACAATTTATAAAAATTTGAGGTGCACGGATAATGATTATCCTTTGCATTGGTGACCAAACCATACTCGATATACATAATTTGACACCTTTTTTAAGATCCATTACTTGTACTCATATGAAATCAAAGTTTAATGCAACAGTTTTATGGGTTGTGAACAATTTCAAATTTTTCTTCCAACTGAATTATAAAATATAAAAGATGCATAAAGTGACAATCAAAGATTTTATTGTTTTTATGAGCATATTTGAGATTCATTTTAACCTTTTAATTTTTGATTATCCAAAAAATATAATGAGAGATCATGATTATGATTTGTATGAAGGGTCACTTTCTAAAATAATTATTGTAGACATTCATAATTTAAATATTATTTAGAAATCAAGTTAAATTATAGTTAATGCGATAGTCGAAGATTTATATCCTTCCTTTAAAAAATACTCTCACCTTAAGCTATTTCAATTCCAGTTCACCGAATCATTTTTAGAGCTCAAGGGAACCCAAAATCTTTGAAGAAAGTCATTTGAATTCATGTGTGCTTCCTCATGGGTTCCATCTTCCTTTTGTAATGTTTCCAAATGAAAGTTATGTGGTCATTCAAAACTTCTTCTATCCAATAATATTTTACTTTATGTCCCCATTTTCTTATGCTCTCCATTCTAACACTTTATAAATTAGGGTCACATCTCAGAGGTTGATGGGTTATCCATTTGTCTTCCCAAAAAATCCATGGAATTCCCATTATGCACTTGCTGAAAAGCACCTTTTAAAAGGACCTCTCTTGTTTCCCTTATATTATTCCAAATTACCAACCCTAGGGGATCCCTTTAGTTGTGAATACTATTTTTGGGTCCTTCTCATCAAGATACTTATCCTTGAGGTTTCTCTTCCATTATTCCTTAGGTTTAGGCTGATTCTCCATACTAATTTAACCACGAGACCCAAATTGACCTTTATAATATTTTTTATTCTCGCCCCCCGCCCCCAACCCCATGTGAGATTGGTTTGCATATTTTGTCCCAAGCAAGAAGTATGAGCTTTTGTTTATCCTCCTTGATTTTATCTATCTCCTTTGTGACTCTTGAGGGGGATATCATAAGAGAAAACTGATAGTTTGTTGTAGCTTGAAGAACTAACTTAATGAGAATGATTTATCCTAAGAAACTAAAATGTCTACCTTTCCACCCACTTAATTTTCTTTGCATCTTGTTAATATGTTATCCCAAAGTTTCTTTATGCCAGAGCCTATGAATAGGGAGAATACCAAATAGTTGTTTGGTAGGGTAGCCTTCTCGAAGCCTCTACTAAGAAAGGATTGGAACTTGGGACTACCATTAATAAAGAAGATATTTGATTTCATTCTATTTATTTACAAACCTTTGGGTTTATCATAGCTAAGGAGTATGCCCCTAATTTTGATTACTTCCTATCTGGTTGGTAAAACAAAAAGCATGGTATTGTCCATAAGTTATAAAAGAGAGTGGGGAATTCTATCAAAGGTGACGTGAATGCATATAATCTTGTCTTATTCCTTTAGAGCCTTAATCCATATTCTTAGGGCCTCTGACATGATAATGAAGAGATACAGAGGGGGGGTGGTCACCTTGCCTAAGCCATATATGGGATGGGAAAAATCCTTCTAGGGAACTATTGACAATCGCATAGAACTTGGCCGAAGAGTAGCATATTTGAATCCACCTTCTCCACTCAACACTAAAATTGAATATTTGTAGTACTCTATCTAAAAAGGACAAGTTTTCCTTATCACAGGCCTTAGAAATATCAATCTTGATGAACATGCCTTTTTTTTTAGTAGCATTCAAGGAGCAGATAATTTCATACATAATGACAATGCCATTCATAATTTGTCTACCCTTCATAAAGCCTCTTTGTTATTCATAAATGAGATTAGGAAGGATTGAGTGAAGCCTATTTGATATGTATTTGGATATAATTTTATAAATGTTATTATAAAGAGATATTGGGAAGAAATCCTCTAGGGTTTTGGTCTCATAATTTTTGGGGATAAGGACAAGGAAGTTGGCATTAAGGGCCTTCAACATACCTTGACAGACTTTGGATTCCTGTACCACTTCCCTATCTCTTCTCTAATAAAGTTCTAAAAATGTTAGAATAAGAGAGCAGGGAAGCCATCTAGACCCGATGATTTATCTCCTATCATGTCGAAGATAACCCTCTGACTTATTCTAAAGAAATGTTATCCATCAACTACTTGTTATTTGATGGGGTAACCTGATGTAGGATATGTATCAAAACATATCTTGGTCATCAAGGTTTTCCTATTCTTCTTGTTTAAGGCTATTTTACCATTATATTACCATTTATTCCTTTATTTCCTCTATTTTCTCTAGATTTTATCACTTTTGTAGTTTCCAAAATTATTATATAGTTTCATTATCTTCTAACTTTACATGAGATTTGGAATAATTTAGTGTTTCTATTTCCTTCCATTAACCAGCTAACCCTAAATTTTTTGCTTTACAAAAAAGTAATCCTTTTTGTAAATATCCTCTGATTTATGGGCTATAAATTCTTCTTCTTCCATAAGGTCTTTAGAGTTTTGGCCTTCTATTCTCTTCTCTTAAATCTATCCACTTATTTTTTTGATATTTTTTCTCTTAAAAAATATTATTGAACGTGAGTTGGTTCCATTTCCTTAAAGAAAGCTTTAGGTCTCTAAACTTTTGATAGAAAAGGTACATTTTAGTCCCAAACCAATTATTTTGGTATTTCCAAATTTGCATTACAAAATCCTCAATCCCAAGATGTTCTTACCACATTTAAAAAAATGTGAAGGGGGATCTGACTGGTTAGGAATCTTGCCTAATATGAAAGGTTATCAACCAATGGTCAAAGTTTGCCCTGTTAAGGACATCAATTTATAGAGCATTATTCCCCTCAGTCCAATGTTTAGATACTAAAATCCTATCAATTTTCTCCAAGATAAGGTCATTTTCTTTCTTTTTGTTACTACATGTGAACCATCCCCCCCTTTTTTTAGATCCTGTAGCTCTGTTCTTTTCACAAAATTGTAAAAATTCATGTCATTTTGAATATTTACCCTTCATCATTTTTTCCAAAGGTGTCTATTCTAGTGTTAAATTATCCTCCCACTCTCCTTAAGTAATTCATATCATCCTAGATTTGATCGATAATCTGTTTCCAAGCTTGTTTTCTTTCTCTTGCATTTTGAGATCCATATACGTTAATTAGATAGAAGCTTAATTTTGAAATTAGAGAGGTCACTTTGCACTTCAAATATTGGCTATGAACTTATAAATTTTCAAGGAAAAATACCCTAGGGTCCCATCAGAGGGCCAAACTCCCAGCAATTTTGATTGCATCACTCCCAATTATTTCTCTTTTCAAACATCTAGATAGGCTTGTAATATGATCTACCAATAGTTCTAGTTTGGTTTATTGAGACATCAAGATACCCATCTTATTTTCATTAATCCATTATTTCAATGTTCTCATTTTGGATGGGGTTTTGAGACACCTTATATTCTAATGTATGTTCTTCACTGAGATATTTTGTTTTGCTTAGTTCTTGCCAAGAGTGCATCCACCTGTGTTTCAATCCCTATTGGCCACTTTTGGCCCACATATAAAGCTCTTGCATGGTTTGATGAAGTAGTGGATCAAAGGAATAGAAATGGATCCAACATTTGCAAATAGAGATGATCTAAGCAAGGTTTTCTAAGGATCCATTAGCAGTGTTCAAGGATAAGCCTATAGACCATAAGCTAACTATAAAATCTTTTATTCAGTCTTTACTTCTTCATTATTTTAGACTTTATGGGGACTAAGTGTTTCCTTTTTTTTGGGACCTTTTTGGTTAAGTGTTGAATTTTTTCAGACAAGTTTTTCAAGACAAGGTTTCTAAAGGGATATTTCTTTTGAACAAAATGTCTGAAGCAAAATACAAAGACCTTTTCTTTTAGGAAAATTGTTCCCAATAATTTTCTCGAAGGGTAACTCTTTAATGGTCCTCTTCAAAGTTCAAAGTGTTCTTTCCAAGATTTTGAAAGGTAATTTCCTTTCGAAAAAGATATTTTCAAGGTTTTCAAAAGACCATTTCAAGAAAGCCGAAATGTTCATTGTAAAAACTCTGAAGGGCACTTCTCAGGAAAAGGGGTCATTTTCAAGAAGGTTGAAAGGTACTTTCCTTTTGAAAAGGGCATTTTAAGTGAAAAATAGGGCACTTTATAAATTCTTCTAAAGGTCCATTTTCAAAGAAATTTGTTCAATACCAAAGAAAATGGTTAATTCTTTTAGGGGATTTGTCCATGAACAAATAGTCTAAATAAATGGCCAAAAACAAAAGTTCAAAGGAATTAATGACGGGCCTATGAACATCAATTTTGATCCCCTACATGTAGCTCTTGCCTTTGGTCAAGTTTTGTAAAAAAGTTCATCAAGATTGTCGTGAGCTTGACACTTGTCAGGATCTAGCAAGGGGATCAATAAATGAGAAAAGGCCTAGTTTTCAAAAGGATCCTAGTGGGATTTTGATAGCCAATCAACAGAAAAGGATGAGGATTTCTCTTTTCAACTCTGATGACGTGGTTTAAATCTCATAGTCAGAACATGCAAAGTGGTTAAACTAAGAATAGATGCATCCAGGTGGAGCAACATACATCTAAAGTGAAGAAGCATGCTAAGTTTTAAATGCAAAAGATCAAATCATTTACACTTGGTGGGAACATGCAACTACCCATGACATGGTTCTCTCAGCTCTAATCAAGGGAGACTTGAATCCATGAGGGGATCGAGGAGACTTGTGTTGATATTGGATGGCTCATCTCATGGTCAAGGTAATTTCAAGGACATAATGGTGGTTTTAACCATTTATGACCCCTCTCTCTATTTTCTCATGCAAGCCCCCTCTTCTCTCATTTCTTTCTACTATATATAGAGGATTTTGAGCCTAAAAACATATGCTCATTTTGAAAAGGAGACACCCTATCAAAATTTGTAAGAAAGACCTTTTGAAGCAATAAAGATCAATTTTTACCTATGTCTTGCCCAAAAATTGTGCTTAGAAGGCTTGTGCATATGGCATTGTGAAGAAGTGTTCTTCCATGTCCATTGTCCTTCTTTCTTGCCTATTTTTAGGTTTTTTAAAGTTAGTTTCAGATCTGAAATTTAGCTCTTTCCACCATTAATAGAAGCTTGGAGTGAATTTTGAAATTCCTCTTTGCTTCATGTATTGTTTGGTGAGCCTAGTTTACGAAACACTTATGCCAATTAACTAGTTTGTGAGGTTGTGTGACCAAGAATTATCTTATTTTGAATTAGTGTTTATTTCATGCTTATGTGAGTGTCAATCAATTTGGTGTATCACCCATTTAACTCTCTTAGTTACCCTATACCCCCTCTCTACCTCTTTTCTAAGCAAAAACATTAGTTTAGGTGATCTACCAAGAGGAAACCAGCCTTCTCTAGAGGTTCAACCTCACTACAAGATACCCATAGCCTGAGGTTACTCCAATATTGTAGTTGGGAGTGATATATCCTAAAAAACTCTCTCATAAGGGTGTAATTCTAGCCTTCAATAATTTTTGACATGCCTAGTGGGATTACTTTTGAGAAAAAATTGGTCAAGTTTGATGCTGGATTGATCAATTTGCAACAACTATAGCTTTCATCTTTCAGTATTTGGTGACTTTGAAGAACACTTAACAATCTGGTGATAGAATAGTAACTATATTTCATGCCAAAGGTAACTAAAATATCAGCTTCCAGAGGTATTCCGTTTGATCTTGTTAAAATCCCCTTAAATTTAACCTAAAGGTTAAGGTTCACCTATACTCACCCATATATAGGAAATCATTTTCCTAAACCAATCGTAAGGTATAACTATGCAAGAAGACCTTTGTTAGCCCCTTTTTTTACCATGATTCCCCAAAGAGCATTTTTAGGCTTTAGTGGCCAAAGTCCTTTGAATATGCCATAATACGATCCTATGCCAGTAACAACTCTCAAAATCATTTTATATTTTACAGGAGACCATACCACAACCCCTATTGAACACATCAATGACATAGCCAATTTTTGTAATATCGATAATGTCATTGTATAAAATATAGATATCAAACTATTAGTTATATCCCTTAAGGGAAAAGCTTTAGATTGGTATAAAGGCTTAGATCCTAATTCTATTCAATCATAGAATCAACTAGGAGAGGCCTTGTGTAAAATATTTGTAGACAAGAGTGACCATTTATCACTAGCAGAATAACTTACCACAATCAAGAGAGCCCCCCATGAAGTCATGCAAGACTTCAACACAATATTTCAAAAAGCTTAGGACATAATTCCAACCTTTGCTAGACCATCTCCTAACTTTACATTCATATACTACTTAATGGCTCTAAATAGTGATATAGCTATAATGGTCCAATCCATGGGAGGGGACATATTGTCAGATGCTTATGTGGTGGCTATTAAAGAATAAAATTGCCTCTTTTCCCTAAGATTAGACCACCCCCTATGGTTATCCCCTCACTTGATGTTATTATTCAAACTCTAACAATTGTTGTTATACCTTCACCTAAGCAGGAAAAAGCCTCCACAATCAGATCAAGTGATTCCCAAGAGCATAAAAACTACCTAAAACTTAAGAGTATTCTCCAATCATTGGGAAGTGATGTGGTAAATGTTAAGAGGTAGAAAGATCAGGTTAATAAACCTTATCAATCTCCATATCAGCCTCAACAATAGTCCTATCAAGAAAATAAACCACTCTTCAGGGGAAATTTCCAAAAACAGAACTATGAGCAAGGGCAAGGACAACCTAGCTACAATAATTAGGCTAGTTATAACCCAAATGTCACAGGCTCTTCCAACTCCTTGGTTACTATTCAAAACAATATAGCTCAGGAGGCTAAAGAGACCATACCTTGGAATCAATCTTTTGGGCAATCCATTATCCCAACTAATGGTTTTAACTAGGCATTCAATGACCAATGGTAACAAGTTGTTGCTTATGGATACGATCAAGCTCTTATGGCTCAAAACACAAAGATCCACATAATGAAGAAACTAGGACAGTTTCCACAAGACTAAGGATCTGATTAGGTATCAAACCAACTGGATGCTATAATAGTCATCAGTGAGCAAGAAAAGTGTTATGCACTCAATCAGTAGGCTAGTTCTATCCAAGCATACATTCCAATGGCAACTAATACAAGGTTTAAAAGAAGGAATATAGATGGTAATCAAGAGGTGGTTAAACATCCCCCTACTATCACTCCATTATTGTCTAAGCCTAAAGAGCTTGATGTCACTCCAAAGGTCCTGACATCTCCTAAAAACTAGAATCAAGGAGCCCATTTTGATCCACTAAACTCACAAATTCAATAAACAATAGTAATGGATTCCAAATCTTAGGCGAAGGTTGGTGGTCCACTAATAAACATTGTTGAACAAACGAAAAAGTCTAATGTGAGTGTGCCAATGTGGGACGTGCTTTCTATGCCCAATTAAGTGGACATCCTTCAAGAAGGTTTATCTAAGATAGGTGTTACAACAATTGTAGTCAAACAACCAAGCAAAGAAACTGAGGTCCTCACCAATGTAACCCAAGGTCCTATGGGAGAAGGATCAAGTAAGGTGGTAAAACCTCCTCCATTCTACATTTCATTAATCATTGGTGATTCCTTGATACATAATTGCTTGGTAGATAGTGGAGCTAACACTTCAGTAATTCCAAAGTCTATAGCTAATCAGTTAAACCTTAAATATGAACCACATACTAAGGGAGTTCTATAGCTTGATAGTTCTTCCACAAAGTTATCTGGTATCATCAAGGATTTGATATTGACTCTACATGCTTGTCTTAATGTTTTGGTGTTTTAGGATGTGTTGATCCTTGATGTATCTCCTTGTTTTGCATTATGCCTCTCTAGAGAATTCACAACCAAAATTTTCGGTTATCTAGCAACAGATTGGTCCTACATGCCTTTCAAGACAAGTTATGTGACCAAGGTATCAATCAAGGCTAAGCCCATGGCATATTTTCACATTAAGCCTCATTAGCCAAATAACATAAACATCAATTGTACTATCCTTAATGAGGATGAATTTATAATTAGTCAAGAATTGAACACTTATTCTAAGGAGATTCCAAACTTGTTCTTAGATGAGCTATGGGGGGATAATCAATTTCTCAACCCTATGGAAGGTGTTGAAGAAAGAGACATGGGTGCCTATTTTCTACATGAATAAAATCAACTGATGCCTTCCGTCATTGGACCTAAATAATATCACAACAATATGTGGAAGTTGTTCTTTGATGGTTCAAGGAGCAATAATGGAGTAGGTGCAAGGGAAATGACAATTTCTCCTTTAGATGACAAGTATTTCTCTTCTTATAGGTTCCTTTTCAGTTTCTCCTCCAATGCAGTAGAATATGAAGGTCTAATCTATGGCCTCTAATGGGCTAGTAAGAAGAAAATCAAGTAGTTGCAAGCATATGGAGATAATGAGCTTATAGTGAACCAAGTTAGGAGCCTAAACATTATGAAGAATCCCTTGATGAGGTCCTACAAAAATAGAGTATGGGACCTAATTGAATATTTTGAAGCCTTTAACATTCAAGTTGTGCCAAGAAACTAGCATGTTAACAGGTTGTCAGCTATGGGTGCCCAAATTGATCTTCTAAGTAAGCTAAAAGAGGCCAAGTTTCAAGCACATGTCAAGGTGGTGGTGAGGCCATTAGTACCAGATAATGAAGCCCACTAGTAGGTCTTTGAAAATGAAAAACAAATTGCTTGTTTCTTGTAGAAAGAAGTAGAGTTCTCCTCTGTGAACCAAGAGAAGTTTCAATGATAGTATGGGGAACAAATTGTCTAATTAAAATCCAACAAGCTGCCTAAGGGATTGGTTACACTTAATAGTCTCTTCCATAAAGGAGACCATACGAGGAAAGACAAGGTAGTAATGTCAACTAATGAGGAGAATTATGAAAGAGTCCTTATTTTCAAGGACAAGCTCCTTAAGCTTGGGAAGGTAAACAATGAGGCAGAAAGGCATGCTTTCGTTGAAATTTGTAAGAAATATTCAGACATCTTCACTTGGGAATATAGTGACATGAAAGGTTTTGATCCAAAGTTAGCCCAACATACTATAGAACTAGAGGCCAATGCTAAGCTTTTGAGGCAAAAGCAAAGGCTTATTAACCCCAAAATTGAAGAGCTAATGAAGTGAGAGATAACCAAATTAATTAAATCCGATATCATCTTCCCCATCAAACACTCATCATAGGTAGCCAATTTGGTGCCTGTAAGGAAAAAGAGTGGGGAGATTAGGTTGTGTGTTGACTTTAGAGATCTGAATAGGGTCTCCTTTAAGGACCATTACCCTCTACCATCCATGGAGTAGCTTCTTCAAATAGTTTCAAGTTCAAAATGTTTTTCTCTTTTGGATGGATACTTGGGATATGACCAGGTGTTAGTAAGGAAATAAGATCAATAAAAGACTACCTTCACCACCAAATGGGTCAGATATGCGTACCAAAAGATGCTTTTTGGCTTATCAAATGTTGGGGAAACTTTTCAAAGATCCATGGACATGGATTTCCAAGGGCTTCTGAATTAAATGGTGCTAGCCTACTTGGATGACATCATAGTTTTCTCCAAAGATGCCAATGAACACATGGACCACCTGAGATTGATCTTTGAGAGATGTAGAGAGTATGGGATCTCTTTGAATCACAAGAAATGTGTGTTTATTGTTCATAAGGTAAAAATCTTGGGACACATTGTCTCAAAACAAGGATTAGTTATTGATCCTAATAAAATAAGTGTCATCTTGGCCTTATCTTTTCCCAAGCATAAGAAGTGACTCCAAAGTTTCCTTGGAAAAATAAACTTTGTGAGAAGGTTTATACCTAGTTTTGAAAACTTGGTCAAGGCCATCACTACTATGATGAATAAGAACCAAGTGTTCACTTAGTCAAATGAATGTAAATCAACATTTGAGGCTATCAAGCAATCCATTACCCAAGCACCCACATTTATGAATCTTGATTTCTCAAGGGATTTCATATTGTATGTTTTTTCCAATATTGATAATATATTAGCTATGCTGATGCAAAATAATGGTAGACTTGAGCAGCCAATAATATTTTTTAGTCAGGGGCTTGAGTGGTATGAGGTGAGGTATACTTTTGTAGAAAAGCAAGTCCTTATAGTATTAATAATCCTTAAAAATCTTAGGCCAATGCTCCCCAATAGCAAAATCTATCTTATGGTGTCTCATCATGGAGTGAGAGAATTCCTTCTTAACAAAGACTTGAATGAAAAAGAGAGCTAGTTGGATTACCAAGGTCATGGTGTTTGACGTAGAGATCAAGGTCACTACGATAGTAAGAGGTAAAGGCTTGTGTGAGCATATGGTCAATGACATTCATGAAAGCAAAGAGGTTATCTTGGTAACACAAGATAACCCACAAACAGATGTACCTCCACCTCACACTAGTTGGCTCCAGGATATGACACATTTTTTGATAATAGGTGAGTTCCCTCATGTTATGGATAGGGAAAAAAGAAGGTATTTTAGACTTCAATCCATAAATTATTCATTGGTTGATGGGTTTTTATTTATAAAGGACCTCAATGGAGTGCTCCTAAGGTGCATAGATAATGACAAAGTGACCAAGCTTTTGGAGCAATTTCATGATGGACCTGCAGGAGGTCATTTTGTACCTAGAACCATAGCTATAAAGATAATGAGCGCTGGTTATTACTATCCCAAGATCTTCAAAGATGCATATGCATGGGTAATAAAGTGTCAAAAGTGTGCTTTATTTGTGGGTAAGTAAAGATTAACAACCCTTCCTCTCAACCTAATTCAGGTAGAGCAACCGTTTATGCAATAGGGGCTAGATTTCATAGGAATGATCAACCCTTCATCAAGTATAGGACATAAATGGGTGCTTACTACAAATGAATACTTCACTAGGTGGGTGGAAGCCATTGCATTGAAAGAAACCAATGAAGGTGTAGTCCTAGACTTATATGATAGCATTGTGACTAGGTTTGGTGTTCCATCCACTATCATCTTTGATAATGCATTAGCATTCCTTGGTCTGAAAATGAGTGAATGGGATCTCAAGATGGGCATCTACCTCAACATATCTTAAAACTATTATCCTCAAGAAATGGACTCGCTAAGTCCACAAATAATTTTTTTCTAAGAATCATTAGGAGAACTATGGAAGAGAATTAGAGGACATGACACACCAAACTAAAGATAACCTTGTGGGATAACAAGGTGACTCATAAAGATACCCTTGGCAATTCTCCATATGTCTTAGTATATGGAAAGGAGGCAAAGCTACCCATTTTTATAGATTTGCTTGCATTAGAACTAGCCCATTAGCTAGAGTTGATGGAAGATGAGCCTATGCATGTGAGACTGGCAGAACTCATGGAGCTTGAAGAAATGAGATACCTTGCAATGAAAACAATACAGTCACATCAAGCTCAGGTCAAAATATACTTTGAAAAGAGAGACATATCAAGGGACTTCAAGGAAAGATACCTAGTCCTCACTTGGGATTCAAACAAGCCCAAGTCAGGCAACCATATTAAATTTGATAGCTCATAGAGTAGTCCTTATTTGATCCACAGATATAAATAACATAATGATTTTCAGCTAGCCCAACTGGATAGAGAGGTACTACCCATCCCAGTCAATGGGATTCATCTTAATCCTTGCTATTATAAGAGTTTGTAGCCATTATATATATTGTACATTTTGCATAGTTTTTCATGTTTTCTGCTAAGTGCCTTATGCACATATTTTCAGTTATGTGTTTCACTACCCTAATTACATTGGGTATAGTATTTATTTTATTCTTATTGTCCTTATTGCTTCAAGAGGAAGTTCCAAAAAAGGTCAACCTTGTATTGAATTTCAAATCAACTCAGTTACATAGGCTAATGACTCCATGCCCAATAGACTAGACAAGGCAACATGGTCTAGGTTCTCTTGTATTGATAGACATGTAACCCCTATGAGCCACCAAATATGTTGGCCATTTTTGGCCGACATATAAAGCTATTGCATGGTTTGATGAAGCATTAGATCAAAGGCATAGAAATAGATCCAACATTTTCAAATAGAGAGGATCTAAGCAAGGTTTTCTAAGGATCCAATAACAGTGTTCAGATATAAGCCTATAGGCCAAAAGCTAATTGTAAAATCTTTTATTCAGCTAAATGTTTACTTGTTCATTCTTTCAGACTTTGTAGGAACTAAGTGTTTCCTTTCTTTTGGGACCTTTTTGGCTAAGTGTTGAATTCTTTCAGACAAGTTGTTTGAGACCAGGTTTCTAAAGGGATATTTATTTCAGATAAAATGTTTGAAGTGAAAGACAAAGACATTTAATTTTGAGAAAATTTTCCCAAAGGGTAACTCTTTAATGGTCCTATTCAAAGTTAGAAGGGTTCTTCCAAGATTTTTAAATGTACTTTCCTTTTGGAAAAGATATTTTCAAGGTTTTATGAAAGACCATTTCAAGAAAGCCAAAAGGTTCATTGCAAAAACTTTGAAGGGCACTTCTCAAGAAAAGGGGTCATTTTCAAGAAGGTCAAAGGGTACTTTCCTTTCAGAAAGGGAATTTCAAGTGAAAAATATGGCACTTTATAATTTCTTCTAAAGGTCTATTTTTGAATAAAATTATTCAAGACCATTTTTGAATAAAACTATTCAAGACCAAAGAAAAGGGTTAATTCTTTTAGGAGATTTGTTCATGAGCAAATAGTCCAAAGAAATGACCAAAAACAAAAGTCTAAAGGAATTAATGATGGGCCCATGAACATCTAGTTTAAGCCCCTACAAGTAGTCATTATCTTTATTCAATTTCTTTAAAAAGTTCATCAAGATTGCCACGAGCTTGACACTTGTCAAGATCTAGCAAGAATATCAATGGATGAGAAAAGGCCAAGTTTTCAAAAGGGTCCTAGTGGGATTTTGACAGCCAATCAGTAGAAAAGAATGAAGATTTCTCCTTTTAACTCTAATGATGTGGTCTACAGCTCATAGTCAAAACATGTAAAGTGGTCAAACTAAGAATAGATGCATCCAGGTGGAGCAACAAACATGCAAAGTGAAGAACATGCCAAATTTTATATGCAAAACATCAAATCATTTACACCTGTAAGGAACATGCAGCTACCCATAACATGGCTCTCTCAACTCCAATCAAGGGAGAATTGAATGCACGAGTGGCTCAAGGAGACTTTCAATGATCTTGGATGGCTCATCTCATGGTCAAGGTAGTTGCAAGGACATAATGGTGATTGCAACCATTTATGACCGCTCTCTCTATTTTCTCATGAAAACCCCCTCTTCTCTCATTCCTTTCTACTATATATAGAGGATTTTGAGCCTAAAATGATAACCTCATTTTGACAAGGAGAAACCCTATCAAAATTTGTAATAAATACCTTTTGAAGCAATAAAGATCAATTTTTACCTATCTCTTGCCAAAAAATTGTGCTTAGCAAGCTTGTGCATGATGGCCTTGTGAAGAAGTGTTCTTCCATGTCCATTATCCCTCTTTCTTGCCTATTTTAAAGTCTTTTAAAGTTATTTTTAGGTCTGAACTTGAGCTCTTTCCAACATTAATGGATTTTTGGTGTGAATTTACAAATTCCTCTTTGGTCCATGTATTATTTGGTGAGCCTAGTTTATGAAAAACTTATGCCAATTAACTAGTTTGTGAGGTTGTGTGACCAAGAATTATCTTATTCTAAATTAGTTTTTATTTCATGTTTATGTGAGTGTCAATAAATTTGGTACATCACCCATTTATCTCTCTTAGTTACCCTATACCCCCTCTCTACCTCTTTTCTAAGCAGAAACATTAGTTTAGGTGATCTACCAAGAGGAAACCAACTTTCTCTAGAGGTTCAACCTTACTACATGATACCCACAGCTTGAGGTTGCTCCAATATTATAGCTGGGAGTGAGAGAGCCTAAAAAAACATCCCACAAGGGTGAGATTATAGCCTATAATAGTCCCCATCCCAATGGCTTCCTTGGATTCTTCATGCCTCTTTTTATTCTTTATTGGTCTTCCTATCTTCCCCTTACCAAAGTTGACTTTGGAATTCAACTTTGGTGTCTATTTTATACTCATATTCACTTCTTCCATTTTTGAGTCTGACTCCTCCTCATCATCTTGACTTTTCCAACTATCCTTAAACTTCGTGCCCTCTAACAATTTTTTCCCTTTGTTTGCTTTCCTGATTTATAATTCTCCAAGGTTGCTCTACATTTCCTATGTTTGGTTTTTTTAGTGAATTCTCTAGGTCCTCCTTAAAACCATAATATTTCAAGATATCCTTAACTTCCAATTTATTTCATTTCTCATAGACCTATGTTTTGACTAGATTAATATTACTTCCCATGGTATGTGTTTTTCCTTGTCATCTTTTTTGTTCCTTTGGGAAATTTTTTTGACTACTTTAGAATTAATTTTGATATCATGCTTTCTTTTAGGTTTTACAAAACCCTATGAATATTTATCTATCACTTTCAGGGATTATTTATGAGCATTAATTTTTTTTAGGGTGGGGCAATCTTTGATAAGGTGTCTTCATTCATGGAAACTTCTACACCTAAAAGGAATGCTCTCATAATCCATATCTTGAATCCACTCTATCTCTCCTGCTTTCAAAGTGATTTTCTTTAGGAGGGTTTGGGTAAGGTCTATCTCAACACATATTATATCATAAATAGAGATACCCTTGCCATGATATGGTTTATAAATATCAATAGGTTTACCTATTATATTAGATATAACTTCAAAAACATACCTAGACCAGAATTCTTGTGGTAAGGCGTACAACTGGATCCAGACCAATGTTATTGTGGTTAGTTCCTCAATGATCTTGAAAGTGGTATGAGAATGTTTCATGAAGAGGCCTACATTTATGAAGAAGTAAGGTCCTCATTTATAAACTTTGACTCTATCTAATTCATTTACAAAGATCCTAATAAAGTATATGTTTGTACATTTTTTGAGTTTGAATTCTTTATTAGTTTTCCAATTCTTTTTTTATCCATGTATGGAGTTCCACTAGATATATTTTGGATCCCAAAAATTTTTATATCAAGATTCAACCATGTAGTCCTATTATGTTCCTCTTGATCTCGCCTAGATCTAGCATAACAACCAAGTTCTTTTATGTTGATTACATGCATGTACTCTTGCCTCCTAATTCCATGTATTAAAGATTTATATTCCCTGCTACCCTCATAAGGGCATTGATATCCATTTTTGAATCTGAGCTATTATCTCCAACTAGCATTTCCTTGAATTATGATCTTTAGAGGGGATGGTTTCCCCCACTTATTAGATCCATCGATGGGATTAATAATTGATCAAGATTCTTGGAAGATCCAATCAATAAAAAGAAGTGAAATAATTATTCAAATGATTTTTTATCCAAATCTTAGCATATCTCTCCCCTTCTTTCATTGATTTACTTAAAAATAAAAATGTAAAAAAAATGATTCAAAAGATTAACACTTCTTGGCATTGTCAAAAAAGTAACATAGATGTAGTAAATTATGAATATAAATATGCATTGAATTTCATATTATAAGATGCCATGAGAAAAATATAGATTGCAACATTTGAACATGTTTCTATGATAATTATGGGCATCATAACAGATGATCTAAAAATGATAACATCATCATCTGAAGAATTTTGAAATATAATTAAGAGAATACTCTTCTACAAGTACCACTTCACCCTATAAAAAAATGGAGCTTTATAATGGCAAGGAATAGATAAAACATACCATACTAAATTCATGCAAAATGGTCTCTTCCTATGGATCAAAAGACATCAAAGAGCATTTGAGACCTTGAAGGAGAAATTAGTAACTATGCCCGTTCTCTAGTTCTTAGACTAGAGGATGCCATTTCATGTACACATCAATGCTTTTGGCATAGAGGTGGGTGCCATCCTTGCACAACCTGGTGAAGGGAATATTGACCATCTTATATATTTTAAAATTCATAAGCTAACACCAATCGAGATAAATTAATCCACTATAGAATAAGAATCCCTATCCATGGTGTATGTGTTCTAGATGTTCTACCAATATTTGTTGGCAACTCCATTCACTTTATTTATCAATCTCGAGGCACTTAAGTACCTTGTGAATAAACCAATGTTATATGGATGAATTTATCATTAGATTATTCTCTTCTAAGAGTTTCAATTCTCCATGGTCATGAAACCCATTAAAGTGAATTTAGGTATCGACCACCTCTCACATGTTCAATTTGGTGAACCAACATGCACCATAGAGGATGATTTACCTCATGTACAAAATTTTCAAGTCACACATGTGCCCAAAAAATTGGAGGAAGTAGCTACTACTTTTGCAACAGGTCTCACACTAGACCATCTTAACAATCAAGAAAAAAATTAACTTATTATCCATTTTGAACCTTTACAACTTATTAGTGGATACCTATACAAACTTAGAAGGGATGAGGTGTTACGAAGGTGTGTCATGCAACATGAGCATGTTGAAGTCCTTCAAAAGGTGTCACTAGAGGACATTATGCTAGTGATGTAACAACATAGAAGATTCTACTAGTTGGGTTGTGGTGGCCCACTTTATTCAAAGATGTCAAAGCCTTTGCACACCAATGTGATATCTATCAGTGCATAGGTATACCAAAATAGAGGGATGATATGCCCCTTCATCTAATAATTTATCACAAACCCTTTGAGAAATGGGTTGTTGATTTCATTAGACCCATTAATATTGATATGAAGTGCATTGGTGTGCATTACAATATTACCACCATAGACTATCTCATATGTTGGGTTGAAACAACACCCACACATGGTTATACTACTATAACTGCTTTCAGGTTTCTTTGGGAAAATATCATCACAAGGTATGGACAACCTTTAAGTTTAACATGTGATTATGTCACTCAATTCCTTAATGAGACAATACACATCTTCTTAACTAATTTTATGATTTCACACCATTAGATTGTGCCATACCATCCTTAATCTAATGGCATAATTAAAACCTTCAATAAAATCTTGGATCATACATTGATAAATATTTGTAATATTGATTACACTAACTAAGATGATCATTTTTTTATAGTCTAATGGGCATATCAAACCACATACAAAAGACTAAACAAGAGCACAACTTTTCATCTTCTCTTTGGCATTGAAGCAGTTCTACTGGTGGAGTTCCTTATTCTTTATTTATGTATTATGTGCATTATTTGATTGGATGACAAAGAATAACTCAAAGTGCTTTTAAAACTGTTGTTCCCAAAATCTGTCACTTGTTTTTGTGGACAACATATCAACTATTTTAGTCCTATAGGCCAAAATGATCTCTTCTTTTTTCAAAAAATATTCTGAGCAGCCAAGTTCTACAATTATTCAAGCATTTTCAGCTAAGGAACTCACAGGTTCAACAAGTGGGCTTTCACAAAGAAAGAAGTTCAAAACACTTAAGGCATTTCCTTAGGCATTTCAAGGATGGTTCAACACCGAGGTTCGATCAAAAGGTCCATTGATAGGCTTCGAAGAATTGGAATGAATTATTGAACCAATGAACCATTGAACCTTTGAACTTAGAAAGGTTTAAAGTGGTTCAAAGGTTCAAAAAGAGTTAAGCACTTCAAAGAGTTTAAAGAAATTCAACCACTTCAAAGAGTTCAACGAGTTTGAAGACTTTAGGAAAATCAAAGTCCAAAGTTAAAAGGTTCAAGGTTCAAAGGTTCAACGACTTCAATGGACTTAAAAGAATAAAAGGATTCAAAGAGTTAAGATTGAACCGTTTAACCATTGAACCTTGAACTTCCAAAGGTTCAAAGGTTCAAAGGTTTAATGAGTTCAACGGAAAAGGAAAGGATCCAAAAAGTATGAAGTTTCAAAGGATTCAAAGAAATAGAATGAACCGTTGAACCGTTGAACCTTGAACTGAAATGGTTTAAATGGTTCAAAGGTTCAAAGAGTTCAAAGTGCAAATAGAAGCTTCGAGCGAATGAAAAAAGTAGAAGATTCCAAAAAGAAGTTCAACCAAATGGTTCAAAGAAATGGTTCAACAAAAGAAAAAGAAAGTGAGCGTGGCTCTTTGCAAAGCTTTGAACTGCCAACCATTGAACCACTTTGAACCGTTAAACCATTGAACTGATGCACTCTAAAACGTTCAAAGGTTCAAGGTTCAAAGTGGTTCAAGTGATTGAGTGACCAGTGATGTCCCCACGGATGTCAAATTTAGGGTAATGAATATCCATTGATTTTCAAATATGGCACGGACCCTGAGAACAAACTTAGTGAATAGCCAAAGAAGGAGCCAAAGGAGCTAGCAAAAAGCGAGAAGATAGCTCGAAAGATTAGATCACTAAGAAGAGACAAAATGCAACAAGAAATCTAGAATATCTGTAGGAGAGTTATTCTAGTAGGTGGAGCTGTCCACCAGGTGGACATCAGAGAGTGCAACATATTCAATGGCACGACCTATTTTTCTTCATTGAGTAAAGGTGAAGTAGACAGCTATGTAGGTATCATAAAGAGGACCAGGAAACCCATGCTTGGGAGGAGACATTTGACATAATTAGAATGCCAAAGTCTAGGCTAGTAAACTACTCTAGCATGGCCCCTTCACATAATTTCCTCTATCTAATGCATTTAATGCAGCATGGGCCATTTTGTGAAACAAAGTGCCAAGTCTTTCTTTGAGAACTATATATTGTAATCTCTCATTTTGGAGAAAGGAGATCTATCTGTTATCAAAAGTGAATTTTTTCCCAAATTGAAAGGCATTCCTAAGACTTTAAGCTCAAACTGTTAATCATATTTTGACATTTGAATGAGAAAGCAAGTGACCTTTTAGACTTTGTGTTGAAATAGCTTTTGTTATCTATGAAATTGTTCTTATGTCTATTTCCTAAATACAGTCTTGTCCATTTAATTAAATAAGTAGAATTAGTGGAAGTAATCTAGAAGGTATCCTAAAGCCAACTATGGGAGACTTTGTGCTGCCATCATTATCTTCAATCTATTTGTTTTATGTTTTAGTGTAAAGGATATTGGTGAGACTTTGAGCTCCGATTACCCTTCGTAACCTTTCACTCTGTTGTAGTTGAGGTGGAGACTTTGTGCTACACTTCATCCTACTATTTTCTTGTGTCTTGATCAGTGTGAGAAGCAATGAAAGACTGTGCTTTTGTGGGTTTCTTGTGGTTACCATTACTACCCAGGAAGTCTTCCTCTGGTTTTATGAACATCATTTCTAAAAGAAGAGAAATGCCTTCAGTAATTACCCAGGATTTCTCCTTGTCTTTGTGAACATCATCTCTAAAAAAAGAGAGATCGATGGTGTTATCTCACCCTTGAGTGTATTTTTAGCTTATATTAGTTATAGTAGTTTATAGGGAACCTCCTCTGCCTTATAGGGAATCTCCCCTTGATGAGAGGAGAGATTTATCTCATTTTGCTGTGGTAAACCTGCACATTTTTTCATATAAATATCCTTATGTTGAGGTTGATATACCTATTTTACTGTCAGTTGGCTGGTGACAAAATATTCACCCAACAATTTTTGGTGACTCTGCTAGGGAAGTTCTGTGTAGTTTGAAGCCTCAAGCTTCAGATTGAAGTAGTTCCAGTTCTTGTCATTTCCATTTTATACTCTGGTAGATCCACCGTATACGTGAAGTCAGAGAGGTCAAGGTATTGTTGACCCTATATTTGAGTTGGTATAGCAAAGAAATTTTGATCTATTTCCTTCACCATCTCACCTCCAATGAACCAAAAGTTTTCCTCCTACAAAAGTCATGTCTCCATTACTAGACAAAGCTTATATTTCCTTTGCTAACAGATATTTGTCAATACATACCCCTCAGATATTTATTATCCCTCCCTTCAATAGTCATATAATGGCAGTTCAAGGCCCCTGGGGTAACACTTTTGGTCCCCTGAATCTAACTTCACCTCTACATAAACTACCTCACAGTTCAAGGAAGAATTTCTCCAAATTCTATGGTGATGGGAGAGTTCACCTTGATGAACATATTGCAGCCTTCTACATAGTCTGTGGTGAGATACGTGTGGAGTATGAGGACATAATAGTTAGGTTGTTTGTAGAAGCATTACAAGGTGTTGCTGAAGACTGGTTCTATCATCTATAGGCTCAGAGTGTGACTGACTGGAACACCCTCAAAGCCAAATTTGAAGCCAAGTTCAAACCTACAGAGGATGCACATGCCATGTTGGCTCAGCTCACACAAATGAAGGAGCCTCATGAACCTATGAGGGACTTCATAGTTAAATTTGACAAGCTGAGGAATAAGATTCCCATAATTGCTCAGCTGACACCAAAAAATCTCAAATGCTTCTTCATAAACTCTTAGCTTCCTAAAGTGAGTTTCTTGTTGAGGTGAGCTGGCCACATAGACCCTGTTGTAGCTCAGGATTTGGCCATTGAGGTTGAAGATGATCTTATCTTGGTTGGAAAGATAAGAAGAGATCTTAACAAAAGTAAATCTTCTTCATCTTCTAAATTATCTTCTATAGGCAACACTGATCCTATGGTGCAGAAGCTGGCAAATGAGTTGTTAGCTCTCAAAAAGAAAATGGCACAAGGAATGTTTGCTCCTCATTTGTACTAAGATATACCAAGGAGGACTTTTCCCAATCAGTCATACCATGGCAATGCTGATAGAAATTAAGGGCAGCCAAACCGTCTTCCTCTCCCACAAGAGAAGCTTACCATTGAAGCAGCTCCAACTAACTCAACATTTGGATATCTTGAAACTAAATCTAATTTCTCTTTTCAACTTGAGTTGAACCAAGAAGATGATGCTAATATATTCATAGAGGGAGAAGAAGAATTAGTTGGCAAATCCAATATTGGTTTCCTAAATTACCAGGAAGAAGCTAGAAGCAAGTCAGAAGTGTTTGATGGATCATACATTGTATTTACCAGGTCCCAAAACCAGTCAGTTCAACAAGATGATAAGGGAAAATAGGGGAAGGATATCAACTATAAATTTCAATTGTTAAATGGGGGACCACTCTGCCCTTTCAATCAAAGGACCTAGTGATCACTAAAAAAGTAAGTACCTCAAGTATTCCTGTTCCTTTTGCTTTAAATTCTCAGACCAGTACCACACCCCCAAAAAACTAGAAGGATGGATTACCTTCCCCTATTTCTAATTCATTTCAGTCATTTGATATAATTGACCATGTTAAGAAGACAAAAATTCAAATGTCTGAGTTTGAATTCTTGCAATCCAACCTTAAGCAGTTGGATAGGTTAGTTCAATGCATCAAGAATAAAACCATCCCTACAGGATAAGATATTTTGAAAGTAATTCTTGGTCCCCCCAAGAACACATCCACCTGAAATAATTTTTTGATTACTCCTCCAGTTTCCCTTGGAAAAATAGAACCATTTTATGTTTCCCTACTAATAAATGGTCATCAACTAAATAATTGCATCATAGACTCAGGCACATCTGACAATGTCATACCCGCCAAAGTGGCAGATTCTCTCTGCTTTACATTGAATAAAACTTTTGGGAGATGTTTCTCCATGGAAAAAAAACAAGTGCCTCTATTAGGTTAGATCAAAGATGCCCAGTTTGCATTTGTGGCCTTCCCAAAAAAAAGGATTAAAATGACAGTCCTAGTGGCTGATGTCCTAGCTTCCTATGGTATTCTGCTTGGGCAAAATTTTTGCAAGGATGTTGGTGGAGAATTGAGAATGGACCTGTCTGAGGTGAGGATCCCTGTTAAGGGTGTCATGCAAAGGATGCTTCTTGAGGAGGCAAAGTATATTGTCACCCAAATGTTAACCCCTGAAGCTCAAATTCTATTTGAGTCTTCAGGCATGGGTAATTACTTTTTATCTATTGAAGACATTCCTATTTCAACAGATGAAAGCTTACTAAGTGACAATCCAAAAAAATTAGATAAGGCATCAAAAAAATTGGTAGGGCACAATACACATGAAAAGGGATCTTCCCTTCTTGTTAAATAAAAATCTGAAAGAAGATCAAATTCTAATGATGTCTAGATTCTAGAATTCGATGGCATGAATTCTTCTACTGATTTTGGAGCTAGATTTGTTTTAATATCTCCTCAAGGAGATATTTTCCCCTATGCATATAAGTTGTAGTTCAGTAGCACTAACAACATTATTGAATATGAATCACTGCTACTCAGTTTAAAGGCTGCTCAAGATAAAGGTGTTAAAATCCTTCATGCCAAAGGAGACATTGAACTTGTGGTTTGTTAGGTGAGAAACGTGTATCTAACCAAGAATGAGAGATTGTGACATTATCACAATCTAGTGTGGAACTACATTGAAAGATTTGATGCTTTTAGTATTTTTTGCCATACCTAGAGAATTCAACAGTTGAGTAGATTTGTTGGTCATCTCTACAACTCTCTTGGTCCCTCACCAAGATTTCAAAGAAAATAGGTACACTATCGAGTTGGTTTTTTGACCAAGTGTACCTGATAATGCTGACCATTGGTAGGTGTTCAATGGTGACAACCAAATCATTACTTTTTTGGAACAATTGGATAGCTTTGAAAACCTACATTTTGAAGGCAATGAATCTCCACCATGGGAATCAGCTCTAAAAGTAAATCCAAAAGCTGATGAAGAGTTCCTTCAGCTCAAAGGGAATAAAATTCCCAAGGGATTAGTTTCTCTTGAGAAACTTTTTGACAAGCATGATAGGTTTATCAAGGAACAACAAATGGATTCAAAATCCTCCAAGGATTTTGATCAAATTAATTTGAGTACAGAAGACAATCCAAAAATGGTCAACATTGGGAATTGTTTTACCCCTGATGAAAAACTCAAATTTATCACTCTGCTTCACCATTACATTGATGTTTTGGCATACTCTTATGATGATATGAAATCTCTCAAACTTGAAGAAATCTAGCATAAAATTCCTCTCAAGATTGGGTCAAGAAGCAAAGGTAGTTAACCCTAGGATATCAGGCATAATTTTGTCCGAGATACAAAAAATGTTGAATGCAAGAATTATTTTTTCAATCCATCATTCCACTTGGATTATGAACATATTCCCTATGAGAAAGAAGAATAGAGAAATTTGCATGTGTGTTGATTTCAAAAATCTAAATCAGTCATCTTTAAAGGACAACTATCCCCTGCCCATCATGGATCAAGTCCTTCAAATAGTGACTAGCACTGAGATGTTATCAATGCTAGATGGTTTTTTAGGATATAATCAAGTGGAAGTTGGTAAAGTAGACCAGCATAAGTCTACTTTCACAACACCTTGGGGCATTGTTGCATATCACAGAATGCCTTTTGGCTTGATCATTGCTGATGTCACTTTCCAAAGAGCGATGGATCTTACTTTAAGAAATGAAATGGGGAAAATCATTGTGGTATACCTCAACAACTTGATAATCTTTTCTAAACATCATCCTGATCATGTGCATCATCTATAAGTGCTGAAGTGATGTAGGCAGAATGGTATTTCTCTTAATCCCAAGAAATCTATTTTTGGAGTTCTAGAAGGTAGACTTCTCAGACACACTGTATCCCAAGAAGGCATAAAGATTGACCTAGAAAGGGTCAAATCCATTCAAGAGCTTGTTGTTCCTACTAGTAAGACCATAATCCAATCTTTCTTTGGAAAGGTAAATTTTTTATGAAGGTTCATTCTTGAATTCACAGAAAAGACTCACCATATTGTCAATATGATGAAAGGCAAAGCCACTTTTAGCTGGATTGAAGAAGGCAAGTCCACATTTCAAGACATCAAGGAAGCTATCACCCATGCCCAAATTTTGGTTTGTCTTGATTACACCAAAGACTTCATAATGTATAGTTATGCTTTTGAACACACACTTTTAGCAATTTTGGTTTAGCAGAACAAAGAAGGTGTGGAATCTCCCATATCTTTCATGAGTTATCCTCTCAAATCTCATGAGTTGAATCATTCAAACATGGAGAAGCATGCTTATGCTATGGTAAAAGTGGTAAAGCACTTCCATTTTTACATCTTAAACTCACACACTGTTGCTCTGGTCCTTGATACAACAGTCAAGTCTATACTAACCCAGCAGGAGTTTGGAACCAAAAGGGGCAATTAGATTGCTAAAATCTAGGAGTTTGATCTAGTTATCAAACCAACAAAGCTTGTGCGGGGAAGGGGTCTCTGCCAATTAATTTTTGATAACATACCTAAAGAAACAAAAGTTGAAGACACACCAACAGTTCTCTTTGTCACCATTATGAATGAGTGGTATTCAAATATTGCTCATTTCCTTACCTATGGTGAGTTTCCTACTCACCTATCTTGTAAAGAAAAGAGGACTGTTAAGTTGAAAGATGTCAACTTTGTCTTATGGGAAAATGGTCTGTATAAGAGGAACCTTGATGGGGTATTCCTTCGCTGCGTGGATAAAGTGCAACAGAACAAACTTTTAGAGTCCTTCCACAATTTGGCTTATAAAGGACATTTTTCTACGCTCGTAAATACCCATAAGATTTTGTGAGCCAAGTATTATTAGCCTACTCTATTCTAAGATGCATACAAATGGGTACGTAGATGTGAACTGTGTCAACAATTCACTAAAAGACCCAAATTGGCTGCATTACCTCTCAAGCTTGTGGTGATAAAAGAGCCATTTCAGCAATGAGGAATTGATTTCATTGGCACTATAAATCCATCCTTGAGTGTTGGACATGATTATGTCTTCACAGCCATAGGATACTTTACCAAGTGGGTGGAAGCCATTCCAGTCAAGCATGCTACTTTAGAAGTAGTATGTAATTTCCTCAAGGAAAAAATCATTTCCAGGTTTGGGGTCACCAAGTTCAAGTAGAATCAATGAAAGTTTCCCAACTAGAGCCAGCTGTTGTTCCAAAATTTGTCACTTGTTTTTGTGGACAACATATCAACTATTTTGGTCCTACAGGCCAAAATGATATCTTCCTTTTTCAAAAAATGTTTTGAGTAGCCAAGTTCTTCAATTATTCAAGCATTTTTAGCTAAGGAACTCATAGGTTCAATAGGTTCAACAGGTGGGCTTTCACAAAGAAATAAGTTCAAAACACTTAAGGCATTTCCTTAGGCATTTCAAGGATGGTTCAATGCCAAGGTTCAATCAAAAGGTCCATCGACAGGCTTCAAATAATTGGAATGAATCATTGAACCAATGAACCATTGAACCTTTGAACTTAAAAAGGTTCAAAGTGGTTCAAAGGTTCAAAGGTTCAAAAAGAGTTAAGCACTTCAAAGATTTCAAAGAAGTTCAACTGCTTCAAAGAGTTCAATGAGTTTGAAGACTTCAGTAAAATCAAAGTCCAAAGTTTAAAGGTTCAAGTTTCAAAGGTTCAACGACTTCGACAAACTTAAAAGAATAAAAGGATTTGAAGAGTTAAGATTGAACCATTGAACCATTGAACCTTGAACTTCCAAAGGTTCAAAGGTTTAACGAGTTCGATGAAAAAGGAAAGGATCTAAAAAGTATGAAGTTTCAAATGATTCAAAGAAATAGATTGAACCGTTGAACCATTGAATCTTGAACCAAAATGGTTCAAATGGTTTAAAGGTTCAAAGGTTCAAAGAGTTCAGAGTGTGAATAGAAGCTTTGAGCGAATGAAAGAAGTGGAAGATTCCAAAAAGAAGTTCAACCAAATGGTTCAAAGAAATGGTTCAACAGAAGAAAAAAAGTGAGCATGACTCTTTGCAAAGCTTTAAACTATCGACCATTGAACCACTTTAAACTATTGAACCATTAAACTGATGCACTTTGAAAGGTTCAAAGGTTTAAGGTTCAAAGTGGTTCAAGTGACTGAGTGACCAGTGACGTCCCCATGGATGTCAAATCTAGGGTAATGAAATATTTGTTGATTTTCAAATATGGTGTAGACCTTGAGAACAAACTCAATGAACAACCAAAAAAGGAGCTGAAGGAGCCAGTAGAAAGTGAGAAGATAGCCTAAGAGCTTAGATCACCAGGAAGAGACAAAATGCAATATGGAATCCAAAAATATCTACAGGAGAGTTATTCTATAGGTGGAGCAGTCCACCAGGTGGACATCAGAGAGCATAGCACATTCAATGGCGTGGCCTATTTTTCTTCATTGAGTAAAGGCAAAGTAGATAGCTATGTAAGTATCATAAAGAGGACCAGGCAACCCATGCTTAGGAGGAGACATTTGACATAATTATAATGCCAAAGTTGAAGCTAGTAAACTGCTCCAGCATGGCCCCTTCACAGAATTTCCTTTGTCTAATGCTTTCAATGTAGCATGGGCCATTTTGTGAAACAAAGCACTAAGTGTTTCTTTGAGCGCTATATATTGTAATCTCTCATTTTGCAGAAAGGAGATCTCTTTATTATCAAAAGTGAAAGTCTACCCAAATTGAAAGGCATTTTTGAGACTTTAAGCTCAGACTGTTAATCATATTCTTACATTTGAATGAGAAAGCAAGTGACCTTTCAGACTTTGTGTTGAAATAGCTTGTATTATCTAGGAAATTATTCTTATGTCTATTTACTAAATACAATCTTGTCCATTTAATCAAATAAGTAAAATTAGTGGAAGTAATCTAGAAGGTGTCCTGAAGCCAACTATGGGAGACTTTGTGCTGCCATCATTATCTTCAGTCTGTTTGTTTTATGTTTCAGTGTAAAGGATATTGGTGAGACTTTAAGCTCTCATTACCCTTCATAACCTTTCACTCTGTTGGAGTTGAGGTGGAGACTTTGTGCTACACTTCATCCTACTATGTTCCTACATCCTGATCAGTGTGAGAAGTAATGAAAGACTATGCTTTCATGGGTTTCTTGTGGTTACCATTACTACCTAGGAAGTCTTCCTCTAGTTTTCTGAACATCATTTCTGAAAGAAGAAAAATGCCTTCACTAATTACCCAAGATTTCTCCTTGTCTTTGTGAACATCATCTCTACAAAAAGAGAGATGGATGGTGTTATCCCACCCTTGAGTGTATTTTCAGCTTATATTAGTTATAGTAGTTTACAGATAACCTCCGCTGCCTTATAGGGAATCTCCCCTTGATGAGAGGAGAGATTTATCTCATTTTGTTGTGGTAAACCTACACATTTTTTCATATAAATCTCCTTATGTTGAGGTTGATATACCTATTTTGCCATCAGTTGGCTGGTGAAAAAATATTCACCCAACAAGACCCCCTACTTTAGCTACATGAATCATGCTTTCTTGCACATTAGATTCAACGAGTTAAAAATTAGAAGCATAAAGCATGGCAAGATCAACATCTCAAAAAAAAAAACTTTTCTTTTGGTATGTACATGTTAGTATATGATTCCAAGTTTGCACACTACTTTGATAAAATTAAAATACATTGGGATGGTCCATTCATCATTTACAACATCCATCCCATAGGTGCATTCAAGTTAAGATGGTTAGATGGCCAATTTCTTCCATGCCATTTTAATGCTAGTCAGATTCAACCCTACCCTTCTGTGTAATACTTAAATTTTATCAATAAGATGTATTCCACTAGATTAGTTGAATATTTTTAAAATAAAGCATAACACTATTTTTTTGGCTTTTTGATTAGGTTTATCTCAGCACATGGTTCTCTTTTATTTTAACACTATTATTTTTAACATTATTAAATTAGTTCATGCTTGTGGTGGACCACAAACATCTTTTAGTGTGGGGTAAGTTTCAAGATGAATAAATTATAGATAGAATTTGAAAGAATAATGTATATAAGGGGCATGCAAGTGAAAGCACATAAGGATAAGATGGCACATAGGAAGTAGCATGTGACTAGAAGTGTGTAAAAAGAATGATAAAGGAAATTTTGTTATGAATGCATCAGAATGGAAAAATTAGTTCCTACCTTTGAAAATAGAAATTTAAATCTTTTTACAACTGGCATGCACTACAAGAAAAGCATGCCAAATAGATGCCATGGCATACTGTTTAGAGCATTAATGAACAAAGTGATGGGTGAAGGCATGGGAGAATAAATGTAAGCAAGTATTCAAGGCTATATGAGGTTGGATGGTTCTCATTTTAAAGCTTTATTGTTGAAAACTTTCAATTTTATAGATCTCAAGTGAAGAATTTTCAATCTACAAGAGGGTGTGTTCATCAAATTGTAGTGACAAATTTGAAGCTAGGAAGTGAGGTGAAGATCATGAAAAAAAAGAAAAGAGTGAAATTGTGTGTGGGAACACTTTGGAAAGAGTTTTAGTTTGTAGGTATTGATGTCCACCATTAAATGAAGCTGAAGTCAAAAGGTCAAGGAAGTTTAGGGTAGGAAACATGTATTCATTTAGTAGAATCAGATGGCTTCATGTCAACCTTTGGGCACTCGGGGGGTGATGCAACAAAAATAGAAGGCCATGAGAAGTGAGCCTTTTCTAGTAATTCACATAGAAGAAGAGTACCAAGGTATAGGAGGATGTCCTATTTTGATCCAAGAGGAATTTTTGAGTGAATATGGTGTACAATAAGAAAACTTGGCAGAAAGAGTAGAAGAGAACTATGTCATAAAGAAACCAATAATGGTGCATATACACTACATCCACCCCTATTTTAATTAAAGAAATGCAATACCTTGAGTTAATTTTTCATGTTGATAATTGGGAGTCTAAGGTTTCCTCTTGTCAAGTGCTTGACTACAATCACCATCAACCTAGAAATGAGGGATATTTATAGCATGAATATAGGGTTAAACACTAGAACATCAAAAGCAAGGTCATTTATGACCTCACAATCTTCAATTTGTTGAATGATGTTGAAGTGTTATAGCTTTTCCACCTACCTTATTTTATAAATCCAGTGGAGGCAATGAGATTTATGGTCTCATGCATCCAAGAGGACTATTTTTAATTTATAGGGTGCAATATGTGAATCAATACCCAATGAATCAACAAGGTAATAGAGTTACAATGTTCGAGTGTTGACCTTAATGTGGATCTGAAGGATAAAGAGGCAATTGAAAAGATTATACTAATAGTAAAGTAAAAAAATGAGGGCCACACCATCTATATTTCTAGCCTTCAAGATCACACCATTCAAGTAGTTGTGCACTTGGATATGACCAAGCTTGAGGGCATAGATAGATGGAAAGAGGTTGACATGGTGCACCTCTATGTGGTGAATTAGATGACCCAGGGGTAAAAGTATAATTAATTCTAATACTTTGTTAAATGAATTGAAATGGGTGCTAAGAAGGCTCATCACTTGCCTAATCATAAGTTTCCTTGGGGTGAAATCCTTCTTTTACTAGTGTTTGATGAGATTAGTGTTCTAGAATATGATGATAAGTAATTAAATTAAGTTTACCCACCATATAATAATTCCCCCATAGAATTGTTTAAATACTTCACCTACCTAGGTGCCATCACCACCTCCCACAAGCTGAAATTGAAAGGATGGTTTGAAGGGATGAAGGAAGCCTTTGTAAATGAATAGTGCATCCCCAAATAGTTACCCATGTAGATGGGGACTAAGATAAATTAGTTTTTATGCAATATTAATCACTCACACACATTTGGATGGACCCCAAATATAACTTATCAAGGTGGCTCAAGTTACCTTATGCTTTCACTACCAAGTACTTCATGAATTATGTAAATCACTTATTGATGCATGCAAGGTGCATATTAACATTGACAAAATTGATGTTGAGATTCATACTCTTTAGAAATTATATGTCTTCCCTAGAAATAAATCCTATAGGGAAAATAATAAATTAGATAACACTAATATCAATGCACACTATATTCTCATGGGGGACCACATTCATGTGATGTATTATATGATAAAGCGCAAGAAAAAGGATTTAAGAAGCCATGAGGCCACCAAAGAAACCCTTTTCCTTCCACTAGAAACAACAACTAAACAAAGGAAATGAAAAAAAGAGAAGAGGCCAAGGCCTGAAGCCACTAAGAGTGCACAAGAGGAGTAACCTAAGTGGAAAATTACTACCCCATCACCATCAAGGGACCAAGGGATGCCTACAGTAAAATAATAAGAGAGCCTCGATATCTCCCAAAAAATAGTTGTTCCTTTGATATAAGATATTTTGTGCCAATATTGGGGTATCTAAACAAAGGGGGCGAACTCCTGAGGCATCACCTAAGAGAGAACATATCCCAAAGGTCCAAAATGAAGTCAACCTTGAGCCAGAGAAGGAATCATAAGATCAACAAAAAGAGTATGCCCTTGATGATAGACAAGTGGACATTGAAATCCCACTAGTGAAGAGTGGGAAGATAGAGGTACAACCTTAGGCACTGGTGACCAAGATTCTATTCAAGTGGCCAATAACACACTGATTCAAAAGTTGAAATAATTGAGCATGAAACTAATAAGGGAAATGGGCCAATTGGCACATCTGAGTAGCAATAAGAAAATAAGAATGATAGCCTGCCCATTCATGGCTATCTCCAAAAAAATCTCCCTAAAGAGGAAATGTATATGTGGGAGTATTTCTCCAAGGAATAATTATCCAATTATATTTGATGCAAATTCTCCTTATACATGGATGTTTATAACAAGGAACATCACTTTGAGCTTCCATCAGCTAGCATTGATTTGATTCTAGAGGGGGGATCTTCCTAAAGTATTTTAGGTGGATCCTCGACATTTTTCACTAGCTCAAGCAAGCATGACCCTCATTAAATTTTATCTTGAGGTCACTAGGCAAAATGTTATACATGGATATGATGTTGGCCACCTACAACAAAAGCACCATGAAGTCATTGCCATATATTGGCAAGAGTGTAATACGAGGTTGAGACTTGAACATGAATTAGAAGAGCTCAAGCACCATCAAGAAGTAGTAATGCAATCTCAAGTAAGGACTCTAAAAATTTGTAAGATAATTTTGTAAAATGAGTCAACCCTTGCTGATACAATTCCTTTTATGATTTAATCTCTTGATGAGTTTAAGACCCTAACAGGTCTTTTATTAAAAAATTCAAAGACCATGTGAATACCTAATAAGAGTAGACTTGGGATAGAAAGCAATTTTTTGAGTCCATTGAGGTGTGTAAGAGATTATTGGCCAGGTGGGTGCCATGGTTCACATCTTTGATGGGTTTTTTAAAAATTGGTGTGACCCATTTTAGTTTTGGAAGCTAGGCTTCAATCGAAGGAACACCAATGCCAAAAAAATGGCCAAGAATGCTATAACAATAAAGTTTAGAGTGTATCATGTAAAATCATTCCAAGACATGGAGAAACTAGAAAATAATATTAGTGCTCACCATTAGGGGCTTAATACCAGTTTTGCAACACTCTAAGGATAGGTTTTGACAAAATTTGGGTCACTTGAGGACATCCACAAGGATGTCATTGCTAAACTTGAACTTTTGATGACTCAAGTGGGTAACTTTCTAGAATAACTCAAGTAAACAAAATGATTGAAGGGTGAGGTTGAGGAAATTACCTCCATACTACAAACTACCTTTAACTACTGGGAGGAAGTCAAATGATAGGTGGAACAAACATACTACATGAATTTTTAGAATCTGAGGAACTAAGGATGGTGCTTAGTCTAGGATAGACTTTTAAAATAGTGTGGGGTGATGTTGGACCCAAAATTTTGTATTGATTTATTCTAATTACTTTTTAGAGATAACACAAAAGATAGAGGCACAAAAGTGAGCTAAGGCACAAGAGAGACTCGATGTGAAAGGCCTTAATGCAAGAGAAGTAATTCACAAGGAATAAGGATATAGAAAACACTAAGGAACCAAAGATGTAAGACTCATGCAATAATGTATGACTTGGACAAGGGTACAACAAGCAACGTTAGTTAGGAAATGGTTCACATGAGTATCAGAGAAAAATAGTCAAAAATGAATCTAGGACTTGTCCATGAGAAAATAGGAGCATGATGATGAATATTTAACATAGAGAGGGTATATAGGGGGAACCAATCATTGGCAAGTCATCACTTTCATATCAATACTATAATAGAATGGTTAGGGTAAAACCATGTACAAATACCCCTAGTTTTACTTAGGGAGGTAATGTATAATTGGTAATTATGATCTTGTAATTGTAAACTTGAGCTTAGTTGTGATATCGATGTGCATTGTGACCTATGTATGGTGATATTTAATATGTAATGAGATATAATACTCATGTTTTTGAATACATTTTGTAATATTATTATGAAATCAATGGTATTGCTACTCCTTTTCTCAATTTGCATCTATCATTTTCTATGTTGACTAGCTTAAGAATTTAACGAGTAAAATGTTAGCATTAACTATACTATGATTTTTACAATTATAACTATGTGCCTATTCAAGTACCTTAGTATAGAGAGCTCAATGCATACACCACCACATGATAGAACCAATGGGAACTAATCTTAAATTGCATGCTTTGGATGAGCACATAAGATTATTTTTTACCTGACATGCCAACATGCTAGCTCATTGAACTTATTATTCTCTTTAGGTGTACAACTAGGATAAGTACTACGAAACTAAAGGAAAATATCCCAACAACATTTAAACTACTAGCAAATAAAATGAAAAAATATGAATCATGTTGATCTAATATGTATATTGATTATTATAATAATAAATAATAAATATAGTCATATATAATATATCAAAATTATAATACCAATAATATTTATATTAATATAAAAGTAATACATACATACATAAATAGATGTGTGTGTGTGTGTGTGTGTGTGTGTGTGTGTGTGTGTGTGTGTGTGTGTGTGTGTGTGTGTGTGTGTGTGTGTGTGTTTATGTGTATGTGTATGTGTATGTATATGTGTGTGTGTATGTATATATATGTGTGTGTATATATCTATATCTTATATATGTATATCTATATATGTATCTATATCTATATAAATGTGTGTGTGTGTATGCATATATGTAAATGTATGTATGTGTGTGTATAAGTATATTATATGAATTTTAATGTCTTACCCCTATGTGAGTGACATTATAGTGATGATACAAGCTACACATCAGATGTGGATCCCTATTGTAATCAAATCAACTCTCATGATGTCTTCATCTACCATTGATAATAGGAAATGACCAATCAAATATGCCAAATTTATGTAAGCTACAGACTCCTCTACTATGGGTGAAGGGCACATAAGTCCATTAGTTGCCTTGAATCTGGGTTTAGTGTATGATATGGGCACTCTAGTGTATGATACCACATAAAATAACCAATCATTACCCCTCACCATCACCACTCAATGCACCTTAAAATATTTCACCACTTGCACATTCTGTATAGCTTTTTGCTTTCCCACTACTTCATCACTTCTCAAAATCATCGTGAAATAAAATGTCTTCTCTTTACACAACGTTTTACTATGATGTATAAATAAACACATAACATCATTTTGCACAGTCATCTACACTATAAATATAAATATATTATTTCTTAACCCTTCATACACAAAAGATAAGATGGGATTGATAATCATATCCAATTATAATCAGTTACTTTACAAAACCTAATTTAAAAAAATATATATTACAACCCTTCAATATAACTTACACCGTTACTCAATATACAACACTATTAGAATGTTTTATTCAACTATTTATATCTCTAAACATGTCAACTTCACATGTATTACTAAGATTCAATTTTCATATATATCATTCAATGCAATAGTAATGGGATAAATATTTCTACCTCAATACCTGTGACTCTATCAAAAAAAATTATAACATATATTTAGTCTTATATTATAAAGATAAAAAACTAACAATTATATTTTTTTTAATAGAATATATGTGAGCTAAATTTTTATTAAGCAATATCCTCAAAAATTTTGAAGAAGAAGAAAATAAAAAACACTATTTATATGTATCACCTTCTTAAACCTTACTATTATCACTTAGATTTTACACCAGTCTTTGTGTGCTAGTGTGTTGTATAGTTTGAGTTGCAAACTATGGGAAATCTAATGACATAATGGGATCATCTCCAAGCTTGAGACCTTAGAGAATTGAGGTGAACCTCCAAAGAAGGATGGCTTCCTTTCACTATGTTTAGTGTAACTGATGTATTACCAATTCACATTATAATACTAATTTTTAGTGATCTTGCTCCTAAATAGGGTTTGACTTGTGAGGAAAAGAGTCTTAGAATGAAATTTAAAACAACAAAATGGTGATTGCACCAAATGATTATAGTATAAATTAATGCTTGCTTTGTATGAACACAATAGAATAATAAATATACTTAAATTTATTGAAGCACAAACTTATACAAGCATGAAACCAAAGGTAATATAAGGCACTTATCATATAAGGAACAAGATTCTTTATTTCCTCTGAATAAGATTTTAAAAGGGTAGAAAAGAATACCACAAATGGATTTTTATGATTGAAATAAGATCTAAAGCATTAAAAAACACAATAAAGAGCCATTTATACACAAAGAGAAAATAGATAAGTGAATACTTCAATCTATTATTATTTTATAGGTTACAACATGTAGATGAATTCTTGAAAATGTAGAATAATTTATCTAATAAAAAAAGATCTATGGGCTATGCTAAGGTACCCATATTTATAAAAAATAATCTTTTGAAAGAGAGGGAGTTATCAAAAACTTACACCCAATTGAAGAGCAAGAAAATCTAGGAACTTCATGCAAATGACATCCTCTTCAGTTTGAAATGGCATCCTTAGGGGAGTAGGCATATGGAATAAAAACATGAAACTGTTGGGTGCTTCAACAAGTGATGGAGGAGTAGATAATTCTATTGATGTCTTAAAATGGCGCTAGATCTTAATCAACAACAATGGGAAGTTTCAAGCTGTGGGACAATGCGGCTTGAAAACAACCTCTAGATTTTAAAGAAGCTAGTCTCTTCTTTTGTATTGGGTGTTGGGGAAAAGGGATAGGAGACTAAACAAAAATGCAAAATGCAAGAATTGAAACATAACTATGGCGATACGCCTGAGAGTAATCCTAATCCTAACCTGAGCACAGTGAAACTATTATGTGATTCTATTACATTTAAGAGCAGACAAGTGCATGATCAATGTAAAAGATTGGAATAATAGAAACAGAGGCTCACAACAGGGGAGTCTTTTGCTGAGATACAAGAATTGTCAACAAAGGCATAGTGTTCAATCTTATTAATAGAATATTACAATCACATTAGAGGCACAAAAGTCACGCACAGTTATGTAGAACTTCAGATTCCAGAAAACGGGACAGAAGCAAATAACATTTCCAATCACAACACTAGAAAATCTACAGCATAGACTACTTTGCAAATGACACATATGACATCAACAAGGGCATAGTGTTCAATTTTATTATTGAATATTCCAGTCATACAAAAGATGCAGAACACACACAGTCATATAAACCTTTCAACTCAGGAAAATGTAACAAAAACAAATGATATTATTGGTCAAAAACTCTGAAAGTCTAAAACTATGAGAATTCCCCCCTCCTTATATTTTACAATTCTTCTTCTTATATCCCCAGATGTCTCCCTATACTTTCTTTCCCATGCAATATTCTCCGTCCTTCACTCATAAGAGACAAACAAATGGCACCTTCAATGCTGTGGGTGGCTCCAAAAATCTACCCGATGAATTGTTTCATCTACTCGAATTAACTCCAGCCAATTTTCCCTCCATTTTGCTTTAACAGATAGACAGACACTCTATTCTATTAGATACGAGGGAGGACACTTAGGCGATTCATAAAATTTTCTATTTATGGTCTAGGAGGCACCGAAGGATGACACTTGGCACCTTCTGCCTGATTCATCGAAGACACGCGGCTCTCTCCGCTTCCCTTGTAGTAACACTAGGGGCACATATAGGATTTTTACGGATGGAGACATTTGGCAGCTTCTGCCAATTTTGAGGTAACACCCAAGACCCACCACAATTTTATATTTGGTAATAGAGCTTGACAATGATTCTCTCAGGCATTGACACGTGGAGGCCTCTACGGTTTTGAGGAGGGTAAGTGGCATCTTTCGCTTCTTTTATGGATGAAGTAGAGGGGGACCTAGAGAGTGACATTTGGCAACATCTGCTACTTTATGGCACTTAATAAGATGATGCATTTACGTTGAATGGAAAGCATTAGACTCATAGCTTCCCAAATGCTGACACATGGTGAAGTCTGTTATTTTGTCAAAAGAGGCCTCAAAGAGCGACAACTGGCCTGCTTTGTCTCCCAAAGATTGACACTTGGCAAAGTCTGCTACTTCTAAACTTAGGCAAAAGAAATAAGAAGGACAAACGGTCCCATGGCCAGAGAATGACACTTGGTAGCTTCCGCTGCACTCTAGCACTTAGTCAAAATAAATCGGCCCTCTGCATCAAGACTTCACGGCTTCGATCGAAGAATCAAAATTACAGTGCTTGAATCAAAGAATAAATTAAATATGATGTAGAGTAAAAATTACTCTATAGTTATTGGCGACCACTAGGACTTTTGGGCTTGCTCAAAAAGAACTCGACTCCTGCTCGATCAAAATTTACAGCTTCAAAAGAGCTGTCTGGAAGATAGACCACTCATGGTCGGATAATCCTTCCTTTCTCTACAACTCATCAAAAGCCAAATCCAAGCTAATCAGATCCTTGTGCAAAAAGGTTTGCAGGATTTGGGCAGTGGCTTTCAGCTTGGATTCTAGCCAGAAAATAGGGATTAGAACATTTTCAACCTCAAAGGTTGGAGAATCATCCCACAAGCTCTGAAAAACTATTTAATCCCTTTGCCTAGCCAGCATCAATGGTTGGATTTGATCCACCAACAGCACCATCCTTGCATCCAAAAATAAGGACGGAAGGCCCAATTGTACCAGATCTTCAATGTGTTGCCTCATTTCACCGATGCCTTCTTCGATGACATCGAGATAGCTTCTGCAGTTGTTGGCTGTGGCATTACGATTGAGCTTCTTGTTGACTCATTTCATGGTAGCCATTCTATCGAGAATCCCTGTGGCTGCCAATGTTGCATCCCTTGAGCTATAGAGCTTCTCCAGCAAAGAATGAGAGTCTGTGACACTCTGGGAGATCATGGCCAAAGTGCTCTGTACCAGATTCTTGACCATCTCACACAGCTACTGTGCATGGTGTAGGAAGGTGAAAAGTGGCCTAAGCTAGAGAATCTCCAAAGAGATTCTCTCCCATGCTAACTTGTAGAGTTCCTTCACCAGCGGCACCATTTCAATACCTCTTGGCCTATTAGCCAGATCAATTGCTAGTTGTGTGGTCTGCTGCTGCTCTACCTGGAGCTGGGCTTGAAAAGCTGCACCCTTATTCTGTTCTTCCAAAAACCCTTGTTGTGATTGGGTAACCTGCAGTTGGAGTCCTTCAATTCTTCCCTACAATGTTGCATTTTCCTGTCTTAGAGCTATTGCTGCACCCTTGGCAAGTTCAAGCTCTGCTTTCAGAGAATCATTTTGGGCCTGAATTACCCATTGTGTCTAGCGGGAAATAGTATCTTGCAACTGTTTCTGTAGACTAGCTATCTCATTGTCCTTTTGGTTTATTTGTTCAGCCAAACTATTATAGTTTGCCTTTTTCATGGCCAGGTCAGCCTCCATCTTCTACAGTCTCCTCGATATCCTCAAATAATCTTTTATGACCGTAGAAGCAGATTTGGTCATGAGCTTGACTCTATCTTGAGGCCTGAACAGGGACATATCGATGGCCACTGCATTCATGTTGTAGTCTTCCAACCACATTTGTTCACTCAGCTTGGCAACGTTGGGCGATAAATGGGTCACCGTCAGCTGCTATTGAATGGGGTCAAATTGTGACCCCAAATGTGGCACTGTCGGTGCTTTATTTACTTTACTCCTCTTCTTCTCTAATTGGGCTTCTCTTCCCTTGCGGCATCAGCCTACGTCTAAAAAGTGGAAGGGGACGTAATATATCCCCCTACGAAGGGAAATCCTTACAGTAGGCCGTATTGGAGAACCATTGGCTGGCTGGGGGTGAGTTGAAGGGGCATTTTTCTGAGAATGAAGGGGGAGAAATAGGGTAACATTAAGGCTTGAGGCATGGATTGAGAGGGAGGAGGGGGAGTAATTCCTACTTGAGGAGAAGTTACAGTGATCTGCACTGGACGCTGTGAAGGCTATTCTTCCTCTTCTGGGTCCAATTGGGACTGCACCCCTCCTCTCTTCCAGGGTGTTTTTGACATTCCTGCCATCTCTAAATCTCTTGTATAATAACTTGGTATGAACCTTTCGCAAGATAAAAACACGCTTGCTGTAACAAATTTCACTAGGTGCCACAATCACAATGAGCAAGATATTTTTGCAGGAATGCTTGAGAGTTTGTAAACTTTAAAATTTGGTAAGGGATTTTTATGGGCCTATCAAGTCCCAAATATCATTAAATTAAGGCGATCGTTAGCAAATCCTACTCAATCTTCAGGAAATAGTGAGGCGGATGCATTATACGGTGCAAGGTACCTTGGAGATTTTGAAAGATTTGGGGAAGCATTTATTGTGGCAAAAAAAATAAAGAATTAAAGAATTTCTAAGACACCGACACTGCGTTTAAAACACTTATTTTAAAGAAAAAGCAGGAAAGCAAAAAAAAAACAAAGTAATGCAGGAATGGAAACTACCTAACTACATTGATTTGAAATCCTTATTTTCCTCTGGGATTGAAAACAAACTTTCCCACGTCCTCTTTATGACAAACCAACTTGTGTTGCCATACTAGTGGTTGCAATGGGTATGTCATTGATGGAATGTTCTCTGCACCAGCCACATAGATCTGCCTACACTCGAATGAGTCTGAGCAAAATGTGTATTCGACACCTATGAACTCTTCTTGTCCTTGAATGCCCATCAAATACTAGTTCTTCATGTTGTCGGGTGTCATCAAGAAATCATGGGCTATTGGTTCTTCATGCTGTGCCTTTTGGTATCCATTATCTTTTGGCACATCTTCTTCATATTCCAGCTTTATTTCATCATCATGCTCTTTGATGACTTCATCCTCTTGCAAGGATGAATTAAAAGGCTGGCATCTCTTCTGCATACTCATTTGAATCTCAGGGCTTTCTTCTTCATCTAAAACCAGCTCAACGCCTCCTATCTCAATGACTTGGTTGAGGGAGTGTCCATGTTCCTCCATATCCTCTTGCAGAGTGAGGAAAAAATTAGAAATGATCTCCTCATCAGAAGTTAAAGAGAAAGCTTGTGGCTTATCCTCTTGCTCATCAAAAGGAGAGTCTATGGTGATCTCCTCCTCCTCTGTACTGATGAAATCCTCTTGACTAGCCATGAATTGAACGCACTCCTCTGCAAAGTTTTTAGCTGCTTCATCATCCTCTTCAGTCCAACTTAGAGACTCATCATCATGCTGAAAGATCTGGGGAGTGGTATAAGAAGTTTCTTCTGAAGCAGGTTCATAGGAATTTTCATGGAAGTGAGGAGCCTTTTGAGGAATGGTGGGGGAGAGTTGAGGAAGAAGTGAGGGCTTGGGGTCATCCTGACTTGCTGCTAACATGGGCTCTGCATTATTGGGGAATTGACCTTGAAAATTTTGACCTTGCCCATGAATAGGGGTGGCATATGCCTGATTTGGATTTTGTGGTGGTGGATATGAAGTTTGGTAGATTTGATAAGGTTGGTTCTCATGAACGCCTAGCCTCTCTTCTATAAATGCAATCAATCCACACACATCTAACATTTCGTATGTAAGCTCTTGCCAATATGGCCTTTCAATGGGATCCCACTCACTTTTGATCAGGTCTATGGCCTCCCTCACTTGATAGATGACCTGACAAGGAATTTCTTGACCACATCCCCTTCTATTATCAAGCTCTAACACATATTTTTTAAATCCTAGCAATGCTTTTTTGAAAGTGAAAATAAGGTTAGGTTCAACATGGGATGAGACATATTGGGGGGATTGGGCATAAGACTGATGTGGTTCATAACAATATGCATCCTCATTACTCGACATGATTCTAGGAGAAGCTTGTTCTCGATAAAACATATCTGAAGGAGAATAAGACTCATAGCTATGAGTTACAGAGTTATACATACCAAAGGGATTTCTTGATGATATTGCTTGATTGGCTGGTGACGCAGAGTCATTGTTGGTGTCGATAAAAACCTCCAAAGGCAGATTGGCTGAAGAATACACCAAAATTCTTCAACTCCTTGAAAGATTTGTCCCATTGGGCATGCCATAAACTATTGATGTCTTAAAATGGCACTATATCTTAATCAACAACAATGGGAAGTTTCAAGCTGTGGGACAATGCGGCTTGAAAACAACATCCAAATTTTAAAGAAGCTGGTCTCTTCTTTTGTATTGGGTGTTGGGGAAAAGGGATAGGAGACTAAACAGAAAAACAAAATGCAGGAATTGAAACCTAACTATGGCGATGTGCCTGAGAGTAATCCTAACCCTAACTTGAGCACAGTGAAACTATTATGTGATTCTATTACATTTAAGAGCAGACAAGTGCATGATCAATGTAAAAGATTGGAATAATAGAAATAGAGGCTCACAACAGGGGAGTCTTTTGCTGAGATACAAGAATTGTCAACAAAGGCATAGTGTTTAATCTTCTTAAAAGAATCTTCCAATCACATTAGAGGCACAAAAATCACGCACAGTTATGTAGAACTTCAAATTCCAAAAAAGGGGACAGAAGCAAATAATATTTCCAATCACAACACTAAAAAATCTACAGCATAGACTACTTTGCAAATGACATAGATGACATCAACAAGGGCATAGCGTTCAATTTTATTATTGAATCTTCTAGTCATACAAAAGATGCAGAAACACACACAGTCATATAAACCTTTCAACTCAGGAAAATGTAACAAAAGCAAATGATATTATTGGTCAAAAACTCTGAAAGTCTAAAACTATGAGAATTCCCTCCTCCTTATATTTTACAATTCTTCTTCTTATATCCCCGAATGTCTCCCTATACTTTCTTTCTCGTGCAATCTTCTCCGTCCTTCGCTCATAAGAGACAAACAGACAGCACCTTCAATGCTGTGGGTGGCTCCAAAAATCTACCTGATGAACTGTTTCATCTACTCGAATTAACTCTAGCCAATTTTCCCTCCATTTTGCTTTAACAGATAGATGAACACTCTATTCTATTAGATACGAGGGAGGACACTTAGCTGATTCATAAACTTTTCCCTTTATGGTCTAGGAGGCACCAAAGGATGACACTTGGCACCTTCTGCCTGATTCATCAAAGACACACAGCTCTCTCTGCTTCCCTTGTAGTAACACCAGGGGCACATATAGGATTTTTATGGATGGAGACATTTGGCAGCTTTCACCGATTTTGAAGTAACACCTGGGACCCACCACAATTTTATATTTGGCAATAGAGCTTGACGATGATTCTCTCAGGTGTTGACACGTGGAGGCCTCTATGGTTTTGAGGAGGGTAAGTGGCATCTTCCGCTTCTTTTATGGATGGAGTAGAGGGGGACTGAGAGAGTGACATTTGGCAACATTCGCTACTTTGTGGCACTTAGTAAGATGATGCCTTTATGTTGAATGGAAAGCATTGGACTCACAGCTTCCCGAATGCTGACACATGGTGAAGTCTGCTGTTTTGTCAAAAGAGGCCTTAGAGAGCGACAGCTGGCCTACTTCGTCTCCCAAAGATTGACACTTGGCAAAGTCTGCTACTTCAAAACTTAGGCAAAAGAAACAAGAAGGAGAAACGGTCTCGTGGCCAGAGAATGACACTTGGCAGCTTCTGCTGCACTCTGACACTTAGTCAAAATAAATCGGCCCTCTGCATCAAGACTTCGCGGCTTCGCCCGAAGAATCAAAATTGTAGCGCTTGAATCAAAGAATAAATTAAATATGATGTAGAGTAAAAATTACTCTAAAAATTCCATTGGAATATTCATGAAAACATCCCCTTCCTATTTGAGTTCAGGTGTTGTTATCTTTTCCAAGGAATGAGGTGCCAAAATGAACTATCACTTAATAAAGTTGAATGCTTTTAGGTATTTTATATTTAACTTGCAAAACCTAATTTGTATTTTCTAGTTGAGACTTTTACAACTTTTTAAGTCATCCAACTTGACAAAAATCAACTCAAACTTTGTCCAAAAAAAAAGTGCAATTTAGAAGTTTTACTTTTGCAACTTAAAGCCTGTCAAAAAGATACTTAAAAAATACAAGTGGCTATTTCTCAAAAAGAGATGCCAAAATAGTAGTTACAATTTGTAGCCTACAATTTTACAATGTTTTTTACAACAAATAAATGTAATTTATAGAATGTATTTTATTAAAATAATTAATTCACAACCATAACCTCTAAATATTCCTTATATGTCTTTGCTTGCATCTTCTCAATGTAAGCATCAAAGATTTTGAAGATATCTTGGAGGCAATCTTCATCAGGACCAAGTGAGTATAGGTTGATCATCTCACATTCCACCATTATTTTAGAGAGTTCTCTAGATGCAATCTTGTATACTTAAGTGTTTTTCCCCATCTAATCTAGTGTATTGTGATAACTGATGATCGATGGATGAAACTCAAGTTGAACATTATATCCTATGCTGACTCTATCTTGACTACTACTTTGAAATTGTCCTAAAACTCTTAAACTAAAAGGATTTTATCTTGATGATCTGTTACTTCACATGACAATTTACTAAGTAAATCTTCAATGTCATAGATTGTATCCATGGTGTTGTCACATGTAACCTTGGCCTTATTAATACTATCCATGAGTATCCTAATTTTGAAATGGTTTACCCTATCCAAATTCTCATGCTTTGAATAACTCTTTAATATCTTCTCTGATATGAGGGTATCATCCTTAATTGGGTCAATAACCTCCAACTTTGGAAAGAAAAGATTCAATATTTTAATCCCTTCATAATTTTTTATTTCTGCTTTCATAGATGCTCGATCATATTTTAGAGTCTTGTAATAGTCCATTGCTATATTTATTACTCTATTTCCTTTTGTGATGAGTTATTCAACCCAATATTTTATGGCCCTTCTCATATTATTAATCTTTGTTACTGATTCAAGTGTTTCTTTGTCAGGGAACTGAGCTAGAGATTGTGTTGGTTGGGCTACTGTCTCTATGAACTTCTTTAGGGTAGTTTTCAACTACTCAAATTTATTATTTAGCTCATCCTTTATGACCTTGTCACTATCCATATTTTCAAAAAGAGAGATAATGCTTGACTGAACATCATGCTTCAGTACCTCTCTTATTGGATGACCTAGGTGCAATTTGGATATTTGATAATCCCCCATCACTAGATCTTATTTTTATTTATCTAGTGGGGGGACTATTATTTATACATATCTCTTCCATATATAATAATATGATATCTTGGATATGGTTCTAGGGCCTACCTTTGATATTTTGGATGCCTCTAATAAACTAAAGTTCAGTGTGCTGGGTGACACCATGTGTTTACACTTCTTTGTAACTGATTGTGGTAGCCAGCTTGGGGTGGTAGATTGTGAATTTGACACTTTCATCTATGAATCTATAGTTGAAGTTGTTACACTAGTGGTTACTATTAAAAGTGTTGTATCCATCACTGATGTTACCACTAAATACTTGACTGATGAGTTTTCTATCTCTTTCCCATTTGTGGGTTAAGTAGCCATAGTTGTATCAATGGGTCCTTCTATCTCCACCTCCTAGGCAGGGGATTAGGTTAAAGATGGAATGGAATAAATGGGTATTTAAATGGGTATTGATGTGCTTAATGGGGGTGTGAAAGCTAGGAGTGACACAAATGGAGGAGTAGGCATAGGGAGTCGAAATAAGGGAACCTATGGAAGTGTGGAATCTAAAGCATCAAATGAATCAATCAATGTGGTAGGAACACTCAAAGTTGATGAAATAGAGAATGTGATGGGAGATGAAATTTAAATAGTAAATACTCTAGTGGTTGGGATGGCTAGTGGGATTATAGTCAATATGATTGAATCCACAACTATGTACTGTTAGGTGGCGTTAGTGATTAATGAAGTAGTAGTGGATATGGGGAATGAGGTGGAAATGATTATGGAAGAGAGAGATGAAGATGGAATTTGAGTGTCCACTTATGTTAATTGGATTTTTTCTATGAAAGCTACTTGCACAGGTGGGTCAAGTGAAGGTGCAATCACTTGCATTAGTGGACTAGTGGAAACATGAGGAGTAGTTATTTGGGTTGATTGGGTAGTGGAAATAAGAGAAGGGAAAATTATTTATGCCTATTATGTAGTAGTTGTGTCCTATGTAGAAGTTGGCATTGGTTAATCCATTTGTTGTGTTGTTGCTTCTTGGTTGTTGGAAGGACCTCTTTTAGAGTTTTGCTTATACTTCTATTTATTTGATACCACTAGCCTATCTGCCTGATCTGCTTGGGTTTCACTACTAGAACCCTTTGTAGTTATTATCACACCATTCTCTTTCACTTCTCTCAACTTATCATTGATAATCAGGGTTTCTTTGGTAACCTTGACCACTTTGCTCCTTAGTCGATTGATTTTTCTATTTAATACATGGGTGTTCCTATCCATAAATGAGAAGGATTCAAGTGTGGACCACTTAAATAGTGGAAGAGGTTGGACATAGATATTATTATCATAGTATACCCTATCAATTGAATATTCATCATCTTTCAAGTCCTCAAGGAGTGGTGCCATGTTGTAAGTTTTGATTTGTTCTAGGGTCATTATGGAATAATCTCTCAATCTCTCTTCCTCTTTGTCTTGCATGTCTTCCTAATAATCTTCATAAAAATAACATGGGAATATGTGGTGATGCCCAATATATTGGTAATGTGGCCAGTCACATCATAGAATGACTTTACATCGAGAGCTCTTAAATCCATTTGAGTCATCTCAGTATCTATACATTTGGATTTTGATGGGGAAGGGCATGTATACCTCCCTATGTTGATGGGGAAGTGGATCCCTGACTTATTTTTTCTTGATAATAACTTATGGGTTTCTAAAAGTTTCCTCACAAGTTGTATTAGGGATCATATGTCACTTACATACCTCAAAAGGGTGTAGGAACAATCACTGAAACCTCCTACTCAGATGTATGAATATGTTAGGAACTAAATGAAATATGATCCCTAATTTGTGATCTCAAAAATTGAAGCATCAAAGAATATTCTTATTTTTAGCTCCTTGTCAAACATAATTATGATGCAGTATATGAAAGCATCATTTACCCTTATGAAATGTAGTTTTCTAGCCTCAAGGGTGAGGTCAAGATAGTAGTTAAAAACTTTATTGACTTGATCAGGAACTATGTTCAATCTGGGGAATGCCCTTCCCTTTGCTAATATGTAAACCAAGTATGAGGTCATGTAAAACTTTCTTATAGTTTAGAATTCCATCAATTATTTGTGGATGGAGTCAAAAATCAATTGGGACTAGTGGATATACTATTTGTTTTGGTGGATCACGTAGATGCACTGGTACATCCAATCATGATAGTTCTTGGCATCTTTCTTCTTAATAACTCTATGCAAGAGTATGATAATTCCACCTACTTCATCCTTTAAGTCTATTTTTGCTAGGGTTTAGGTAGTATTGTAGATGTGGGTCTAGAGTTTTTTTACCATTGCTTGTTTAGAACCTATAGATATACAATATTAATATTTTGATAAAACTTATTTTAAGATTTAGGGGTTATATCTAGATAACTCTCATATTCTGGAATTAAGAACATGGTATCTATTAAATCAGGGTCAAGGTTTAAAATCTTTTCCCCTTTGTCATTCACCACCTCCCTCTTCTTGGCATCATAGTGCTTTATCAATGTGAGCACAACCTCAGGGCTTTGCACTGATAGTGTGAAGGCAATTGCCTAGGTCAATCCACTATCATAAATGCTTTAAATCCAATCATTGTTGAATTCAACATTTACTCTATTCCATAAATCAACTAGGTCTGTCTGACCTAAATCTGTATCGGTGATCTCATTTGTATTGGATTCTAGGCTGAGTGGGAAACAAGGTCCCTTTGAATTAAACTTCATTTCCTTTTGAGACATATGTTTTGGAAAATTGATGTGGGAAAACCAACTATAGAATTGGTGGGTTTAGACTTGCAATTGTAGGTAAAAAGTCTAGTGGGGTTTGGATTGTCCATTTGTAACTAAAAGGTCTAGTGGGGTTATATTGTGCAATTACACCTAAAAATTCTAGTAGGGGTTGGACTTGTAATTTGCACATGCAAAGCCCAATGAAAAATTCAATAGGGTTTCAGGTTTGTAAAAGCAAGTCAAATCTCTAACAGGAATTTGGGGTGTTTTTACAAGTCAGATTTCTATGGGGTCTCAAAGTTATAATTTCAATGGGGATTTATGTGGGGGATGTGTAAAGAATCTCAAGAGAATATTCTAGATTTTAATCAATTTTATCAAATCCTTTTCTTTTACAAATATTGGTAAATGATTAGATGATCCTTTTTAACAATCTTTTAGAATGTAAAAAAGGAAAACTTGAAGGAAAGTGAGCAAAAGGTAAAAAATGGAAAAACCCTAGTTTCATAGCTAAATACTTATGTGAACATGGAAATCTATGTTTTTTTAGAAAAATAGCAGTGTTTTGATGAAAATAGAGGAATATCATGCTTTTAAAGGATATCAATGGTGGTTCTGGCATAACTTGGCATCGATGAGTCATTTGTTTGTGGTGGCTTGGTGAGGGTTGCTTAGCTTTGACAAGGTGTTTGCTTAGCATGGCTTGGCAAGGGTTACTTGGCTTCCTAGCATGTAGAGCTCGAATTCAAAATTTAAATGTTAAAAATGATTTCCAAAAAACCCTATTTTTATTAATATAACCCTACAATAAATGCTAATTAAGTCAGTTGATGGAAAAATAAGGAGAAAAGCGAGGTTTAAGAGTTATGGTGTAATTTCTCAAGTTTGCAAAATTACATTTTGTATTCAAAATTCTGCTTTTCACTGAGTGACTAGGTGTTATAGAAGAAGGAAATAAGAACTCGAGTTATACTTTATAACTTTGCAAATTGTAAAGTGCAATCAAAGTTTTGGTTTTCATGAATAGGGTAGAAGGTGGGAAGCATAACTTTAATTATACTTTGAAACTTTGCAAGTTACAATGTGCAATTGGAGTTCCAATTTTTATGAGTTTAGTAAATGCTAGAAAGTGGGACTCGAGTTACACTTTGAAAATTTTTAAGTTTCAAAGTAAAACCAGAGTTCTATTTTTTGTAAGTGTAATGAACGATGAAAAGTGGGGTTCCACTTACAATTTACAAATTACAAAGTTGCAAAATACAACTAGAGTTTCAGTTTCCAGTGGGTGTTGGGTAAGTAGGAAGCATAGGTTGGGGTGCATTTTAAGACATTGTAAAGTTTTAAATTACAATCAAACCTCTAGTTTCTAGTAGGTAAGTGAAAAGTAGGAAGTGAAGGTATTGAAAAAGGGTATCTTAGGTCACTTGAAACTTTTTCCCAAAAAATTGATAGGTATCAATTTCTTTCCAGTAGTTTTCTAGTTCATTGGGCATAGAGTTATTTAAATCATAACACACTTTAACTAGAGAAGAACATAATTGGGAATTACCTAAACAATAAAAAAATAGGGAAAAACAAAACAAAAACAAAATAAGGAAATCCTAAAATCCTAATGAGTTGACCTGTGCAAAAGCACTTATTTGGGGAATCCAACTAAACCTAATATATATAATGTTTTTTGAAATAATTCCAACCTCAGAATCAAGCTTGGAGGTATATCCCATTGATTTGGATAGGTAGCTCTGATCCATCGAGCCTAGATAGAAAGAATGCATTTTTTACCTTGAACTGAGTTATGATGTATGGACCACTCCATATTGCATCAAAATTTATATGCTTGCTTGGTTTGGATCTTTCAGCATCCCATTTTAGAGTCATATCTCCTTTGTTAAATCTCTTGTCAAATTATTTTTTGTCAGGATTTCTATTTGTCTGAGCTTGATTTATTTCAAGAACTTTCATTGACTACTTCCTAATTGATTCTATCTCTATGAGTTTCACCAATCGTAATGTCATTTCATCATTTTTAATCAATTCTAACTGATGATTGAGTTCTAAATATGGTAAATCAATTGACAACAAAACTTTTTCTTCACTTCCATATACTAATATGAATGAATAATTTCCATTGGCTGTCTTAGGAGTGATCCTTTCAGCCCAAAGTGATGATTTTAACTTTGTGTGCCACATCCTTTGATTGCCCTCCATTATCATTTTGATAATCCTTATGAGATTTTTGTTGGTAGAATCAACTAAGCCATTAACTTGCAGGTAATAATTGGATGAATTATTTAGGTATACATTATGCCTTACATCCCATTCACTCACTTGAGATCCCATAAAATTTTTGGTGTTGTCTAAGATAATGGTGTAAGGAACCCCAAATCTTGTGATAATGCCATCCATGATTTTGAAGATAGATGCCTCTATGACATCTTTAAGTGCAACTACTTTAGTCTATCTAGTGAAATAATTAATTATTATAAGGATCCATTTGTGGCCTCCACTCGATGTTGGTTTAATCATGCCAATGAAATCCAATCCCCATTAGGCAAGTGGTTGGTTATATTAGATTGGTTTGAGAGGGAGAGCTGATAATCTTTGCTTTCTTGAAAGTAGGCACACTTCTCATAATTATTACCCATTGATGGGCATCTTTGAATAGGTCAAGCCAATAATAACCTACCCTCATTATTTTGATGGCAATGGTTCTTGCAGAGAAATGTCTACCTGATGGACCATCATGAAACTCCTTGAGTACCCTAAGAATTTGATCGTTCTCGATGCACTTCAGCATGACTCTGTTCATATCTTTCTTAAACAATACTCAATCAACAAGAACATAAGAAATATATTGGAGTTTAAAATACCTCTTCATAAAATGCTATAAATCATATGAGTACATTCCATTCTATAGGAAGATGGTCATGTCACAGATCTAGCTATTGATCAGATGTGGTGTGGCTGGTTACAATGAATGTTGATCATATATTGCATTAGATACTACATCAAAAATATTTATGTCAAAGGCAAATTGTTAACATAAGCCCTTTCCTCTTACGAGCTTAGTTATTTTGATGTTCATGTCATATTCATGACTTTTGTGATCCAACCCACTCTCTTCTCATTTATTTCCCAGCTCAATAGGAACTCCTTGATGCTTTGGTGGCTAACCATCAGATGAATGTTACTATTGGAGAGCATATGCCTATATTTTTTAGATCTTTTATTATGGCATATACTTGTTTATCCACAATACTATACTTTTCCTCATAACCCTTCAAGGATTGACTATAGAAGGATATAGTTCTCTCCAATTGTTCTTTATTTTGTTGGGTCAGAATAGAAAATACACTACCCTACCCTAAAAAATCATAGAAAATGAAATCATTCTCATAATTGGGGTTGAGTAGGGTGGGAGATTGAGAAATAGCCTTCTTGATGGATTCAAAACTATCTTTTCCTTCCCATGTCCAGCTAAAACTGACCCCCTTCTTAAGCATGGTAGTAAGGGGCTTAGCCATGGAGGCAAAATTTGGTACAAACCTTCTTACAAAGTTTATCTTTACTAGGAAACTTTGTAATCCATTTTAATGGCTCAAAAGTGCTAATGAAGATATAAAACTTACTCTCTCTCTGGGTATATTGCAAGACCCTATTTTGAAATAATGTGTCCCAGTAGTTTCCCTTCATGTACTATGAAAACACACATTTTTGGATTGAGAGAAACTCCAAATTCTTTACACCTTTCAAATACTTTCCTAAGGTGATCTAGGTGTGCACTAGCATGTTTTGAATAAATAGTGATGTCATCTAGGTACACCCATATCATCTCATTTATCAACCCCCTAAAATCCATATCAATGGCTCTTTGTAATGTAGCACCAATGTTAGTTATATTGAAAGGAATATTTTTATAAGCATATGTGCCACACTTTGTAGTGAATCAGTCTTGAACTAGTCTAATTCTTGTATTAGGATTTAGTTATATCCAAAATAACCATCTAGAAGGGCAAACCTTTCAAATCCTAATACACTTTGAATAATTTGTTCCATGGGTGGAAGGGGATAATGATCCTTCAAGGATGATTTATTTAGGTCCCAAAAATATACACAAAGCTAGATTTCACCATTCTTTTTCATTGCAGTGACCAAGTTAACAACCCAAGATGAGTGTTTAATAGGGAAAATGATATTAGCCTCTATCAGTTTGGACAAGTCATTATTCAGCAAGGGTTTTATTTTTGAATTGATTGGTCTCATCTAAAAATCTTGGTATTTGGGTCAATCTCTATTGTGTGCTAGGCTAAGCTAGGGTCAAACACCCTTAGATATTTATAAATCCAAGCAAAATTTTAAATCAAAATCTTAACACAACTCAATAAAATATTGATTTTTGGAAGTATTACATACCTTTCTAATCTTCAATGTTTTTCCCTTTGAAATGACTACTGGCTTGTAGTCTTCTTCATTGACTGTGATATTTTTATTTTCACCTTTCAGTTGGTCATCAGAGTTGAAGATACTTTATAAAGTAATAAGACCCATGGGTAATTTGTTTATTTTCAACTAAATGATTTGATCCTCATATTGATCATGGAGTCTTGACTAACTTTTTTTTGAGAATTCATCCCCATCTCATAGAAAATTCATAATTTATTGATCACTATCAAAAACTAGCTAGTTGTTTACATTATCAGGAACAATTGGTCTCGTTATAAATTTTACATGTTGACTATTATTTTTATTTATCTCTTCAAGCAAGTTATATTAGGGGCCTAAAAAGGCCATATGATCAACATCCTTTTTCTGTGCTCTTGGTATCACTTGAATGTTTAAAGAGGTGAAATCTTCTAATAGATCCCAAACCCTATGTTTGTAATATCTTAACAAGTTATTCTTGGTTGTGATTTTAGATCTTACTTAGTGAATGACCATTTCACTATCACCAAACAATTGTAGTGATTGTATTTATCTTTCTTTGGCCAACTAAAAGCCTCTTATCAATGCCTCATATTTAGCTACATAATTAGTGCAGTTGAACTGAAGTTTAAAGGAATAGAAATAACTCCCCTTTTAGGGAGAGATCAAAACAATACCTGCACCTACACCATTCCTAATTCTTGAGCCATCAAAGAGAATTTTCCACATTACTTGGATATCATCAACTAGTTTCACAAGGTTTGGGATGATTGCATCATTTTCATGAATGCAATGTGTACCCAACCTAGTTTATTTGACATAATCATAAGGATCAAACTAGAGGGTTGATCCCCATTTTCCCAGATGAGTGTTTGGGATATCTTCCATGGGTGTTGAAACCTCATAATCAAGTTCTTCCTCTTGATCTTATAATGTGAAATTCATATCCATAGGGATAGTAGTGTATGGCTCAATATGGTCTTTACAAATTCACTCAGCTCTTATTATCACTCTCATTCCATATCTCATCCTAAGCAACATGTGGGACCAATCAATAGATAGATACCCTCCCACTTTTGTAATGAAGTTTTGAGAAAGGAAAATGACAAAATAGGGGGTAAGTCAATAACTTAGATATCTTGGGATATGGATAAGCTTGGGCATACATGGATGGTAAGGTTTAAACCTTTTATATTCTTGACTGTTTGAACAACAGTCCCATCCAATTGAATGTCACCTTTTGTCATAAGTGTATATTTAATACCAAGAGCATAAGCTATTTTATTGGGCATAATAAAATTACTATCCCTTGACTCTACCATGTAGTTATGCATAATATTTTTCTCAACTATGAGTGAAGGGTAAAAAGGGGGAGGCTTACCAGTTTTTTCTTTATTTTGTGTTTATTTGAGGCTAACACAAATTCACCATCATATTGGGTCCCTTAGCTGGGACGTTATCTATTATTTGGAAGTTTTTTAAAGCTTCATGAAACAAATCCCTCTATGATATAATAGATAGTGATTCTCACATGGTGACATTAAAGTTAGTATTCTTCATTTATTCTACAATACTGAAAGGAATATTACTAAGCTTTATTGGTGCCTTTGTGAGAGCTATATCTTTTTTCATGAGATTTAAGGTCAATAATTTTGAATTTGATTGGCCTATTAGCACATTGGGTGATCTCTAAATTGTGTTGCCTTTTGCAAACTCTTGTACAACTTTAGAAGTTGTATCTTGATCAACCCTATGGGGTTGATCACTTTATATTACCCTCTTTCTAGAGTGTGTATTTGTTACCACTAAACTACCACCATTGATTAGTGCTTCCTCCTAGTTTACACCACAAAAATTCTCCTCTTCTTAGTTCAAAAGAGTAGCTTCAATTTGAGTAGGCTCTTGTGTATCTTCCTACTAGAAAGTATCTTCTTCTTTTTTTCCTTGGGTGTTTGATACGCTTTTCACCATCAAGGATTGACTGATGACACCATTAGGACAAACATTCTAATTATGTGGTTGAGCACAAGGGTAATACCACTTGTATTCTTGAGTCAGGTTATTCTAAATAGGTATAATAGCTTTAAAATTACCTATGCAAGGAGAGCACAGATGTTTAGAGGCTTTACTTGCATGGATTGAATTTTGGGGTTGTGAGCTTCCTTCATATGGTTGCTTGTTGGGATGGTATGTTTGGTTAGCTTGTTGATAAGGCATGTAGTTTTAGGATTGCAACCTTTTCATAGCTACCAAATCATTGCCAAATATTATAAATAGTGACTTAACCTCATATAAATCATCAATAGGGAGAAGATTCAAAGTTGGTGCATTTATTATAGTGGGAATTAGGACAATATTAGGTTGTGTGGGAGGCACTTCTACAAATAGAGGCATTGGAGGCCATGAGCCAATTTTTATAGATTAAATTAGGCAATTTTCTATTCTTATTGTAATTTCATAGGTATTAGGGAGTGTGGTGCCACCCATTGACTAAATCATGATGGACATATCACTATTTAAAGATCTCAAGTAATACAAGAAGCATTATTTTGGGTTGGCTTGACCAACACTAGGATTCTATTCCACGCCCTTTGAAAGTGGAATTTGAAATCAATCATGAACTCATGAGGAGCCCATTTAATAGTGGTTAGTTGTTCAACCAAGGAGAGGTGGTCACTCTTATTTTCAAATTGTGTGCATAGGGTAGACCCTATATCATCCCATACATAGATGGAATTGGGAAGCAAAATTCTATGCCATTGTAAGGATTTGGCCTTGAATGTGGAGGAAAGAAGTTTGATTGTAACATTTTCTTATGTTATATTATGAACTAAACAAATGTTATCAATGTCTTGTATATGTTCAATGGAAGTAGTGAAAGTTTCACCAGTAATATATGGAAGGATTTTAATAGCCAAGGTGTGTATATCATCATACTAGGCCCTCTAAAGTGGGTTGCCTCCATTGAAGGCTACAAATTTTTGATTTCTCAAAGCCATAATAGGATGTATGAAACAACTATGGGTATTTGTAGGAGATGAAAATAGATTTTCAAGATATAATATAGTATAAGGTACAACTGATCTTAATTTATTTTTATATGGAAATGAAAATTCTTGCAAGTTAGTTATCTTACCTTTAATAGATGATTTTGTCTATATATTTGGCATATGTAAACTTGGACATCCTGAATCTGTAAGCTAGTAGAGTCACCAGGTGATTTTTAAATGTGTGAGGATTGTACAATGCTTACTAATAATAACACCAATCTCTTAATTATGATCTTTGAGTCCCACTAGGCATGCCAAAAATTATTATCACTTAGATTTTGCACCCATCGTTGTGTGGTAGCGTGTTGTATAGTATGAGTTACAAATTGTGAGAAATCAAATGACATGATGGGATCACCTATAAGCTATGGGGCCTTGGTGAATTTAGGTGAACCTCTAGATAAAGATATCTTCCTTTCACTAAGTTTAGTGTAACTGATGTATTACCAATTCACATTAAAATACTACTTCTTAGTGATCTTGCTCATAACTAGGGTTTGACTTGTGAGGAAAAGAGTTATAGAATGAATTTTAAAACTAGAACATGCTGATTGCACCAAATGATTATATTTTAAATTAATGTTTTATTTGTATGAACACAATATAAAAATAAATATACTAAAATTTAATGAAGCACAAACTTATACAAGCATAAAACCAAAGGTAATATTAGGCACTTATCATATAAGGAATAAGATTCTTTATTTCCTCTCAACAAGATTTCAAAAGGGTATAAAAGAATACCCCAAATGAATCTTTATGATTGAAATAAGATTTAAAGCATTCAAAAACACAATAAAGATATTTTTATACACAAAGATAACATAGATAAGAAATGCAATACTTTAATCTATTATTATTCTCTAAGTTGAAACATGCAGATCAATTCTTCAAAATGCAGAATAAGTTCTCCAACAACAAAAATTTCAATGGGTTACACTGAGGTACCTTTATTTATACAAATTAATCTCTTGAAAGAGAGGGAGTTATCAAAATCTTATGCCCAGTTGAAGAGCAAGAAAATTTGGGAACTTCATGCAAATGGTGTCCTCTTTAGTTTGGAATGGCATTCTTAGTGGAGTAGGCAGATGGAACAAAAACATACAACTACTGGGCACTTCAACAAGTGCTCTAAGAATGGATAAATCTATTGGAATCTTCATGCAAAATTCCCTTTCCTCTTTGATTTTAGATGTTGTTATCTTTTCCAAGGAATGAGCTGCTAGAATGGACTATCACTTGATAAAATTGAATGCTTTTTACGTATTTTAGATTTAACTTGTAAAATCTAATTTATATTTTCTAGTTGAGACTTTTACAACTTTTTAATTCATCCAACTTCACAAAAAGTAACTCAAACTTTATCAAAATGAAAAGTGCAATTTATAAGTTTTACTTTTGCAACTTAAAGCTTGTCAAAAAGATACTTGAAAAATACAAGTGGCTCTTTCTCAAAAAAAGCTACCAAAATATTAATTACAATTTGTAACCTATAATTTTAAAATGATTTTTACAACAAAGAAATGTAATTTATAGAATGTATTTTATTGAAATAATTAATCCATAACCATAACCTCTGAATATTCCTTATCCTTATTTGCTTGTATCTTCTCAATGTAAGCATGAAAGCTTTTGAAGATCTCTTAGAGATGATCTTCATCAGGTCCAAGTGAATATAGGCTGCTTATCTCACATACTCCCATTATTTTATAGAGTTCTCTAGATGAAGTCCTATATACTTCAGTGTCATCCCCATATGATGTAGTGTATTTTGATACCTAATGAATAGATGGATGAAACTCAAATTGAATGCTATATCCCATGTCGACTACCTCTTAACTACACATTTAAACTTGCACTAAACCCATTGAACTAAAATGATTTGATCTTGATGATCTATTTCTTCACATGATAATTTACTAATCAAATCTTCAAAGTCATAGATCATATGGGTGGACTTGTCACATGTAACCTTGGCCTTTTAATAGTCTCTATGAGTATCTTCATTTTGAAATGGGCTTCCCTATCCAGCTCCTCATGCTCTATATAAATCTTCAATATCTTCTCTGATATGAATGTATCATCCTTAATTAGGTCAATATCTTATAACTCTGGAAAGAAAAGATTCAATCTTTTAATCTCTTCTTCATACTTGCTTATTTATGCTTTCATAGATGCTCGATCATCTTTTAGAGTCTTGTAATAGTCCATTTATAGATTTATTACTCTATTTACTTTCATGATGAGTTCCTCAACCTAGTATTTTGTGGCACTACTTAAATATTTTCTTTATTAGGGAATTGAGCTAGAGATTATGTTGGTTGGGCTACTAGCTCTATGAAATTCTTTAAGGCAGTTATCAACTGCTCAAATTTATTCTTTAATTCATATTTTGTGACCTTTTCACTATCCATATTTTTAAAAAGATAGATAATTCTTGGATGAACACGTGCTTCAATCCCTCTCTTGTTGGATGACCCAAGTTCACTGTGGATATTTGGTAATCCCCCACCACTAGATCTTATTTTTGTTTGTCTAGTGGGGGTCTGTTATTTCTACATATCTCTCCTTTTTAGAATAATATGATATCTTAGATATGGTTCTAGGTCATACCTTTTATATTTTGGATGCCTCTAATAAACCAAAGTCCAGTGTGCTAGGTGACCCATTTGTTTTCACTTCTTTATAACTAATTATGCTAAGCAGCTTGGGTGACAGCTTGTGAATCTAGCACTATCATCTATGAATATATAGCTAAAGTTGATACACTAGTGGTTACTATGACAAGTTTTGTATCCATCAATGATGTTATCATAGAATCCTCAATTGATGATTTTCTTATATATTTCCCATCTGTGGGTTGAGCATCCATAGTTGTATCAATGGGTCCTTCTATCTCCACCTCCTAGGTGGGGTCTAGAATTACTAATGGAATGGAAGAAATGGGTATTTAAATGGGTAGAGTGGGTATTGATGTGCCTAATGGGGTGTGAGAGATGGGAGTGACATAAGTGGAGGAACAGGCATAGGTAGTTGAAATAAGGGAACCTATGGAAGTGTGGAATCTAGGGTAGCAAATCAATCAATCAATGTGGTAAGAATACTCATAATTGATGAAATGGGGAATGTGATGGGACATGAAAATGAAGCAATAAATACCCCAGTGGTTGGGATGGAATGTGGGATTGTATTCAAGATGACTAAATCTATAGCTATGTATAACTGTGTGGTATTAGTGATTAACAGAGTAGTAGTGGATATGGGGAATGAGGTGGTGTGATTATAGAAGAGGGAGGTGAAGGTGGACTCTAAGTGTCCACTTTTGTTAATTGGAATTTTTCCAAGGAAGATACTTGCACAGATGGGTCAGGTGAAGGTGTAATCACCTGCACTGTTGGACTAGTGGAAATAGGACGGGTAGTTATTTGGGTTGATTGGGTAGTGGAAATAGGAGGAGGGAGAAATATTTATGCTTATTGTGAAGTAGTTATTTCCTCTATAAAAGTTGGCATTGGTTGGTCCATTTGTTGTGTTATTACTTCTTGGCTACTGGAAGGACCTCTTTTAGCCTTTTAATTTTTCTTCTATTTATGTGACACCACTAGCCTATCTACTTGATCTGCTTGGGTTCCACTATTGGAACCCTCTATTATTATTATCACACCCTTCTCTTTCACTTCTCTCAAATTATCACTGATACTCAAGGTTTCCTTGGTAACCTTAACCCCTTTTCTCCTTAGCTAGTTGATTTTTCTATTTATTACATGGGTGGTCATATCCATAGATGAGACGGATTTAGGTATAGACCACTTAACTAGTTGAAGAAGTTGGGAATAGATCTTATTATCTTAGTATACCCTATCTACTATGTATTCATCATCTTTCAAGTCCTCAAGGACTAGTGCCATGTTGTGAGTTTTGATTTGTTCTAGGGTCATCCTAAAATAATCTCTCAATCTCACTTCCTCTTCATCTTGCATGTCTTCCCAGTAATATTCATAAAAAGGAACATGGGAATATGTGGTGATACCTAATATTATGGTAATATGGCTAGTCACATAATACAATGGCCTTCCATCAAGAGCTCTTAAGGTCATTTGAGTCATCTCAATATCTGCACATTTGGATTTTGATAAGGAAGGGTATGTATACCTCCCTATACTGATGGGGAAGTAGATCTCCAACTTAGTTTTTCTTGAAAACAACTTGTGGGTTTCTACAAGATACCTCATAATTTCCATTAGGGCCCATCTGTCACTTACATACCTTGAAAGGGTGTAGGAATAACCACCAAAACCTCCTACTCTAATGTAAGAATATGTTGGGAACTGAATGAAATATGATCCCCAATTTGTGATCTCAAAATTTGCAGCATCAAAGAATATACTTCTTTATAGCTCTTTGTCAAACATAATTATGATGTAGTATATGAAAACATCATTTACCCTGCTAAAATGTTGTTTTATATTCTCAAGAGTGAGGTCAAGATATTAGTTTGAAACCTTATTAACTTGATCATGCAATTTGTTCAATCCACAAAAGCCCTTCCCTTTGATAATATGTAGACCAAGTATGAGGTCATGTAAAACTTGTTTGTAGTTTGGACTTCAATCAATTGTTTGTGGGTGGAGTCAAAAATCAATTAGGCTGAGTGGATATAATGTTTGTTTTTGTGGATCACCCAGATGTACTAGTACATCTAATCCTAATAGTTCTTAGCATATGAGTTCCTAATAACTCTATGCAAGAGTATGATAATGTCACCTACTTCATCCTTGAAGTCTATTCTTTCCAAGGTTTTAGGTAGTCTTGTAGATGTGGGTCTAGAAGTTTTTAGCCATTACTTGTTTAGAACCCATATACATACAGTATTAATATCTTGATAAAAATTCTTTGAATAGTCAGGGGTTATATGAAGGTAACTCTCATATTCTAGAATTAGGAATGTAGTATCTATGAAATCAAGATCAAGGTTCATAATCTTTCCACTTTGTCATTCACCACCTCCCTCTTCTTAGCATCATATTGATTTTCTAATGTGAGCACAATCTTGAAGATCTACATTGATAGTGGGAAGCCTATTGCCTAGGGCAATTCACTATCGTAAATGCTTTGAATCCAATCATTCTTGAATTTAACATTTACTTTGTTCCAAAAATCAGCTAGGTTTGTGTGACCTAGATTTGTATCGATGATCTCATTTGTATTTGAGTCCAGGCTGAGTGAGACACTAGGTCCCTTTGACTTAAACTTCATTTCCTTTCCATACATATGTTCTAGGAAAATTGCTATGGGAAAACTGACTACATAGTTGGTGGGTTTTGTATTTGTAATTATAGGTAAAAAGTCTAGTGGTATTTGGATTGTGCAATTAAAACTAAATAGTCTAGTGGGGTTATATTGTGCAATTGCAATTAAAAATTCCAATGGGGTTTGGAATTGCAATTTTCACTTACAAAGCCCAACAAAAAATCCATGGGGTTTCAGGTTTGTAAAAGCAAGTTGGATCTCCGATAGGGATTTGGCATTGTTTTTACAAGTCAAATTTCTATGGGGTTTGGGAGTTGAAATTGTAATGGGGAATTTTGCGGGGTCTATGTAGAGAATCTTGAGGGAATATTCTAGATTTTAATCAATTTTCTCAACCCTAGATTTCTTACAAAGATTGGTAAATGATTGGATGATCTTTTTTTAACAAGATTTTAGAATGTAGATAAGGAAAACCTAAAGGAAATTGAGCAGAAGATAAAAAATGGAAAAACCCTAGTTTGACAACTAAATCCTTGTGCAAAAATGGAAATATATGCTTTTTGCAGAAAGATAGCAGTGTTTTGATGAAAAATCCATACTCATTTGTCCAATCTTCAACATGTGATTATGACGTACGTAAAGAGTCAACGCTAGGCATGGATATAATTGATATGACAAAATATTACATATAGATAATATTATATTATATTATATATACATATATATATACATACATATATATATATATATATATATACATATATATATATATATACATATATATATATACATATATATATATATATATATATATTTAATAAGTCAAATAATTAAAGTGATGAGTAAAATATTAGGAAAATAATATTTAAAATAAAAATAATGATGTGATGATAAATGACATGATGTACATTGAAATTGATAGAATTTGTACATTGACATGTTCTATGATTATTGATCCTATCTCATCTTTTATTTATGAAAGGTTAAGTAACAATAATCTTATACATCTAAAGAATGATGGAAAATGAGGTTGTGTATTTCTTCATATGACATGGTAATAAGTTGTACAAAAAACCATTATTTTATGATAAACTTCGATAATGATGAAGAAGTGGAAATGGGAAAAACTATACAAAACACACACGCATGCACACACACGCACACACATACACACACATATATATTATAATACATGATAATATATACATTGTAATATCATATATACATTATAATATTTTAATAAATATAATACATACATTACATATTATAGTAATATAAATATAAATATATAATATATTATATGTAATTTATATTATATATATAATTTGTTTATAATAAAATATATATTAATATACAGTGATCACTTAAAATGTTGCACAATAGTTGCTTATTGAGCATAAGTTAACAGAATTTGTAATTGGTCACAACTCTCTTTGTAGATCTATCAATACTTTCTTTGGGTCCACTGTCTTTGTTCTACATAATGAATAAAGTGGCCTTGACTAATAAAAGCATATATATGAAAAATAAAATTGTGATCAAAATAAGAGAACATGTGGTTCTTATTCACAAGGGACATGGTCATGGAGTAATGCATTGTCATGGGGTCAAAAAATGAATTAATAAGGTCAATTATCGACATTGTAGACCCATTGGTGGATCAAATTAGGTTTATATGGTGGATTCACTCTAAACTGGTTTTAGGATCATGATTATAATATTTTGAATGGAAAATTTTATTATGAATAATACATTATAAAAATCTTAAACATAATTAGTACTGAATATATATTCATGATTTAATGTAGGTGTTAAATGTAGTGTTGAGATAAGTAATGATGATTGTTATTATTTTTCTATCTGATACGATGTGTTGTTTATATTTATCCTATTTCTTTAAACAATATTAAAGTATGAATAATCTATAAAATGTCAAAAAATTTAACATGTAAATATCATGTTACATTAAATTCATCATCCATGATTGCAATCATTTTTATTCTAAAAATTTGATTGAGCCATTCATTTTCTATAATTAACAATTAAAATTAAATTTATATTCAAATAAATATTAATGAATAATTTAGAGCCACCATTATTTCTAATCCTACTTTTATATATATATATATATATATATATATATATATATATATATATATATAACCTATTTTTCAAGCAAAGCCCCAATTAATCAATGTCTTCATAAACATGTGTATTTCTAATGTTATAGAAGATTACCTACATTCTAATAAGTAATCTTTAAAATGTCAACTGTCAACATTAATTATCCAAAATCCTTTAATACCTAAAAGATGCAATCAATAAATATACCTTCTCCCATCATAAAATAAATTTATATCTAAAATAAAATAATAGTTACTCACTTTTAAAATAAATAAAAAAACATTTTTGATTCCTTCAATTAAAACACTTCCATAAAACCAAAACTTCCTCTATAATAATTCTAATATTTTTATCAATCAAAACCCTAGCATTAAAAGTTTCTTCAATTTAATTTCATTAAGAGAATATTAATTGATCATATAATCAAAACTAATCTCCATGACCATATTAATTATCATTTCTTTTCCCATAAGAGCTATCTATAACTATGTATGTAGCAAAGAAAGTACAAGGAAAGAGATAAATTCTCAACACCCTAAATTTAAAGAATGTCATAATCATACAATATCTTAAGCAATAAACAAAAATCAAAGCTTCCCATAAAAGAATCATTTTGGTGAAAGAGCACTCAATCCAAAAAACAGGAAGATGAAAACCTCAAAATGAACCGGATTTCATAGAAAGAAAAGGCAAGGGTTTTCAGCAAACCAAAAAGTAATCTTAAATATATATTATTACTGCTATAACATATTAAAATACAATATAGATTATATAATACTATAATATATTTATTTTATATAAATATTAATATATTATTATATTATAATATATAAATACAATATATATGTTATATTAATTAGTATATTATGTTATAGAATATATATTATTATAAATTTTATTATTATATATAAAAAATGTTATGCTTTATATGTAACATGTGTATATAGAACGGTTGAGTGGGAATATTTGAGATAATTTTATTTGAATGTATGTTGACTTAGTAAAAGGATAAGTATGAATGATTAAATAAAATATTTTAATAATTTAATTGAGACCAAGTAATCTAAGGGACCAAGATCTATAACATAATTTTTCAGCACTGACACATCACTTGACACAAAAGCTTCCTTATTAGTCTTACAAAAAATGTAATTCTTTGTTGATGTTGGATCTTCTACTATATATCTTTATAAAAAAAAAACTTCTCATTTTGGCTAGTCTTACCTCAAACAAATTGGTTAGGTTGTCTACTCTCTAGTTGTCATTGTACTTGATATAAATAACACTATAGGTAATGCACTCCATGATGAAGTGTCATTCAACGTCTACCATCCATGTTATTACAAAATATGCATGTTTTCATTTCCGACTCCTCTTTAAGTATCTTTTATATATCGGTCTCACATTTAAGATGATGTGAGTTGGGTCTTAATTGAGTCATCAATATTTTCACCTTCCACTTCATTTATGTTCTGATGTAAGCCTTTTCATCATGGTCCCATATAGGGTTAAACTCTTTGATATAATACACTTTATTCCTTCCTAATTTCTTTGTCCACATAGTTACCCTAAATTTCTCTCTCACATTTATATTCCTCATTAGTATTTGGACACTCTTGCATATTAATGCCCCATTTACTCATCCATTTATTGTTTTGTTTCATCCATGTATTCTAGTTTCTATTACATGACAAGCTTTTTTTAAAAATTAAAATCAAAATTTTGCTTCAATAACACAAGAATATTGTAAATACCAATTTCGTATAACATACTATGACTAAATAGTATTTTTTATGTTTCTCCTTTTAACTTATATAAATTAAAATTAATACTCTAAAATCTTCTAAATTTTTTCTAATATATCATTGAATATCTACACTAAACAAACCAGGCAAAAGTGACAATGTCTCAGTCACTATCCACAATGAACTAATCCATCAAAACAACCCATACACACACATATACAAATATATGACATTGATTTTCACCTCATTACCAACAACCCATGAAATGGCATAAATATTTCTAACTCAATTAGAGGTATTAAACATAAATATTCCTTTGTGAGAGTCAATGATATATACCTATTTATCCTATCTTCAACATTTGACTATGACACACACAAAGAGTCAATGATATATACCTTTTTATCCTATCTTCAACATTTGACTATGACACAAACACAAAGAGTAAATGATATATTTTTGAGATTCAACGATATATACCTGTTTGTCCTATCTTCAACATTTGACTATGATGGACACAAAGAGTCAATGATATATACCTATTTGGGGTAATAATGGTTCAAGATATGATAAAGCTTCGAATACATTTTTTGCAAAGTGGGAATGCAATTAATTTGGTTGTCATAAATAGCTCAAATAAATAATCTACACGGTTTGAAATTAATCTCCACTCAGACACTTTAGTGAAAGTGGTTTTTTAATAAATTTTTTATGTCAATTAGTTGAAAATTTCATTCAAAGGTGTCTTATCACCATTACTTGCCAAACAAGCGAGCTTTTATTCTATTATTTACAAGACACTCATTCTAAAGATAGAATAAACAAATAATATATCACTATTTTGAGGTGTAGGATGAATCTATAAAATTCATATCTCAAAATAAATGGATTAAATGAACCGTGACTAAGATATGAAAAATAAAATACTGATATATAACATAGTAGTATGTCATCATAAAATTATATAAGAGACTTTGGCCCATGCATCTCTATGTCTAATTCATATAAGTAAAGTGGTTTTAAGGTAATTACCACATGGACAAAAAAATTAAAAATAAGATATATAGGTGATCTATGATATTATAGCCTAAAACAACAATTAGATATACCAAATGCACTAAAAATAAGAACAAACAAAATAAAAAATTTGATTAAATCATATACAAACAATGAAATGACAAAAGAGGATGGAATCTAAATTACATGATTATTATTCTAATTTCATAAGACTCAAATAGGGATTTAGAAATGCCAATAATGGTGTTCTATAAATTTAATTGTTGAAAACTAAAAGGTCAAATTCAACGCTATGCCAAATATGTTTCGTGCAAATTCGATAAGCCATTGAATATGTATGTGTAGGCATCATCTTTTTACCTTACCACTAAATTTTTACTCTTCTCTATTTTAGGTTTTCAATTTTTGTGTGCAAGTGTGGATTTAGATGCTGAGTAGGGTTATGTGATTACTATGTAGAATTGATAGGAAGAATGTGTAATTTATCTCCTTTATCTTTGACCTAATTTTCCAAGAATAGATGTGAGAAAAAAATAAACAAGTGTAAGGTTAGTTGATTCATGAAACCTCATCAAGGAGTTATAGTTATATATCTCACACACTTAGAATTAGAGTTAATGTAGTTCTCTAGTGCACTTGAGTGGAATTTTTAGTAATGGATTTACCTTCAATCCCTAAGTGATATGCAAATACATGAACATTTTCTATCCTTTTTTGATTCAAAATGAAACTATTTTTTTTGCAAGTCCCTAAGAGAAGAAATATAGCAATATAAAGTGTACCTAGACTTGAACTCACTTGAATACATCACTTGTTCTCCTACTTCTTATTAAACTATCTATAGGAGGATTTATATATATGATTCTTCATTTCAATTATGAACCTATTGTCATGCAAATCAACCAAAAAAATGCAAAAACCTAACATACATGGATCCAAATATTGAAAAGAAGAAAAGCTTGGTCAAAGGGCCCAAAAAATCAAGGGAGAGATTCATTGGGTCTTTTAACCTAACCTAAAAAAATAAAATGTAGAGGTCCAAGATTAAAAAAAAAGACATAAGCTTGTAGGCACAGAGAAAACATAACATAGACTAAAATAAAATAAATTGAATAGGATTGATCACAAAGAGAAGAAATATAAAGATGAAAACATGAAAAAAATTACCAATAAGACCCTAATTAAAACTGATGGAACATATTTACAAAACAACATTTAAATGATTCCAATAATAATATTTGTACCAAAACTAGTGTCTACATAATTCCCCTACTTTGATATGCATATGTGATGTCAATACATGCATTCCTCAAATTAAAAATAAAGATAAACAAAACACACAACCACACTTACCTAAGGAAGAACATATGAAGTTACTAAATGTAAAACCCACCCAAATGTAATGAGATATCTAAGTAAATATGGAATATTTGTTCAAAAAAATGAAAGAAGTAAAAATTTGTAACATGTTGTATTAAGATAAAAAATAAAATGAGCATAGGGACAAATACACTTGATGGTATGCAAACCATATTACCATAGATTGAAAATAAAAACTTATCATACTATAATAACACTCACTTTATTATTATAAATTTCACAATAAGTTTTGACAACTCAACTCAACTTCTTGATCATAAAAGTAAACACTGGGCTAATTTTGATGTTGTCATTTCACTGACTTCCCTCAATATTTTGTTAAATTATACTCAATAATTTTCCCATTATTGAATTTTTTAAATTTAAAATATCTAGATATATGCCCCCTTTTGAGGTGAGTTATTTTAAAACATGCTCCTACAGTAATTCATCTCAAAAGAAAGAGTCGTGCACATCATGTGTCATCAAGTAATATAGATGAAGTTGTTAGAATCATCAAAATTTTGATTTAAAACATGTATATAACCATCATAAAATGTAATCATGTGTTATACATAGTAAGATATGACCCAAATGAGTATAAGTTTGTGAAAGTGATGGAAAACAATATGCCCCACTATGCATAGTATGAGAAATAGACAAATAATATGTCCACGTGAAACTATATAGTATAACATAATTATGTAAATCTATTTAGGTGCACACATATGATAATGAGAATGAGATTGTTAGGGACCCAAAATATTCCCAAATGTAGTATTATTATGGAGAAATAATTTATACGCAAATGGTGGAAGTTATAGAAATAGATGTATCATTTTCAAGAACTAACATGTGACTAGGTGTAAGTAGGATAAATGGCATGCCCCTATATATGCTATATAAGATCAATATACACATGGGTGTGAAAGGATTCACACATAATATATGTATCAATGATGCATATGGATAAAATGTGGGTACAATGTTGCCAATGGAAATAAATAACATCCCCAAGATGTGCAGGTCCAAGGCCCTAAAATGGAAACAAAGGAATAAATGTAATCAATGAGGCTTGCAAGATAAGTGGGTTCAATGATCCCAAAGGAAAATAATAAAGTAAATACATACATACATATATATTAGTGAAGCATATAATATGTGTGTGTATATAATGCCCCCAAAGACAAGGAGTGGATCCCCAAGTAAAGACAATATGGTGATAGTGAGATGCCATTATCAGCATTAGATATATCAAGTGAGTAACTCAAGATAGATGTGCAAGGATGAGGCTCTCAATGGATATATATAATTCATAATCTTGACAATGATAATAATAAGATATATGTATTGTTGTGTATAAGATATAGCCAATATGATAACCACAATGTGACAATATGTAAGAAGGATGCAGAGAATAAGAACACATTAGTGTAGAATGAAAAGGTACATATGGCATGAAGCCCCATATAATTAGGATAAGATCAATAAATGTCAAGGATAATAGATGGATATGTCACCCCAAAGGAAATGTAAGATGTATAAATGATATAGTAATGTAATGTGACATCTCATTAGCATCTAGTGATGTAGGAAATTCAATGTGTTGCACCAAATAGAAATATATAGTCGATATGCTCCATAACAAGAGGGAAAAATAATGTGCCCATATGTAAGATCTATATGTGCCATATATAGATAGTAGGCTAAAGGAGATATTCAAGGGTATGATGCCCCAAATATAAAATTTAATAAATATGGCATTGTAATGAAATAAATAAGGCATAATATAAAACAAATCAATGTATGATCGAAGACCCATAGATGTAGGTAACCTAATAGTTCCCAATACTGACATAGAGTGTAGTACTTGTGTTAAATTTTCAATGCCATATCCATGTTTATAAACTAAAGGAATTCTTAAAATATTTAATTGAGTTGTGTAATTTATCCTAAAACCATGTCTTTGGTGTCCTTTCATAGAAATGTTAACATTTTACCAAAGGTGAAATAGGTGAAGAATGTATCTCTATAGAATCATTGGAAAATTTAAAATTGGTGCATTATAATGTGTAAGTGGTACTTTCTTAGGACGCAGTGTTTCATCCTTAAAAATGGTATATTTTTATTTATAAATTGAGTGCTTGTTATTTCTCTTGTGAATAAATATGTAAAGTTCAATTAGATCATGATTGACAAAAGCTTGGATTTTATTCTAAAAATTAATATTTGTTTGTTATATGTCCTATGATTCTATGGTATCTACAAAATTCATTATTATTATTATTATATTTTTCACACGATTTGGAGACTAGGTTCTTGAATATGGGGTAATATAATCAAAGTTCATGTCAAGTAAGCTCTCCAATATAGTAATGTAATCTTTAAAAAAATAGAGATTGTCATGATCAACTTGAGGAAGGCATAGGATTTGTTGAATTTGTCCCTCTTTTCTTAGCCAAAGTTGTAGATGTATTCATATTAGGCACATCACTAGAAATATCATGGATAGAATGATGAGCCTTAGATTATATTGATGTATCCTCCATAAGTGTGAGAACTATATAACAAAGATAATTAAATGATTGAGAAGGCTTGTGAAGTAGTTTACATTTGAAAGGTTGAAAAAGGTTATTGGTGAAAATATATGGAATTTTAATATCGCAAGGTCAATGGACTAAAGAATGAAACTACCATCAAAATATAAGCATGTAATCATAAATATCTTCATTGGGTGCTTGAATGGATAACATACTCTAAAATGTGGGATGAGGTCCATTTTTAGTGACAAACTAATCTAATAAAGCTTCTTGCAATAATTGAAATGCATACAAAGACCAACTAGGTAAATCATAGATCCATGCTAATACATCGCCAATAATGCTCTCAGGAAAAAACTTAAGTACTATTTTTTTTAATTGATAAAATAGGGTTATGGGGTCCCTCACCTCTTTATATTAATAAAGATAAAAAGTTTGAAAAAGGGAACAAATAAAATCCAAAAGGCTATGTGAGTAAACTAAAAACAATACTCATCATCTCAAGACAATTAGAATAAAATCATGTTATAGGCCTAAAAAATCCCAACTATAACATAAGAAGTAAAAGATACAAAATAAAATGACACCATGATATAGAACTATAGAACCCAAAATTGTTGATCAAGTTGACTAAAACCTTGAAAAATAGAGACTTAATAAACTACAAGAAAATCTAGCAATATCTTGAGACAAACAAATGACATAACTAAAGGTGTTCAAGTGTGAATGATGATATCAAAATGAATCCTAAATTACTTGAAAGAATAAATAGAGATCCAAAATATGGAAAATTCATAAATAATATCTTAATATGAACCAATGATCCATATTGATGAAAACATGCTAATGATATTATAATTAATAGGCTTGTACCCAAACAAGGTGTTTGAAACAAGAAGCTAGTTCAATATATGTAGATGATGTCAGACTCATTTGAAATTTTCTATATATCTTCATCAACATTTGCTTTCTATAAGCCTCTTTCAAAATTTCAATTTGATGATTTGAACTTCTAATATTCCTTTTCCTTTCTCCCAACCCTAATCGACTATAAGAGACCTTATAAGAGCATAACTAATGGGTGTAGTTATGAGGTGCCCACCACAATCAGAACCCTATTCTTAGATATTTTGTAAATCAAATCTCATTCAATACAAAAATTAATATGGTGTGTATGAATATCCAAACCTTTATCCCTATGTATGAGATGCAATAAATTAGTTGATTTTTTATTCTCTTCCACTAATCCTTCTCTTGGTATAAGTATGTGACTATAACAATTCAATAAATATAAAGTGCAATAAAATTTGAGTGTATATGAATATATCAATCAATATGATATGAAATATCTTAATGATACTTGGTGATAAATTTATTGGCATGATTGTGTGTGTGTGTGTAATTATGGAATTAAAATAAATATATTATTAGCACAAAAGCTGACATTGTGGAAGTGGAAAGTCTAACAATCAAGGCACAAAAAATGAAAAACTAGGTAAAGGGGCCAAAAGGGTTAACAACATACATGACCATTTATCAAACTGGACTAGTCTATATTGGTAAACTAAGCATAAAACCTCAAAACATAAATATGGGGGTTACATGAGCATCCTAAGGAAAATAATTACTAATGTAAAGGATTTCAAGCATTATGATTTGAATTTAATCATGGTCATTGATCCTAGATGACTAAAATTAAAGTTAAAAGGAAAAAGGAAGGCTATACGAGCATAACACAAAAGAAAAATGTGCTAATAAGAGCTTGATTTAAAAAAATGATCCATAGGTACATAAGCACACTAAAAACATGATAAATACAAAGCTTGTACCAAAATTAGATGTGTACATAATCCCTCACTTTGATTTGTGTGTATAAATTTATAAAGTGCACTTGGGAGGGCTTTATGACAAAGTTTTGGCTGAAACTTTTATGTTACTATTGAAGATAAAACTAGAAATTATAATGATATAAAAGTGAAAAAGAGGATAGATGTTACCTTATCATAGAGTCCTATTCCTGTGACTTGTAAAATAGAAAAATCTTATTTCCTATATATGTATGAATGTTTTGTTAATTTTAATTTTGGATAGGTTAAAATACAAAGGAAAACTAAAATTGAAAAAGTGTGGAAGGAGGTGCACAAGACACTTTCATCAATACTTGGTTATCTTTAAAAAATAATAATAGGATGCACCATTCACATGATAGTTATGGCATACAAAGTGGATTATGTACCATGCACATGAGTAAGGAAACACACTTTTGGAAGGATAGGTGGTATGATAGAAACAAACATATAATATGATACATAGGAAGATAAATTATTACGAATTTCAAGTACCAAAGCAAGGATCTTGTATATGTGGAAGGATCAATCCTAAATATAATAATATTCTAAGAATATGCACTTCTAATTGTAAGATCAAGAGCATACTCTAGGAACATATGCAAAAAACTAGAAAACCATCCAGTTAACACTCTAATTTTAAAAAATATGATTTAGAAATGGGTCCAAGGAAAACTATAAATATAGACCTTGGCCTCTCATTATAAGGATCAAATGATAGGAGATCAAAGGATTTTATAGTCAAGAAAATTATCCAACCAAGGATCAATGAAGGATTATGAAGAATGTAGTATGTCTTGAAAGCTTTATAATATTGTATGCTAAAAGCATTTTTGTAATGATGAGTTTTTACATGAGTTGTACATTGTATGTAATACTATAAATAAATATGATTAATTTTATATGAAATATTTATGCTTTGTGTAATACTTGATAGGGTTTATATGTGTACTTGCAGATTTGTTCTTTCTCTACTACTCTCTATATAATTGTGTTTTCAGTGTTATCTTACTACACCTCAGGGGATTGTTTAGGTCTTTGAACCTAAGTAATATGTTAATGGGGTAAGTTCAGATGTCTTTCTATTTTTGTGCTCCACCTAGCCTACATAGGGTGAAGGATAAGTAGGTTAAATATAAACACAATATTTTGGTTCCATTGCTAGGACTCTATTTATAGAGAAAATGATATTGGGAGATGATATGTGAAGTGTTTTCATTAAGTTTTTTTTTTGAAACCCTAGCCATGGTTGGCTAACATTTGTGCCATGTAAATGATAAACATGGAAGAGATATAGGAGGGATTGAATTAGTGAAAGAGAAGGTGATATGGAGGACTATATGGAAAGGGAAGATAAGAAGAAAATTCTAGATCGTATAGAGGAGGGGGAACTAAGTAATTTGCATGTCATGAAAACCCAAGGAGTGTGGGGAGGAAACATTACTTATTCACAAGAAAAAGATATGTTTTCCAATGAAGGAAAATATGTGAGAAATGTGATATCCCTAGGAAAAGAGTCAAATTTTGGAAAATATTATGACTTAGCAAAGAAGTGGAAGGTTAACACATAATTTAAGGAGATATTGAATCTACACTTGACCATCACCATAGCTTTTATGCATCGTGTTTATTTTGTGTGAAGTTTTATTTAAGCTAACAAAATTGTGGAGTGTTAAGGAGTTCTATGGTGCATCATTGGATTCCATTCACTAAAAAATATGTGAATTATGTCTATTTTTAGAACATTTAATGTCTAAGTGGTGCTATGATATAACCTTAATACATTTTAGATAATTAAATAATAATGATTTATTATCTATTAACATGGGTTGAAAAACCTCATGTAAATAAACAATAAAACATGTATGTTTATTATTTACCATTTGTTTAAAATGTTTAAGAAAAAGGTTGGATCTATTAATTACAATGGTCACCTCCCCTAATTTTATTATTAATAGGGTTTTACCCCTAGTTTTATTCACTCAATACATTAAATGAATTTTGTGATCAAGCTAATTTAATATTTGTGTATGGAAAATATATTACAAAGGTTTTGTGAATACTTGTTGGGAAGAAGGGAGTTGAATAAGATTGTATTAGGAAAATAAGTTTATCATATATGAATATATCACATTGTGGTTTTTCACCTAACCAGAGGTTTTCCCACATTAATTCTCTATGTTTATTGATATGTGATTTGTTTTTTAAATACATATATAGATTATACCTATATTACATATTATATTCAATTATTTTCATGGTATCATAACTTTGAGGGGGTGTATTTGATTTTCAAGCCTATTATTAATTGAAATTATATTCAAATTCAAAGAATATTAAAATTATTTTTCAAGCTTGGTATGGCCCTAGTACAGCCAGATGAGGGACAACTCTTTGTTTTTTCATCAGTATTGGAGGCCTACTTCAACCTTATATGCTTTGGATCTTCATTCAGTTATCCTAGATCCCTATTAAGTAACCAATAGTCATTAAAAGCATATGTTTATCTTGTGACACCATTATTGGCCATTGTATGGTGATCTTGGGTTGGAAAGTTAAAAAAAATCATTCTATTGACTTCATGTTACTATCTTCTGAGAGAGTTGGATTGCCTTGGTTTTGACATATCAAAAAACCCTAAAGATTAAGGCATTCAAAATCTAATATTTATTTTTCCTCAACCACTTGGGTGCTTTTGTATAGCCTAGTGGGGTTGGAAAATCAGTTTATAACATAAAAATTTGTTTTTGAAGACATTTTTGGCATTAAGAGGCTTATTCCAAGTGGTTTGAGCTCCCTTGCTTCACCTAAAGTGCCATAACCAACCACATGAACATTAAGGTGAGTATATAGTTTGAAAATTTATTTAAAAAATAATTTATTCTTTAATTCAAAACATTCCATGCAAAAAGGAAGTGACCCCCACTTGTTTTTCTTTTAATATTTTTTACCAAAAAGTTAAAATAAAAATATATTTTACTAATTGTTAATTTAAATGCATTGTATACATGAATTTATTTATATATTTTTTATTGAAAAAATTAAAAAAAATGGTTCAAATATGAATTAATGCATGTATATTTCCATCTAGTTTCCTAAAAGGGTTGGTGGTTAATATTTTACTAAAATCTTGCAAGTGGAGTGGTTCAATGTTCAAAACCACCAAAGAATTTTTTTTTGGATCAATTTTGATTTATTCAAATATATTTTCAAAATTTATTAATTATAAAATCTTTATGGTTTGTGTGTGAAGTAACTCACATGTAAAACCTTAGACTTTTCTCAGCATTATTCTGACATTTGACCTAGTGATTTTTTTCTCATGTATAGTTATGTAACCCATTGTTTATTAAGTTTTGCCTCATTTTTGACACATTAGTATGGTATTTTTAATTATTTTAAGCTTTTTATTTTAATTTTTACATCATTATTAATAAGTATTCTTATATTAGTATATTTTTATGACACTTGTGACACATTATTTTATCATAATCTTTCTAAAATTATTTTTATTTATTTCGTATTAATTTGAACAATTATTATTTATTTATACTATAAATTTAATTTAATATCAAATAAAATATAAAATCACATAAAAATAATTATTTTAAAGCCTTTTTAGTGGTGTAGTTTTTAATTTAAACAGAAGTTATGGCTTCACCTAACTTCGTGCTTGATAAGTATCAAATGCTTAATATATCTAACTATAATATGTATAAAATTCACATTAAATATGAGTTTATGGCTCAAAAATTATGGAATATTATGTTTGGGATAAAAAATATCAATAAGGCGGAATGTATCGATTGAGCTTACCAATGCATTTTAATAGAAACTACAAAAAATTATGTCGATTATCTTGCAGAGTGTTAAGGATGAATTGCTACCCATATTGGTATCAAGAGTATCCTATAAATTCTTGAAAAATCCTTGAATTTATGTATGAGGGCCCTCATGCTTCTAAAATTATTAAGTTAATTCTTGAATTGCTTACTACACCTATGAATGGTAATGAAAAAGTTGTTAACTTTATTATTAAAATTAAGAATATTAAAGCTCAGTTAGATGGATGCAACTATAATCTAATTAAAGATAAATTTTTATATTTCATTATTCAGTTAAATATTTATGAAAAAAATAGAATTTTATTTTAATTTTGAATTCAAAATACCAAACAAAGCAAGATATCCTTGAGCTCACTACCATGTCAGCTTTTCCAATTCAAAAAGAGCAAGTGATGTATAATTTTTATTGTAAATAAAATGCCACATAGGCACTTCTCACTCTCAATATTATTTTTGAGAATAATAAAAACCATAAATCTAACACTAATTTGGTTGATGGCAACAATAATAACAAGGAATCTGATAGTAAGAATCATAAACCTCAATTTAATGAGAATTATAACATGTGTGGTAAATTTAAGCATAGAATGGAAAATTGTTATAAAAACAAATACATAAATAATAATAAAACATATAAAAATAACAAAGTGAAGAAATATATTCAAAACCATTAGAAGAATCATAATCAGAATAATAATCAGAAGTAAAATTCTAATGTTGTTGTTTTATATGTTGCCTTATTTGTTTATAATGAGAATGAATGAATTGTAGATAACTTGATGAATCATACCATATGACTTGATTATCTCATATTTTATTTGATACTAGAGATATTTATAAAAATATTTAATTAGGAGATAATTCATTCTTAGAAGTAACTAAGCAAGAAAAGACAAATTTTATAAATGTTGTTAATGATGTTTAATATGTACTTAAAATTAAGAATTTTCTTTAATATTTTTCTCAATTTATGAATGATAATTTCATTGTAACTTTTTTAAAAAATAATTGGTCCATTATAAATTAATCTCATTCTCTAGTTGTTGAAAGTGTTCAAAATAATGGTTTATACATTTTTCTACTTCTTTTGCATGTTTTTTTTTATTGCATAGTAAGAATGAATCTCAATTATGGTATGAGAGATTAGGAAATGTTAATTTTATAAGTTTACATGATATGTATTCTCATAATATTATTATTGGTCTTTCTTTTATCTCTTCTCATCATGAAAATTGTGAAGACTACTTACATGGTAAGCAACATACTAATCCCTTTCACAAGAATTATAATGTGAATTGTTCATATCCTCTAGAATTAATTCATAATGATTTTAAAGGACCTATTTAAGTTTTATCTCTTAATGGTTATTTATATGTTTTTACTTTCAATGATGATCATACTAGAATTATTTGGTCATATTTTACTAAAAATAAAGTTGAAATATTGTCTAAATTCAAAGAATTTAAAGCTATTGTTGAAAATGCTTCTAATTTTTATATTAAGATATGATAATGGTGGTGAATATATTTGTAACTAATTTGATTTTTTTTTATTATTTGAAGTATTCAAAGGGAACTAACAACTCCCTATTCCTCACAGTAAAATGGTATTGATAAAATAAAAAATTGCACCATTATTGAAATGGCTAGAATAATGTTGCATTTTACAAATCTTACTATGTTCTTATGGGCCTAAGACAAAAATATTATGGTGCATATTATGAATAGAGTACCTATTAAATATTTTCATATTTATACCCCTTTATAAATGTGGTCTAAAATTAATTCAATGTGACTCATCTTAGGATCTTTGGTAGTCTTGCTTCCATTTTTATTCCTAAAATAAAAAGAACAAAACTTAATCCTAACTTATATTTTTATATTTTTGTAGGTTATGGAGGTAAAACTAAATGATTAAGAGTGTGTAATCCATCTAAAATACAAATAATTGAGAATAAAAATGTTCTTATTCTCAGAAAAACTTTTTATAAGCCCCCTGTGGGGCCTCCTCAATGTTCTTCATTTGATGAACTGGCTCTCCTATTTCTCTTTAAGATGAAACTGAAGCCCTAGAGGAAGTTGTTGATTTTTTTAGATAATTTAGTTTGAGTAACCTATTGAGTTTCATGTTCACTCTAAAAGATAAAAATGGGTAGAATCCCTTATCTAGGATTCTCATCTTAATAATCGTAATAAATTAACTAGAAGTCAACATTTTTATCATGATTTAATCACTATATATGAATATGAATCTTAATATTTTTAAGAATCCATTCAAGATGATAGACAAAAAGCTTTTATGCAAGCTAAGTATAATGTCTTAATAAAAAATCAAACTTGGGATCTTGTTCCACCTCTGCCTAAAAAACATATTGTTGGTTTATGTGGCTTTATAAAATTAACTATAGTTCAATTGGTAAAATTGACAAATTTAAAACCAGATTAGTTGCTCATGGTTTTGCTCAAAAATATAGGATTGAGTATGTTGAAACCTTTATTCCTATAGCAAAAATGAGTATTTTTTGATTACAAATTTAACAATTCTTAGAATATTGGTGTTTTATTCATAATTTAGTTAAAAGGTATGGGTAGTAAAATCAATAAATAAATAGACACTAATTAAGCTACTACTTTGTGTAAATTAATTATAATTTAAAATTTTCTAAAAATAGTAATGAGAAGGAGAAAATCAAACTTAGCTAAAAATTGACTGATACGACTGAGACAGGGCTTGATACTCGCTATGTAAAACTAGGACACTATCATAAACTTAGATCTAAACTTTATTTTGGGATTGGATAAGAGCACTATAACTAGATAGGAGTGGCACTAATACTAGATTCCACCTCTACCACTATTATCCTGAGGATCTAAGTTATCTAAGTTTTGTTTGCTAGGTTTGTGTGACCCTATCCATGAAGTTTTGGCAATTGGAAGTCTATAGAGCTCCCTATAAAGTATATTTTATCTTCAAACCCTATCTTCCATTGTGATTTGACTAATTTTGAGCAAGAGGAGGAGTTTAGTGTGTGTAAGATTCACTATACGTAGATCCACATCCCTTGTGTGGGCACAATGCATACATACCAATACTTTGAAGAGGGATCAAGTCATATGCAGTTCTCTCATTTGATGTGCTTTGTACAATTGTGTGTATGAAGATAAAAAATGCTAAATTAGATGTGTCTTAGGTGGCTAGAGACTAGTGCAAGGATTTGAATAAGCTAGTAAGTGTACTAGTTGGTTATATGCAGAAAATATGAAAGATTGCTTGAGTAGTCTTGTTTGCTTAGTAATAATTACCAACCCTTTCCAAATGATATTTGAGTGGATTTTTATAAGGATATATTCATCATGGGTTAAATGTACTCATATTAGGCCAACAAGGAGAAGGATGGGGACCTAAAATAAATTAATCATTGGGGATAGAAGTGGACTTGGACAACAGTGTTGAAAGTGGATAGGAGTGGCACCATTGCTATAATCCTAGTATGACACTATTATCCTGAGAAGAGAAGACCTAAAGGATGGATCTATCATACAAAAAAGGGTATGGCTCAACTGGAATCAAGTCTAAAAAGCTACAGATGATTGAGAAGTAGTGAAAAGATGCCTATGAGGGTCATGAGAATAAGCAAGAGGGACCTAAGGTTTGGGTGTTATTAGCCATGCTTAATTTAGTAATTTTTTGCATTTTATGTGACTACATTTACCCCTTTATTCTAGTGATTCAATAAAGTGAAATACTAGGATAAAATAAAAATAAAAAGTGTACTTGAACTTACCTGCAAGGGTGAAGCTCATAAAGTTGGGTGATGTTGGGTGTGCATAGAGAGATCATGTTGTGAAGTATGAATTCTTAACAAAAACAAAGAGTAGATCAGTTCTTACTATATATGCTACTTCTAAAATAAGAACATATAAATTTGAGTAAGATAGAGAGGAAGATAAATAAATGAATACACCTCACTGGGTATGCAGACCAATACAAAATTGTGATGTTGAGTGATGTTGAGTAATCCTGGATGATGATGTACCAAGAGTAATATCATGAATGGAGCTAAGTGCTCAATTCCTTGAGAGTGCCTCAAAAACACAAAGGCTGGTCTTTTAGCTCCATCATCTCCCACTAAATGAAGCTAGGTAATCATGCATATTTTGATCGATGTTTGGATTATGTGTCCAATCCCTTTGATTAGGTGGCTCAAGAATACAAAGGCTAGCTAGTCCTATGGCTCCATTATTGCCCTGTGAAGTGAAGCTATGAATTGATATCAGTACGAAATGTGTGTCATATGATATGGCTCATGAAACCCATAAATGGACTATGATCTGACAATATAGGTTTGGATAACCAAATGTATGTTGGAAACTTGGCCATTCCAAAAGATGGATATTAGGCTTGTATGAAAGCCACTCCAAAACTGGGGCACTAGGCTTATATAAAATCCACTCAAGAACATAGGAATGTGGAAGTTAGGCTTGTATGAAATCCATTTCAAAATGATTCCAACCATCTATACATGAAATAAGGCATGTAACTATTGAGAATACTTGGGTAAAAGTAAACTCATAAAGGAAAGAAATAAATGTGTTGTGCATATTGCCTCCAATCACTGGTGTCTAGAACATGGATTCTGATCTAGAAGTTATATCAACTATCAAGTCTAAAAATAAAAGGGAGATCCATCATGTTGTGCATTATGTCCCTTATTTATAATTTTTTTGAGCAAAAGTGTATTTAAAATTGTTAATTTTGAACTATTTTGGTCATGCAAAACTGTAGTTGAACCTACTTTTCTACTTGTTTCTAGAAAGTCTATTTTTTCTATTGTTTATATAGGAGCACCAAAAGTGGACACTAATGCCATTGGCATTGTAATCCAAGTTGGGTGTTGTTGTCTTAGGCCAAATATGATAACTATTCTAATATTCTCACAATTTACCTAGTTTGTTTTGACTATTTTGATATCTGGTTGTTTTAGGTGTGCTAAATGCTACTTTTTTGATCGTTAGGAGCTTTGATCTCTGTTACAAAACTTTGTTTGTTGTGCCCTCTTTTGAGGGTAGGAATAAAGACCCTGTAATGATTTATCTTAAAATAAATATCCTTGCAATTATGTTATGCTACAAAGATACATGATATAACAATGATAATCGCCAAGATATCTCAAGATATAACATGATTTGAATTGAAAGATTATTAGATCAATAAGGGTATGCTTAGATGGATATAAAAATGTAATAACATGTGCATTGTACTAAACTAGAAATGAAAAAATGGTTAGTTTTTAGTTGGAGGGATGGAGCATGATGTCCATCATGGCATCCAAGAAAGTAAGAAAAATGCATGATGTGGATGATGGCATTACAAACAATGAGAATCAAGCAAGCAAGTAAACAAGGATACAAGGCAAGAAGTAAGAATCATAAAAGGGTGGCCGAAGCGCCAAGAAAAAAAGGGACATGTCACATATCACTCAAATTGGAAGGTAGGCATACAAGGCCTCTTCGAACAACACATACACATACAAATAAAACAAGCAAGGGTTGGCACAATGGCCACAATCACATAGAAGAGTATAGATAAAGGAAATTAGCAAATATCCTAAGGCACACACATAAATAGAAGAAAATCACATTGGCAAATGTCCTAAAGCACATATTAGAGACAAAATAGGAACTGAAAAATGCAATCATATCTAGCTATGCAAAGAAAAAAAGGAAAGCATGTAATAATTGGAAATACAATCGCATCTAACTAATCAAAGTAAGAGGGAAAGTATGTAAGGCATGTTAGTACAAGACTAGGTATATGCTAAGAAATACACAAGTGTTAAATACTAGTGAGATATCAATAGAGTAATCTGTGTAAGCTAGTAAATAATGTACATCAATATGATAACTAAAGTGTGTGGTGTAGAAATGACATAACCTAGATGGTGTAGTCATGTGGAAGATGCCCCTAGTGGGTAGATATATCGATGTATGTCTCTAATGTAGAATTAGGATGCTCACTTAATGGGTAGAGTGAATCAATCAAAGAGTTGAATGTCACTGCACACACTCAAAGAAGATCAAGTGAAGCATGGTAATGTAGATAAATTGACAAATAATAATATATAATAACAAATGTAAGTCTAGCATGATAGTATAAATGTAAAACATGTATGATGCATATGATCAAAATATTTTTGATGTTTTTGAATATTTGAATGCTTTTAAATTTTTGATATATTTGAATGTTTTTGAATTTTTGATATATTTGAATGTTTTTGAATTTTTGATATATTTGAGTTATGTACAATCAAACAATAGAAACTATGTACAAGTAAGCTAGGAAAGGATGATATTCACTGATGAGTCTCATGGGACTCCTTATCATGGTGTCCTATATCAAGGAGAAGAATCATGCATGATCATGAAGTATGATGGAAATACTGAGACTGTGGCTCTGAAATTTCTATATGTTGTAAATGCTCTAAAAAATTTGAAGTAGAAACCAAGGGTGGGGTCACCCTGTAACTCTAAGAAGTGGATGCAACTGTAGGGCTCTTAGGGACCCACCTAGTAGTAGGAGAAGCTCTCTAAACATGTGCTTTGTGATTAGATGCATGAGATCTCAATGATATTGCCTTGGGTGTGAACATTGTAGCTGAAAGCTATCTATAATCTTAAAGTTGTAGAGGTGTATGAACTCTGTGTGTGGTGATGTATGTCTCAACTATGTCCAAATTAGATCAGAAGGAGGAACTATAACTGGTGGAAAAACTAAAATTGGTGATTATAAATTAGAATATGGCTCTAAAATAGGGAGTGGTAACTCATATGGAACTCTACCAATTATTAAAACCTAATTAGAGTGAATGAAATTCATGCATCTATGAATTGTAGAAGGTATTTCTCAAAGTTTCTAAATCCATGGTTGACCAAGTAACATATCAAAGAATCCTGCACTGGGAACTATAGTGAATGGTGTGGACATGTGTGTTAGGCCAACCTATAGAGGAAGTAAAATATCACCTAATGAACTCTATATGTGCCCATTGAATCTACTAATAACTATGTCCATCAGGATAATATCCTCCTTTGAATATCCCAAATACTATAATAATGTCATAGTGTACATGTTCACACTAGATCCATTGTCTATGAGAACATTATGAATGGATGATTATGGATGTAAGATCTAATAAAGAGTACACGATAATCTGAATCATCCTCTATGAACATCTACTCTAAAAAGGAGATGGAAGGTCTAGTTGGAACTCTAGAATTGTAAACACCAATCATGTTACTCAAAATATGTGTCTGTATTGAAGGTACCCTGTATGTATCAGGAGTCAGATGTGCATGATATGCATGGTGGATCCCTGATGTGTCCCTTGTCTCCTATTTAGAATGTTATGGAAAAGGATATGAAAATATTTTTAAAGCTTTGTCTTTTGTTTTATTTGCTTGAGGAGGCCCAACTGAAGTGCCAAGATCACTATTATTGCCATATATTAAATCATGTATCTTGTGTCTCAAAATGCTGTATCTATTTTTTGTATGGCATGGTGCCCTATGAAACTTGAAAAATGCATGTTGAACATATCCCCATGGAAGAGGCTTTGTTGGTTCAACTTCCCAAATAGGAGGGAGAGATATGATGTTACATTCCAATAACTATTGTAAAAATTTGGCTAGATATATTGGTAGATTGGTGAAGGTTCGACAAGGAGGTGATGATAAAACCACTCACTGAGGGGAATTAGATGCCATATTAACTACTGATTGATTCTGAATCTTGTTATCATTAACCTTGACTTTGTATGGGACTTTGTTGTTACTCTTGTTTATTATTTTTGAGATACTTGTATACTTGAGTTTGCCCATTGAAATTAGTTTGACTTCTCATTCCTTTAGTGTGTGACACAATTCAATGAAGGAAGATAATCTTTTGAACATAATTGATTCAAGTAAAGATGTTATAAGACTCTATTTGAAGAGATCTTGTTACTCTTGATCGGCCATGAGGCTAGTCATCTTAGCCAAAAGTCTTATATCTGAGAACATAATCTATGAGATGCTCATTTGACCTTTGTTTTTGTTTGAGCATATGAAACCTTATCACCAATGTTAATGATGAAATGAGCTAGGAACATGTCAGCTAAAGGATTTAATGCATTGATCGATTGATTTGGTAGACTATAGAACCATTGTAAAGCATAATCATTTAGGATTTATGGAAATAACTTGGTAATTAATTAGTCATTTGATACATATTCCAAGCATGCTACATGAAAATCTCTCAAATTTGTCTCTAGATCACCCTTTCCATCATATAGAGTAAGCTTGGATTAAATAAAACCTTATGGCAAGGGTGTAAAAGTAATGTGACGTGTCAATGGTATATATAATAGAGAAAAAAAATCTAAATCATGTGTAGTTCTATAGGTACCTTGCTCAAGATTTAGCACCTTATATTGAAGAGATCGTATCTCTTGCACAAGGGCTACCACATCTAGAGACAAAGATGTACTAGTTGTAGCTAGTGGCATAGAGGTAGGTTGGGCTATTATAGGGGGTTGTTGAGACATAGTTGCCCTTATAGTGTCATTTATAAATGGTTGTTATGAAGGAATTAAAGATTCAGCTTGCTTAGCCTTTTTAATTTCCATGATAGATTGCAATATAAGAGTATGATCTTAGGGTTGGTCCCAGAGTCTTTCTCAAAAACTTTGTAGGACCAAATCTTTGTTGAGGGCAACTTCATTATCAACAATTGGTAGAAGTGGATCAGTAGTCCAATGTGGTGGGGCATGAGCATCGATATGTACATAATCATTATTATTTTTATATTGTTCATTATCATAATTATCTTTATTAAAATTAGTGTAATATGGATGTGTAGTATCTATAAGAGGAACTTGAGTTGCTTTTCTATCCATGGTTTATGGTCAAGTTGTCAGAATTTGGGTGAATTCAAGAGGATTGCCACTAAGTCTTGCACTTCATTTTGAAGGAAGAGATGCAAGAAACTTACGTGGCATTAAGAAAAACAACTTGGATAATAGTAGAAAAGATTAAATGAATATAATCTAAATAAGGAACTAGAATATGCATAAAAAGTATATGAAGTTTGCACACATGTAAAGTGATACCTAAATAAGAAAATAGGAACTAGTATACGCAAATAGGGTTGAAAGATAATTATTTGAACAATTTAATATGAAAATTTGAAATTGAAAGTGAATTTTTGAGTTATATATGCAAGTAAAAAATCAAAATTTTATTGGAAAATTTGTGATTTAACAAGACCTAGTAGATGCAACTAAAGTTTTGAAAAATAAATGTTTTTCAAAATGACTATTGAATTTTGAAATTTTAATGTAATTTTTAATTTAAATATGCTAGTAAAAAAATTATAAAATTATTAGAAAATTATTGGGACCTAGTATCGCCAACTAGGGTTTGAAAGAAAATTTATTTTAAAATTACTATGAAATTTTGAAATTTAATGCTAATTTTTTATTTTATTATATAGGTAAAAAATATAAAAACTATAGAAAAAAATAGTAGGAAATTTACCCTAGGGTTTTTATGCACAAATGAAGTAAGTCAGGTTCACCAAATGATTTAACAATTTTGGGAATATTAGTGTATTTTTTTATTTAGTTTAAGGGTCTGGATAGTGAAATTAGTAAATAAATAAACAATAATTAAGCAATTTATCTGTGTAAATTAATTGTAATTTGGACTTTTCTAGAAATAGTAATGAGAGGGAGAAAATCAAACTTCGCTAAAAATTGACTAATACGACTGAGATAGGGCCTAATACTCACTGTGCACAACTGGGACATTATCACAAACTAAGATCTAAACTTCATTTTTTGATTGGATAGGAGTGCAAAAACTAGACAGGAGTGGCACCATCACTTTAATCCACCTTCTCCATTGTTATCTTGAGGATTTGAACTTTTTAGGTTTTGTTTGCCAAGTCTATGTGACCTTGTCTATGAAGTCTCACCAGCTGTAAGTCTATAGAGCTCCTTGTAGAGCATATTTTCTCTTCAAAACCTATCTTCCATTATGCTTTGACTAATTTTGAGCAAGAGGGGGGGGGGGGGGTTAGTGTGTATAATATTCATTGGACATGGATCTACACCCCTTGTGTGGGCATGTTGCCTATATACTAATACTTTGAAGAGGGATCAAGCCATATGTAGTTCTCCCACTTGATGTGCTTTGTGCAATTATGTGTATGGAGATGCAAAATTCTAAATTGGATATGCTTGAGGTGGATACAGACTAGTGTAAAGATTTAAATAAGCTTGTAAGTGTATTAGATGGTTGCATGTAGAGAATAGGGAAGATTACTTAAGTAGTATTACTTTTATTCTTGCTTGCTTAGTGATAATTGTCAACCCTTTCCAAATGTTCTTTGAATGAGATTTTATAGGGATCTATTGGTCATGGGTTTAATGTACTCACATTAGGTCAACAAGGAAAAGGATGGGGAACTAGAAGAAATTGATCATTGGGGCTAAAAATGGACTTGGACAATAATGCCAAAAGTAGACAAAAGTGACACTGATATTATAGTCCTAGTGTGGTGCTATTGACCTGAGCAGATGGAACCTAGGGGGATGGGTCTGTCATGGAAAAAGGGGTTTGGCTCAGCTAGGATCAAGTCTATAAGGCTATGGATGACTAGGTATTAGTGAAAATATGCCTATGAGAGGGACCTAAGAGTTGGTGTCATTATCCATACTTAAGTTACCAATTTTTGTATTTTATATGATTATAATTACTCATTACTCTTGCATGTCAAAATGGTGAGATTATAAACCAAATGGATGTAAAAATGCATTCTTAAATGGTGATTTATAAGAGAAAATGTATATGACTCAACCCAAAGATTTTTTTGACCCTAACAATGAACATTATGTTATTATGTCAAATAAATCTCTATATAGTTTAAAACAAACTCTTCAAAGTTGTTATTTTAAAATCACTAGTTATTTTAAAGAACTAGTTTTCTCTATCAATTATTTTGATAATGATCTCTTTGTCAAAGTTGAAAATGGTCATGTAATCTTAATTATTAATGTTGATGATCTTCTTATTACTAGTGATCTAATTAGTGTTTTTAATACTAAACATGAAAATAAGGAATAATTTTTAACATTAATTAGCCTTATCTCATTAATGGGGTTTTTGTCCATTTATGATGTGTAAGTGATATTCGTCTCATTATTGTGATGTTTTGTAAGTAGGGAAAGTGTGTGAGTGGTTATTAGTGGGGGTACTTATTACTGATGATTGGTTTGTATGTGATGTGAATGTGTGTTTGTCATTTTTTAATGATTAATGGCATTCACACATATTTGCATTTATTTCCTTACTATATACATTTGTGTAGAGGATAAACTGTAAAAAAATTCCTAATAATTATAGTTAATATATGTTAAATATTTTGATGTTTGTTCTTTTAACCAAAAAAAACTTATAATTTTTTTAAACTTTATTAAGCATTAGTTTTAAAGCCTAAATCAGTAGATTTGATTTGGAATAGAGTGGGAGTTTATGGCAAGAAAGTACTACCCCAAAATAACTTTCTACTATCTCCTAACGTTTAAATTATAGTAGAAAAATATGTTTGTAGAAAAATCATTTTTTCAAAAGTATAAGTGTTTTTAAAAAATTGTGATTAATCAAGAAAAAATAAAATGGCTAAAAAAATGTGAAAAAAGATATATATATTAGACATTTCAATTATGTAAAGAATAGATACAAATTATAAGAGGAAGATAAATAAGATTGTATGCCATCATAATTAACCAACTTTTTTTTTTCATTGATTTCTATACTATTCAAATTTCATTACATTTGTATTTCAAAATGCATACTATTTCCATTTTCAAACGAACAAAAAAGGGGAGGGAGCCAATGGCAACAAGGTAGACTAGGGATCAACAGGTCTAGATGTTGAAGCTCCAAGGTTAAAGCCTCTTTTGATTTGAGAGAGGACCTCAGTGCTATACCGAACATCAACCATTTATTAAACTCAGAATCATCATAAACAAGATCATCATTATTTTTGAGCTATTCAAATTTTCAATTGATCTCATCAAGGTTAATTCATTAATATTCCTTGATAGTACCTAACATTATCAAATAGAATGCATATGCTGATGAATTTGGTGAATAATACTTTAAAATAAAATAAAACAACTTTCCATATGAATTGAGTATTAAAAATGCAACATTTCTTAGACTTGATATTTCTTCATCTTTAAGCAAAGATTTTGGTAGACAAACATGAAATCATTCATTTATTCTTGAGTGAGTTGATTGCATTTTTTGAAATGTATATGCTTGAACACTCTCAAACTATGCTCATAAGTGAATGAACTATGTTGTTAACTCAAAATGCACATTACCATCCATTGAATGTGTTTAGCTTATTTGCCAAATAAATCCCACTATTGTACTATAAAAATAGATTTTGTCAACATTGTAACATGCACAATTCAATTAAAACTCAACACTTTCATCGTATGTATGTTAAAAAATCATTTACCTATTTTTAGGTCTCCCTCCTTTTGATGGCTACCTCGACAACTCTCCTATAACTACATACAACTATTAATTATGAAACATTCTCTCCATGCACTTAAATAGACCCTTTGAGACCTCCAGATCGTATCAAAATGAGTTGCCAAACAATAATATTGGATTCAACAAATATCTAGTTGCATAGAGGGGAGAATGCATATATTGATCCCATCTTTTATCAACTATCTCCCATAATGCCATGCACTTGGCCTTATTATTTTTGAATCTACTCCTAATAGCTTATTTGGCCCTATCAATTACCTTAGACTAATAACCCATGGGGATTTCTCTCCATCGATGAGTCTTAAAACTCAAACAAGAGACTCAGAGAATAACACAATTTGCTTTGTCTCTTCTCAAAAAGACTAAGAAAATATAGTCAACAACCATTCTTCCCTCTATATGTTTCACAAAGGAAGATTCCATACACAGATTTGAAATAAATATTTGTTTCAAATTCATTTGTTATTGCCAAAGAGTACAATACAAAGAAGTGAGTTGCAAACCTTGTCACCTTCGGTTGAAGAAGCTCCTTGCCATTTTGAATGTGCATATAATAATGAATACCTTTATATGATTGTAGATGAACTTGGTTATTGTACATGTCTTTTTTAAAATCTCTTTCACACATAGAATTTTCCCTATATCCTTCAAAGTCAAATCAAAACCAAGTTTTTCCCCCTTTTTTTTATTTTGACTAAGTTTAACTCAATAACATGTGTTTTTTTATTTGAAAAATTATTTTATACCACATAATATTTAATCTTAATTAATCACATTTAAAATACATTTCTTATAACTATTGTTTAATTTAATTTTGATACTTTCAAAATGACTCAACCCAATACTTTTGATTATTTAACTTAATTTAGAAATTAGTATATATTGAAAGCTAAGAATGTCCTAGAACTGAAAATGAAATTACATGAATGTACTATGTAAAATGAATGCTAAATGTAGGGAGAGGAGATATTTAGGAGATAAAATTCAATGTCTTTATGGCCACAAAATCAATGTCTTTTTATGTGAAATCAACACATCACTAACTAAACATAACTTCCCAAAAAAAGACATGACAAAAGTCTGATATGATTTTTTATTCATAATTTGTTTGAAATTAGTAGTTGGTACACTGACCACCAAGAATCGAGTGACGTATAAGAGTGATATAAAAAGAAAGCACACATGAATTTACATTATATATCATATATACATTATATATTATAATAATCTAAATACATACATATATACATATATATATATATACACACACACATATATATATACACATATATATATACACATATATATATATACATATATATATATACATATATACATATATACATATATACATATATATATATACATATATATATATATATACATATATATACATATATATATACATATGTATATATATATATGTATATATATATATATATATACATATATATATATATATGTATATACATATATATATATATATATACATATATATATATATATATATATATATATATCACTCAAAATGCTTTACACAATAGTTGCTTATAGAGAATAGGTTCACAAAATTTGTAATTTTGTCACAACTCTCTTCATAGATTTATTAATATCATATATATATATATATATATATATATATATATATATATATATATATCACTCAAAATGCTCTACACAATAGTTGCTTATAGAGAATAGGCTCACAAAATTTGTAATTTGGTCACAACTATCTTCATAGATTTATTAATATCTTCCATTTTTCTTTATACTTTTCATGGGTCCACTTGCTTTGTCATGCAAAATGAATAAAGTGCCCTTGATTAATAAATCATATATATGAAAAATAAAATTGTGATAAAAATAAGAGAAGATGTGGTTCTTCCTCACAAGGAACATGGTCAGGGAGTAATGCATGGTGATGGGATCAAAAATTGAATCCATAGGGTCACTTTATCCATAGTATGGATCTGTTGGTAGATTAAATTAGGTTTACATTGTAACAAGTCCATAATTGTAAAAGATCTCATTGTGATCAAAATGGGTTAAGTTGGTAGACCTTGTAGGAAAATAGATCCACTCTAAACTATTTTCAGTTTTGTGATTATAATATCTCGAATGGAAAATGCTATTATGACCAATACATTATAATTATCCTAGACATAATTATCACTTAACACATGTACAACTCAATGTAAGTGTTAAATTTAACACTAAAATAAGTAACAATGACCACTATGAAACAACCCCCAAAAAAACTTTTTTTTGGAGATGCCTTTTAAAGTACACAATGGAATGGTGTTTAGGGCCCGTTGCTTAACTTTAATGCAACACAATGCATTTCAAAAATCAATACATAAATTACTATAAAAAAAAACCAACATCCCATTCATTCAATTAGACAAAGCTAAGGACCATTAAGTAAGGAGTTAAGCATATCCAAGAATGTCTTGTTAGCCATTTGCTATATAAGAAAATAAGATATAAGAGAAGTGTTACACTTAAACATGGGGGTCCAAATGACCGAACAAGGGAATCCATCTCACTAACTTGCTTAAGAAAGTCTTATCAAATCATGAGATTAATAAATGGAGATATTAATCCACTACTAAATCCAACATGACAAGGCTATTGAGTTATCATAGACTTTTGGCATCCACCCAAGCAAAGGATCAATCCTTATGCCACCCCCATTGGATCACTATACCATGATCTAAAGTTCCTTAGCGAACATTGCACCTTCATTCCTTTAGTTGATGAAGGTCTCTTAAAAGACATAACTCCATTACAAGATGATCATCCTTCTTAAATTTAGATGAGCCACAATGTACTTAGTTTAAATGGATGCCCTCACACAAGTGAACATCCTAGTGAGTAGACATACAGCTAGCATTAGGAACCCAATTACTTCTCAAGATATAGGAACACCATTATGTAAGTCAGCCAAGGGGTCTTGCACCATTATGTCACTTACTTTGTCCTTGGGTTAGCATGTCATTTTTTGGATAAAACATAGGCATTCATGCCATTTAATTAACATGTGTATGTCAACGCAAGAATACATTACTTAACTAATTTTAACCATTAACATGAGTGCCAATACAAAAAATTGTGATTTAATATCTCATTAATAAGGTGGAATATTAAACCACCGATCATAATTTAACATTATGAATTCACACATCATATTAAGCCTCATCCTAATTTCAAGATTATTTGCCATTCCAAGGATTATTCACATATAAAGTGTACCAAGAATCCAATGCCAAGGATAAGCTTATAATTTTAAGCACACATATTCATATATAGTCCACTAACATGTGTCTCATAAAAACACTAATAACAATATAATTTCCCCTAAGATCCCAAGGTCCCATGCAACTCCTTTTTTATGTACTGAGCAATGAAAGCTAGCCTCTGAGGCTGCAACTAGGCATTATATGAGGTCTAGGCAAGATTAGCTCTGTAGGTGCATGTTTTGAGTTTGATTTGATATATAATGAACTCAATGAGGTCTATGATTCTCTCCTTGACATATTAAAATAGTTCTCTTACCATATTGGTTATTAAAACTCTTTGTATCCTCATTGGTTTAGGTCTAGGGTATATGAGCCAATTTGCCTAACTTACCCTAACTAACTGCACTCCTCCATTTCTCTCACTATCAGGGTCTAGGCCTGCATGAAATGTTTGTTTATACCCTTCAACATCTTATTATGGTCTCAATCTCTCATATTCACTTCAATTTACCACTTCTTAGGACTGACTGCCCATACAGGCTTGCCTATGTAATTAGGATTGTACTTGACTAAATAGGGTCTGCTAACATGATATCTTATTATTGATTGAGTATGAGGGTGTGATGTAAAAATTTAATCACTTTTAAATCAACATGGAAACATTTTGTTTCAGCTCAATCCCTCTATATATTATTGAACCTCATCAAACAACCAAACTTTTCATGAGGCAACAAGCTTGTTTATGCAAGGACTATGTATGCAGGGGTTTGCAATGTTTGTCTATCTTCAAGTGAGTTAGATAATTTTGTGATCCACTATATTCATTTTTAAAATATCCTCCAATCCCCATAAAAACTCTACCTTTGTAAGAAAATAACTCCCTTATTGGCTAGGTAGGCATATTTGTTGCTAACAAGGCCTGTATGTATGCAATTAAACTTGTGACCCCTATTTCATCACTTCTTATGATCCTTTCTTATGTATCCTTTATCTCAAGTGGTATTTTTAATTTTATTTCCTTTATGACGTTTAAAACATACATACAAACCACTATCTCAAGTTTTGGAGAGTCTTTAGTCACCTAAACATACCTACAGGTGATTTTATGCCTGTGCATATTAGGACTTGTGACTATAACCTTGGTGTTCTAAGAGTATTTATTAAAAAAATAAAAATTTCCTATCATGATATTGATAATTTAGTCTCCTAAAATCCTTTAACATCTATATTTATATCAACATCACTGCCTCAAGACCAATTCTTTTCAATGGATGGTTGTAGGTAGATGTCTTAAGAGCTTGGTTGTGTTTATGGCTTCCTAGGTTTTCTAAACCAATCCCAAAACCTTTCAATGAATTTTTATCATGTTTTTAATACCTTAATACCATTCAATATCCTAAAAATCTAATCTCCATCATCATTACTATCCAAGTCATCCTTCAATATTGGTTGTAGGTGATTGTCAAAGAGTTTTGAGTGCATCGCTTTACTTGAGAGTTTTCATTGTCAACCTGATAGGTATCTCTATGGATATTCCATACACTTTGAGAGTATATAAAGTTCCCTCAATGCCTTGAAACTCTTGTTATTTTATAATCATCAATGTTCAAAACAAACATCACAACTGGCTGTAGGTGATTATCTGGAGTTTGATTGTGTATATGGCCTTGAATTGGCCTTTTTAAATAGGTCATGACATCTATAGTGATCAAATATCATCAATATTTATTTATCACTACATTACCAACCCCATTAGCCTTTTCAAAATATCCTATCACCTCTGCTTTCACTTATTCACACATACAATCCTATAGGTGTCAATGTGCCAGGTGGTTGTAGGTAAAAATTAGCATCATGAGCACAAAGTAAGTGAAGACACCCTTTTTTATGTGGTCTTCAACCCCATGTAGAAGCATTTGAGAAGTGCAAACATGAATATTAGGCTCAAATTACATTTCCTCTTTGCATCAAACACTTATACCAAGAAAACACAAGTCTCATATTCCTTGAAAAACATATTCAAACCCACTCAACTCAGTTTCTTATGTAGGCACACAGAACATAGTTCAAGAGGTAAATGAAGTAAGTGACCATTTTGAGACTAGTTTGGAATGTTTATATGATTAAAATGCCATGAATGGATTTTAAATATTATAGAGGATAATAGAGAACCAATTAAATGCATTAGACCACCTAGATAACATGTAACATAAAAATATGATAGTCATTTGCAAACAACGCATAAGAGAGATTTTTCTTGCAAAAATACCATGCACACATGCCACCATGGTGAATGTATGTGTATGTTTCATCTACAAAACTATTATAATTGACTCCAATTGGTTCCATGCAACCATGATCTCATAATTTGCATTGGAGTTGCACCAAACTTAGCCTATGAGGATTTAAGCCTTCAAAAAGCAGTCTAACTTCTTAGATATTTTTCATAAATATAAGGACACTAATCCAATTAAAAATACCACAAATTGGAATCCCATATGGGTCCCAATATTTGGAAAAAAAAATACTATCCCCTAAATCAACCTATACGACTTGTACTATGCAATTGAATTTGGCTTTCACTAGCTTGTGAATGGAATGATGGAAGAGAGAGATGGTTTTATACAACTATGGAGCTTAAAAATTATTCCCATGCTTGTATCTGACTTTGAAAACTCAAAATACATTATAAAACTCTCTTCACTTGCAATTGACTTCAAAAAAACCATATAACTTCCTTAACTCCTCAAGATGGTGTTGAAAATCAAGATCCTCACCTTGTTTCGATTATTTGATATGTGTGGTAGTTTTTTTTAATTTATCCAATGCCATTTTAATGTGTTTGGTATTTATTTTTCACTTATGTAACTTTAACAAAGACTTGAGTTAGCCAAAAATCACATTTTCATGTATTTTCACCACCTTAAAGTTTGCAAATGAACCTTAGACATTCCAAAACTTCATGAAATGTTATTAAAAAGTGGTTAAAGCATAAAATGACCTTGAGAGACCTATAATAACCTATGAAACCACATGACCAAAAATTATTTCTCCATGACATGCCTTGACCACTATATGACCAAAACATGACATTACCTTAACTTCTCCAAACTAACCTTAAACAATGCTAATAAGGTTTAATTAAGAATTTTAGGGACCATATAAGGCATGAAAAGAACATATGGCAACCATATAGAGTTTAAAAGTTTAGGGGGTGACCAATTTTGAATTGAGGTCAAAATTTGGTCAACACTAATAAATTATCTAGATTCCTATTGAGAAGAGATTTTGATTTTTCAATTGACATTGTACATGGATTTGAGCCCAAGTCCAAATATCATTATCATCTAATGATATCTTATTTTTTATTTGAGAAAAAAAATTCAATAGACGCTTTTGAATAGGTTGAAATTCTAATGCATATAACCATGTGATGCATCTATTTTATTCATTAAGAAGAAAGAACAATTCAGATTTACATTGATTACTGGATGCTTAATAAAGAAACGGTTAAGAAAAAGTATCCATTACTCTACATTTCTAATTTTTTTGATAAAATGTGTGGGGAAACAATAGTTTCCATGATAGATACCACCACCAGTTAAAGATTCATGAGCAATGTATTCCTTATAAAATGTTTAAAACTCACATGGGAATTATATATTCACGGTGCTACCTTTTGAACTCATGAATTCCCCTATAGATTTCATGAATCTCATGAACAATGTGTTCAAATATTTTCTTGATAGTTTTGTGCTCATATTCTTGGATGAAATTTTGATATATTTAAGAATAGATAATAAGCACATTCAACACTTTTTAATTATTAATGCAACAATTGAGGCAACATAATGTTTTTGACAAGATATTCAAATGTTATTTATTATAGAGGAAAGTAAGTTATTTGGGTCGTATCATGTCAACAAATTATATTTCAATGGAATAAACCAATATTGAATAAATCATGGACTGGCTTGCACCATGAAATTTTCATGAGGTTTGTAGCTTCATGGTGTTGGATAACTATTACAACACTTTGTGAAACTGTTTTTAAAGATGGATAACCCCATCACTTCTTTCCAAAAAAGCTCAATAAGTTTGATTTTCCTAAAAAGTGTGAAAAGGACTTTCAAATCCTTAAAGAGAATTTGACTTCAGCTCCAATAATGAAGGTTCCCTAATCAAATGGTAACTTCTCAGTGATCATAGATGCTTTAAGAGAAGGTTTGGGGGAAGTTTTTATGCAATAAATCCAAGTGGTGGCCTATGAATCTTGAAAACTAATAAATTATGATTTTAAATATGCTCCTTGTGACTTAGGGTTGGCATGAATTGTTCATGTGTTGCATATGTGGAGGAACTTCATGTTAGGAAAGCCAATTGAGCTTCATACTAATCACTTGGGACTAAAGTACACCTTTACTCAATCGAAGTTGAATTCTCAGAAAAGTTATTGGTTAGGATTTCTTGTATGAGTATAATTTCAACATTAAGCATATTAATGGTAAGGAAAACATAGTGGATGGTTCTTTTATCCATTAGAACATATAGCCACCATAGATAACATGAGAAAAATATTCAAATATAATATTTTTGGGAGTCTACCTATATATGAGCTATATGCTAAGGTTACACAATCTATTTATAATTATGTTCAAGATCATCAGTATGAGGGTTATTAGTTTTAGAGTGATAGGATTATGATATTTAGAGACAAAATCTATGTTCCTAACCTTGGTAGTATGAGGACTATAATTCTTGATGAGGCACATAATGATACTTATTTAAGTCACCTAAGGACAACTAATATATTTTTATTTATGAATAAATCATATAAGATGCATAAATCCAAATGTGATTTGTAATTGCATTCAATGGTGGATCCTTATTGTGTCGAGTCTTTACAACATTGATCGATCAAAACTTTTAACTAGATGACTAGTGTTAAACATGAAGCTTGAAGTTAAAAAAATGGATATGGGTAGGAAAATGGATAGGTTAAGTATCACCAAGATAAATACTAATGGAATGGATGTAGGATCTAAGTAATGGTGATATAAGCTTAGATAACCAGATGGATCAAGAGATAGAAAAAGTCAATGGGCTAAGAAGGCTCACTTTGAAACTAAGTTAGAAAGAGATATGAAAATAATTTCCATACTTAAGTTAATGGAAATATCTTAGGTAATGGATTGGAGGCATGTTTCATTAGAATGGAAAATATAAATTAAGCTCCATAGTTTCTTAGAAGAGGCCAAAGTGGTCTATAGAGCATATCAACTCTTAGGTGAGGCATCCTTTTGGTGGAAAAATAAGAATTCTAAAATTGGGTTAGCATCATCAATGAAAACTTGTGATTAATTTATTATGTTGTTTGGGAATCATTGGATTCCCTAAATTTACTTAAATTTGAATATGGATTAGTTTAAAAATATGCACCAAAGAGATTTTAAAATTTCTCAATACAATAAATAGTTCATTCATATCTTCAAGTACATACGTCAACATCAGAAAGGCAAACTTTTTTGTATCAAGAAATTCATCTTGGGCCTAAATATTCATAATGGGGCTAACATGTATGTTCATGGACTAGCCTCCATGGACAAAGCCTTTTAAAAGGATATCAAATAGGAGAAAAATATCCAATCTCTTACAGTAGCAAGAAAAGAAAACAAATAAAAATTAAATAATTCAAAACCTTCTCAAGAATCCCTACCCTTTAAGATGAAACCGGAAGGAAAATAAGCATAATCTATTCAAGGGATAATCTGGTGGGAAAAAAAATAGATAAGGGAACTCTTTAAAGAAAAATAATCTGCCTAAGGGTCAATTTGGAATGGTAATGGTGGAGGAAAACCTTCTGGAAATAGGAGTATAATAGGAGGATGTTACACTTATGGTGGCAATCACAAATCAAATAATTTTCCTCATAATGATCCCAAATAAAATCCTAGACCTCATTTACTATCTAATTAGTAGCGAGCCTTTTAGTAGTGGATTCATGCAATGGTCAATAATTTCTAATCATATCATCATATAACACCTATTGAGGCCTCAAGTATAGTATTTTTCCATCCATTTACCATCTATTTAGACACAGGAGAAATTAAATGTTTAATATCTCTTAAAATATTGAGTGAATTAAATAGAAATTTTATTTTTGTGTATAAATTTTAGAGAGTTATCTTAGGGATAAGGCACAAGAATAATAAACTAATGCAAAGGATAAATATGCTAAATGAATATTAGACATACAATAGACTCTCAAACACACAAAATACATAAGATTTTACCTCAAAAACATTTTCAAGTAAAAACCCCAACATAGTAACATTATTTGTTATAACACAAGATGAAAATGTTTTAGAATGCCAAAATGACTTGCAATGTTCTAAAACCTTCATACAACAATTTATTGTATATTAAAATACACACACTTGACCATGCGTATTTATAATTCATGCAATTACTTGCATTTTGCATCTAACAGCTAACAACCTACAACTATACATCATCATTTTCCTAATATGAACCCTCCCTATATTAGATACACACTTTATATTGTCCATGTAATAGAGAAATATACCATCATGCCTACTAATGACCAATGTGATCATGGTGTAATGTTTCTCAATAAATTTGTATCAAAGCACCACCAAGATGTTGAACACTCTTCTAGTCTAATAGATAAATCAAATGATTGTATCGTAACACCTAAATTTATCATTCACTGATTAACATGTTCCATAGCTCCTCACAACACCTTATTGTGACTCAACCAATATGCTCCACTTTACAACCTTTCATAGTGCATTGATATTATATAGAGAAACCTGTGCAACTCTACCATCATTCCCACATGCTAAAAACCTTGTGTAATAACCATATATAATCTATGTACAAGCTTATGCAATAATCCATGCATGCATAATCAACTTGCACAACACCTTGTGAAAACTAGTGCATGTGCAATGCCACCCTTACACATAATTACCACTATGTAGATCCATACAAAGTTGAATAATTTATAATCAATGCCCCATTTTTTGAACACTTATCATAAGGAAGCATGCATCCATCCTTTTTTAGGTTTGGGAAATTAGGCCCATCCCTTTATTGCACCAAGATAAATTCTTGGTACTCATTGGCTTAGTCAATGAATCATCAACATTTTAATTTATGTCAACCTTATCTAAATGTATCTTTCTCTATTCCACCATTTTATTTTAAAAATGATATTAAACATCAATGTGATTTTTTCAAGAAATATACTAATGGTTTTTTTCTAGATAGATTATGCTTTGACCATCATAATCTATCCTTATAACATTTTTATTGAGTCTAACCATAGAAAACAACAATTGAAGCCACACTAATTCTCTAATTGCATTAGTAGTTTTGATGTACTTAGCATCCATGGTGGATATCACAATACTATCCTACCATTTTCTCATCCAACTAATAGCTCCACCATATAAATTGAACACATGCACCATTAGATCTATGAAAATCAAGATCTCTAGTTCAATTGGAATCCATAAATACCTATATATTCAATATCTTAATTTCACTAGGGTGTCTCTAATAAAAAATTACATAGTCAAAAGTCTCACATATCCTGAAGATCCTCTCATTGTTGCCCAATGTTCCTTTCCTATATTGGGAATGAATCTACTCACTTCTCCCATTTCATGCACAATTTCAAGTTTTACACAGACCATTATGTACATTAGGCTTCCCACCACAATCACATACAAAACCTAGATCATGTCCTCTAACTCCTCTGGTGTCTTTCACCATTGCAAAGTAGATAGTTTATCACCAACTAGAAAAGGAGTGTCCACAAGCTTATAGTCCTACATCCTAAACCTTTCTAGTATTGTCTCAACACACATTTTCTTGTCTATCCATTGCTTCTTGATTTACATTCATAAGAAGGATCTTGCAGCACTAAGATATTTCATGTCAAATTGCACAAATATTTGATATTTTATCTATTTGATCATGTTCTTGTCATTTTTTATTAGTTTCATGTCATCCACATAGATAACTATGATGAAAAAATTATCACTCTCATACTTGTAGTAAACACAAGGATCAATTTTGTTTATGCAAGTCCAAATCCAACCACGAAATTGCCAAACTTATAATTCACATTATAGTTGATTATTTTAAGCCATTAAGGACTTCTTCAGTCTACAAACCAAGTCTTCTTTTCCTTTCACCTTGAAAATTTATAGCCATGACATGTAGATTTACTCTCCAAAATTTCCATGCAAAAACATTCTCTTAACATCCATTTGATCTATCTCAAGATAAAATGCATTAACAATAGTTAAAAGAAATATAATGGAATTCTATTTCATAATAGGAGGAAAAGTATCATCAAATTAAATTAACTTTACATGTAAAGACCCATTTAATATTAGGAGAGTCTTATATTTCTCCATTTTCCATTGTGCATTTGTATTCTTCTTGAAAACCCACTTGCAACCCATAGCTTTTCATGTAGGAGGCAATTTTACCAAGTCCCAAGCCTCATTATTATTGAAATATTCCATTTCCTATTTCATGGATTTCTTCTAAGACATTTTATCATGGCATCCAAGAACTACTTTTGCCATCTAAAGGTTTTCAACATCACTCACTAATAATAGGAACACAAAATAAAAATCTAGTGAGTTATACCTTTTAGGCATTCTAGGCACCTATTCTGATCTCCTCAAATTAGGACTCATGAGCTTCTCCTCTTCTTTTGACTCTTTTAATTCCTCATCTATCACACCATACTTAGATACAAACTCTTTAACATATACATCAAGCTGAAACTTTTATAGTTCTTCCTTTAGATTCTTATTTTTTTTCTTACACAACATCCTTACACACTTCCATGAAGATTACATTTTAGCTATATATTTCCTTATTTATCTTGGTATTTAAAAGCTTTTACCATTTGACACCATTCTCATATCAATTAAAGATGCACTTTGTAGACTTAATGTCAAGTTTTGATCTTTTCTCAATTGGAATATGGGAGGAAACTTTGAAATTAAAGATTCACAAGTGTCACAAGTATGGATTCTTACTAGTCCATGCGTCTTGTGGAGTCTTGTCAACCCATGCTAATATGGGTGATTTTTTGGCAAGGTAACAATGAGTAACTACTTATTCAACCCTAAAATTTTGATTCAAGCGTATACCACTCGACATACTCTAGGCCTTGTCCATTAAAAGCCTAGTCATCCCCTCTACAACTCCATTTTATTTTGGTGTGAATGTTGTCATCATTTTCCTTTGAATACCACTCTACCTGCAGAATTAATTGATCCCATTAGAACAATAGTCACCCCTATTATTTTTTTGCAACACCTCAATTATTTTCTTTATATGGATCTCCACAAGGGTTTTGAACTTATTAAATTTCCTGAGATATTTAAATTTCATTTAGATGAAGTATGTCTAGGTCTTGCAAGAGTAGTCATTTATGAAGGACAGGTAAATTACAAGTCTATTTAGTGATGGGAAATTTACCAAACTAAAAACATCCCTGTGGATCACTTGTGAGATTCCACTTTCCCTTATAACAATTTTGAGTAATTACACTTGAATTTGCTTATTATAGATACAATGTTCACAAAATTTGAAGTCCAAGGGATAATTGTCCATCCCTTTCACCATATATTTAGTCTACATCACATTCAAAACTTTTGACCAATATGGCCTAGCCTCTTATGTTAGAGTATTGTCTTCTTCACCATAAGCAATACACACCTTCTTGAATCATCCTTGGCCTTAGGAATAATATAGCTATTATAGGTTATTCTTAACACACTCTCATCAAGCCTAAAAATATTACCCATATGCATGCCCCTTGCCAATATCATGGATCCACACAACATATTACACCCATCTCTATTAAATGAGACCTAGATGCTGACATCATTCATTTTTATCACATAGATTAGATTCCTCATAAGGCTAGGAATGTGCAAAACATCAAGGAGAGTCTTTATCCTCCCATTTTTGAACTTTAGCTTCACTCATCCTCAATACGTTATCATGTATGTTGTATTTTATCCTAGAAAGACATCACCATCATCATACTCATAAAACCACTCCATTCCATGAGTAATATGATATGAGGCACCTATATTAATCAACCATGCATCATTACATGCATGCAAACTTGAGGTTGTGAGGTATACTTATCCATCTCCATCACTGGAGATATTTTCATTTAAGGATTTATGACATCTAGTGGATTGGCCTTTTCCACTTTTCTCTCTTTACAATGCTTCTTGAAACGATTTAGCTTACTTTAATTCCATCACTTCTTTAAGGATCTATCCAAAGTCTTAGATCTACCTCTAGAGTTTGAGTGCTTATCCCTAGTCTTCCTCTTGCCCTTTTCTTGCAAGTAACCTTGCACAAACAAAATGCCTTTTTTATGATAGCTTTCCATAAACTTTTGCCTCATCTCCTCTGATAATAGAGATGTTACTACATTTTCCACTTTTAGCTCTGATGTAGTACCAGTGATAGCCATCTCTATATTTTCTCACGAGTTTGTAAAATAGCTCAATAGTATGATACACCTTTCATAATCATCCACTTTGACATCCATGAGTGATAATTGATTCTCTAAATGTGCAATATGTAGAGTAATTTTTGGGGTTTTTCTAACACTTGACCAAAGGTATGCACTACTAGCATGAACTCAACAAATAAGCCTAGCTATTTACATTGACACATCACACAAGTGGTACTTGTACACTAAATTGAGGCAAAGAGAGAGATAATTGAGGTGCATTGAGCTAGTTAACAAATATGAAATTGACATGGAATCCATTAAAAATTATAGAAATCTAAAATAAATGAATAACATGGGGATAATACAATTACATGCATAAGTAAAAACTCGTGCATTAATAAAATTGATGTAACCCATTAAATATTACTATAAAATAAATGAATCCATGTCTAATCAAAACATAGATGAAAACCTAATTCCATCTATTAAGAATATATTACATATATTGTAGGATAAACTAAAATTATGGTTCCAAATTTATACAGTGATTGCAACCAATGTTCATTAATTAACAACTACGTAGGAAATCCTTAGGAATTAGGCAACAATCTTAATTAGGTGTAAGGCAGTACTTTATAGAGATAAACACTGTCTTAATTTGAATTACAATTTGTACTCTTGTCTTTAAGCACAATGCTCTTAAAATTAGCCAATACAAAAGATAGTTATATAACTCCACCTTTCCAGTTGTTCCTCCTAGATCTCCACTCTATGAATTATGCAATTGAATCTTGTTTTTTCCATTTCTTGGATTTACACTAATCAAACTTCTATCTCAAATAGTTGAATGTCCTTGCATGATTCTAGTTTTTTTCTTGATGCATGCAAAGACTGTCACTGGTTAGTCATCCACCTTTTGTGTTGCTGAGTTATTTGAAGCTTCTACCTATGATACTTTTATGCACTTCCTTTATGTGGCATAGTAATATACTTCACCCAAAACCTTCTCTAGTCTTATTTACCTTCAATAGGTGCTAGGTATATATGTGCTAACCCATTCATGTTCTTTATATGTGCAGGCTACTACCCAAGTATATATTGATGCATGCTACAATACTTTGGAAAAAGGCACTTTTTGTGTTGATGTGTTTTTGTTTGATAGATGCATGCATGCTAGTAACCATAGCTAAACTTGGGGATCAACATCTCCCCACACTAACTATCTTGTCCATCCTTGGACAAGTTAGCCTCCGTGCACTATACTTCTATAATATTAGGTCTATTTTGGTAGTCTTCTTCCTTGAATGAATTCCAATGTGAAAGTGTAGATTGGATTGCAGCTACCTTGGCTGGTAATTCAATGAATATAATTATCATTTTAATCACATCCTCACCAAATTTACTTCCCTTTTGCTTAAATTTGTAAAATTATTAAAGGTGTCTTGCATATCATTGTTGTGTGGCATCCTCTTCATTTTGATGAATTAGAGTTTCAAGCAAAAGCTAAGTCATTAAGGAGGTTTAACACATTATTTGTACATATCAAAGATAGGTTTCGGGTTATATCATATTAGCAAATGGTTCCATTCCTGAAGTTTATGAAGCATAAGATTCTATGTAGCCATTATCAAAAATAAACAACCACTCTCAAACATCCTAATAATGGTCAACCACTATTAATCATCCTGATACTAATCACTTGCATTGTAGATAGTCAAACTTTTGGGAGACCTTCTATACATTATATGTACTTTTTTCAACATTAAAATCATTTTGATACTAATCACTTGAATTTTAGATAGTCAAACTTTTGGGACACCTTTTATACATTATACATACTTTTTTCAACATCAAAATCATTTGTTAATTAGCAAGAAACTAAGTAATTTACATATATCTCTCTTTTACTATTTTAAACATTTCAATTATCAAAAGTAAATCATTTTCCTTATAAATCAACTCCATATTTACTATTTTTGTTGTGCTTAATGTATATTACCTCTGTTTTTATGTTTAATGTTAAATTTTATCCTAAACCAAATATTTCACTAAATCAAATGTACTTATTAAAATTTTGGAAATATTAACCTTAATATTAAAATATTAATCACACCAAAATACCATGCAAAAACATATTGATCATGCCAAAATACCATGCATACTTTTGTTTTGAGTCATTTTAATATTTAAAAATATTTTATATAAATTTTAAATGTACTTTTATTACATGAATTTTTTAATTAAAAAATATTGTATATAAAATTTATTTATAAAAATTATTATTTTAAAAAAATTGTTAATACTTGGAGCTTTAAAACATCTTTGAAAAAAATTAACAATAAGTTTTTAAATAAAAATCTATTATCCATTTAAATTCAATGTTTCATTATGTGAAATCGACATGTATGGTTTCGAATCAGTAAGTAAACGTAATTTCCAAAAGCTAAATATTGATATGATATTTAACATAGTAAATGGGAAAATTTAATCTCAAAAAATGTGTGCCTTTTTATTTTGTCATCATCAACGGGAATTTGGCGGTCATGGTTTGTCAACATGGACGAGACTTATATGTATTTTTTTTAATATTTATTTTCCTTATAAATAATATTAGTATTTAAAAGGTAATGTTTTTTATAGATTTTGGAAAAAGAGAAAAAGGGTTGTTATTTCAAAGTACAAAAGGATTTGGTTCACAGATTAGATTAAGAAGGTAAAAAAAATCTTCTAAGAAAATTGGAAGAGACTGGTAGAAAATTAAAAAGTCAAGTAATCACAAAGACAACAAGTTAATTATAAGAGAAAAGATCAAGGAAACTAAAGTCCATAAGTTTCACAACCTGGAGTAGTTTTGGAGTGTACGAGGGAGGCACCACCAAGGAAACACAACCGAGAAGCTAGAAAATATCTTCTGTAAAAACCAAGGCAACCAAGCAACATAACGAACTCCAAGAATTAAACCAAGATCACTACACTGAAAAAATTTAGTGACAAGAGAACCCAAGATAGAAATTAAGGCTTCTCCAAGTCACTCAAAAGATAATCCAAAAGCTAGACCATCGATGCCCAGAACGGTATCTTGAACAACAAAGAAGCTCTCATTGAGGCAAATCTTTTCTAATTAATTTTTTGCATTCTTTTTAAAGAGGGGGGCCTTTAAAATACTAATATTTTTAAAGAGGGGGCCTTTACAATACTAATCTTTATTAAGAGAAAAATAAAGAAATCTAAAATTAACTAAGAAATTCGCATGAAAATTAATCTCATAATAATTGTAGGAGAAAAAAATGACGTAAAAAATATGACAAAAAAAGTCAATTGTCAAATTTACTCCTAAAAACCCATCTACACCACACTATAAAAACCACTTTTATTTCCAAAAAAAAAACCATGCCCATTATGTGATTTGCTACCCATTAACTTTATTAATAATTTATAAAATATGCATATAAACATGCAAATCTAGCTCACAATATTTAAAAGTAATGAAGTGCACATATAAAGAATTCAATAATTTAAAGGTGACGATACCACCATCCACATTCTCAACTCCATTAAAACAATATCTTCAACCTCCACCCCAAAATCTTTTGAATATCCATCTCCAAAATCATTGTCGAAAACCACTGTAAAAGATTTGAGAAATCCTTGAATTCTTTTCCAACGACCAAAATACCCTATAATCCTATGTTAATTTCTGTCAGATAAGTTTTGGGAAATCTTTAAATTATTTTCCAACTACCAAATATCCTGTCCTCTTATGTCAATTTAATATATATATATATATATATATATATATAACTACTTATACTTTGAAAGGTTTGAAATCGTTAGATTCTTTTCCGAGTACGAGATTCCCTTTCATGTCAATTTTGGTCGGCCTCTTATTTATTTTTTTGTTTTACATGGCAATTTACCTCCACATTATGTTTATCCATGGATGGCATTTCTTTTTGAGTTATAAAGCTCATCTCTTAGATTACTTCTTGTATACGCATTCTCCAAGGCTCAGATTGATTTTTTTTTTCTAGGCTTGTTTATAGTGTTCTCAAGGAATTAGATTGAATTTTAAACTCTGTGTTGTTCATGGGTGGTTGCTTCAGACAATGTTCTGAAAACCTTGAATTTAGTGGCCATTAAAATTGTGAGAAAAGAGTTGACACAACAAACATTTCAAGGGATGGTAAGCCAACGATTATATACAATTATAATTATCGTTTTTATTTAAAATATTGATCCAAAAATCTTATACACAATTAATCTTGAAAATAATGTTGTGCAGGATGGACCATCTGATGGGCGTGGCTCCAAGGATCCACTGTTTTTAATACTAGGTATGAAAATAAGGAAGGCAGTTAGCATAAATTAACCTCTTCTCATTAACGGGGTTTTTGTCCGTTTGTGATGTGCAAGTTAGATTCGTTTGTCGTATTTGAACGATTAACGGCATTCGCACGTATTTGCATTTATTTCCTTACTAAATACATTTGGGCAGACGGTAGACTGTAAAAAATCCCAAATAATTCTAGTAAATATATGTTTAATATTGTGGTGTTTGTTCTTTTAACAAAAGTTTATATTTTTTTTAAAATTTATTAAGCATTTGTTTTATGAAGCCCAGAGTTATAAATTGAATTTGGGAGATAGTAAGAGTTTATGTTGAGAAATTATTTAAATTAATATAATTTTCTACTATTTTATAAAGTTTAGATTGTAGTAGTAAAAAATGTTTGGGCTTAAAAAAAAGTTTTGTTAAAAGTATAAGTATTTTTAAAAAATTATTATTAATTGGGAAAAAATAAAATGATTAAAAAAGGTGGTAAAAAGAGATATATATTAGGTATTTTGGAATGATCTCGTCAAGGTCAATCTGGTGATCTTCTTCGATGGTACTTAACGTTATCAAATAGATTGCATGTGCTAGTGATTTTGACGAATAATATTTTACAATAATATAAACCAACTTTCCATATGAATTGAGTATTAAAAATGTAATATTTCTTAAACTTGAGATTTCTTCATCTTCAAGCAGAGATTGTGGTGGACAAACACCAAATCGTTCATTGATTTTTTAGTGAGACAATTGCATTTTTTATAATGCATATGCTTGAACACACTCCAACTATGCTCACAAGCAAATGAACTGTGTTGCTAACTCAAAATGCGCATTGCCATTCATTGAATGTGTTTGGTTTCTTTGCCAAAGAAATCCCACTTGGAAAAATAGATTTTGTCAATATTTTAACATGCACAATTCAATTAAAACTTAACACTGTTACCGTATGTATGTATGTATAAAAATTGTTTACTTGGTTTGCAGGATTTTCATCCTGTGATGATTACCTTATTAGAAAAGAAACCCCTTGCTTTCTTGTACATCGACAACTCTCCTATAACTGCCTCCAAGTCCATTTGATTAGGAAACATTCTCTCCATACACTTAAATAGGTCCTTTGAGACTTCCACCTCATATCAAAATGAGCTGCCAAAGAACAACATTGAATTCAAGAAATATCTAGTTTTATGAAAGGGATAATGCATTTGTCGATCCCATCTTTTATCAGCTATCTCCCATAATGGCATGCACTTGGCCTTGTTATTCTCCAATCTACTCCTAATAACTTATTTGACCCTATCCATTGCCTCACACAGATTACCCATGAGAATTTATCCCATCGACGAGTCTCAAAACTCAAACAAGAGGATTAGAGAATAACACAATTTGTTTTATCTCTTCTCAAAAAATTGAGAAAATATACTCAACACCCATTTTACTCTCCATATGTTTCACAAAGGAAGATTCCATCCACTAAGTTGAAATGAATGTATTTGTTTCAGATTCATTTGTTGTTTTCAAAGATTGCAATATAAAGAAGTGGGTTGCAAACCTTATCACCTCCGATTGAAAAAGCTCCTTGCCATTTTGAATGTGTGTATAATAATGAACACCCTTATGTGATTGTATATAAACTTGGTGATTGTATGGGCCTTTTGTAAAACTTCTTTCCCCTGTAAATTTTTTCCTATGTCCTTCAAGATCAAATAAAGACTGAGTTTTTTCCTAACTTATTTGATTTTGACTAAGTTTGATTTAATAAAATATGTTTTCTAGGTTTGAAAAAATTATTTTATACCACGTACACTATTTAATCATAATTAATCACATTCAAAATACATTTCCATGAATTATAATCTAAACAATTCACTTCCAAACCTACTCAACCCAATAATTTTGATTATTTAATTTAGTTTAAATATTGGTATATATTGGAAGCCAAGAATGTGCTAGGACTGAAAATGAAATTACATGAATGTACTACGTAAAAGGAGTGCTAAATGTAGGGAGAGAGAGAGATATAATATATTTATGAGATAAAATTCAATGTCTTTCTAGCAAAAAAATCAATGTGCCAAAAAAAATGATGTCTTTAAATGTGAAATCGACACATCACTAATGGAACATAACTTCCCAAAAAAGACATGACAAAAGTTTGATATGATTTTTTATTCGTAATTTGTTTGAAATTGGCACTTGGTAAACCGACCACCAAGAATCATGTGACGTATGAGAGGGATAAAAAAAGAGAGCAGGGATGAATTTACGTGGGAATGTCCATGTAACCTCCAATATTTATGTAGTAGTAGTGGTGACGATACCATGAATCGTGTGACGTATGAGAGGGATTAAAAAGAGAGTAGGGATGAATTTACGTGGGATTGTGCATGCAACCTCCAATATTTATGTAGTATTAGTGGTGATGATATCATGAATTGTTTGACCTATGAGAGGGATAAAAAAGAGAGTAGGGATGAATTTACGTGGGAATGTGCATGCAACCTCTAATATTTATGTAGTATTAGTGGTGACGATACCATGAATCATGTGACGTATGAGAGGGATAAAAAAAGAGAGCAAGGATGAATTTGTGTGGGAATGTGCATGCTAGTTGTGGCTGACAAAGCTTCCAATATTTACGTAGTGGTAGTGGGGACAATACCATGGATCATGCCTATTCAACATGTGTATAGAAAGTTTTGTTCAATTATCTGTATTTATAAATATGTCAACTTCGTGTGTATTACTAAGAATCTATTTTTATATATATCATTCAATATTAATGGGATAAATATTTCTACTTCAATAGGAAAAAAAAATCTTTTGAGTGTGTTCAAGGATATAATTGAGTGTGGTTGTATATGTCTCGAAGTAGTACCTATAACTGTATAAGGTTAATTAAAGTTTAGATGTTTCTTGACACATTTCTGACAGATGATTGTATTGGCATGTTCTCCCTACATCAATTTTTGAATAACACATAAAAAAAATACCATAACATTATGATCGATGGAGATTTTGAAAACTGGATAAAAAATAAAAAATACCATATCAATATTAAGTACGTGAATTTCAAATTTCGTGAGAGCCTTTTTCAACTTCATATACGTTAAGTAGGGTAAAATACCCTATATCCTATGAACAACTAACCTCTTGATACACATTTCTGAATCCTCATGTATGTAAGCTATGAAACACTATATGACAAAGAATTATAACACATTTAAAATTCTATTAAAAAGGTAAAAAAAATTATCAACTCTAATTTTTCAATTAGAATATATGTGATCTAAATTTTTATTAAACAACATCCTTAAAACATTTTGACAATTGATAAAAACAACAATTTATTGGTCTTTCCCAATGGCAAGCTTTTCTTTGTGTACGTCATATGAAATGACATTTGACTCTGATAGATTTCTTGAGCACATAGTCATTTGTCCTATCTTGACTTATTTTATACGACAGCTTGGAACGTGCACCATATTCATTTGTCCTATCTTTAACATGTTATTATGACGAACGCAATGATAGGTAATGGATATAATTAATATTTGAAGTGAAGTTGATAGTTTACATGATAACATATATTATATATAGATAATATTATATTAGTATTTTATATAATGGTATATGACTCACTTAATGTGATGAGTAAAATATTAGGAAAATAATATTTAAATTAAAAAATAATGATGTGATAATAAATGACATACATTGAAATTGTAGAATGTATATGTTGATATGATTCATGTTCGTTGATTTTGTCTCATTTTTTGTACATGAAAGGTTAAATTAATAACAATCTTATATTTTTGGGGTAATGATATGATAATAAATGACATGATATACATTGAAATTGATAGAATGTGTACGCTGATATGACTCTTGATCATTGACACTATGTCACCTTTTGTATACGAAGGGTTAAGCAACAATAATTTTATAATTCTGATGGAAATGATGGTGGAAATTAATTGATGGATCATGAAATGGCATCATCAATTGACTTTGACAACAACTCAAATCTTGTGCAACCAAGTACAATTTATTCTTTAATTAAATATACAACCTTAGATATTAGTGATATCTTTATTTTTTCCTAGATGTACTTATAATTTGATTACACTTTAAACGCAAAGCATGATTTTACATTCATTTCACTTGAGGACAATGATGACGGAACATACTACTACTTGTGTTGTTTTGTAGAAGCCAAAAAAAATTAACCAAAAATGTTATGGATGGAGAAGTGTTTATTTATCCCACTAGATCTGTAGTGGTTACAAGAACCTGGTTTTATAGGTACTATTATAAAAAAATAAAACAATTGTTATTTGAGGACTTTGAAACACAGGGTGGTGCTTCATTATTCAAATCTATTTATTGCTACAAATATTCAAATTATCAAATATCATGAAAGCCTCACAATAGAATTTTGATGAAAGTGTGTAAATTCGACCATGAAGCAATTCTTGAAACACTTGCAAACAAAGTTGATCTTGATAGTACATTATATTAAATTGATAATTTTATCTTGTATTTCAAATTAATATAGTTAACTTATTCTATTTAATGTATTTTAATTTTCAAATACTTTATTATTATGTGTTTATTTCTATTTACATTTTTTATTAACAATTTTAGTGCAAGTTAGTGGCACTAGATGAGATTCCACGCTATTGAAAGTTTGCATCTTTCAATGTCCACCTGGTGATCTGATTCTAGAAACATATCTAATGCACAAATGTTTCTGGTCCTTCCTCATCGTTCCTCCTTTTCTGGTTATTTGAATCGGGTCCTTGATTCAATTTGATGCTCGATTCCTTAGTCGCTTCCTACTGGTCTTGACCTTAAAGCCTTTGAATGCATTCGGGTCTGCGCTTTGGGTCAGGAAGAGCCCCCGTAAGGGTATTTGCCCTTTGAGCAGTCTTCAGATGGCCTCTGGGCTTCTTTTGGCGGGTTGCTAAGTTCTTTGGCTCTTCTTTAAGGCTTTTCAAAATCAATGGCTATTTTATAAACCTTGAACTTGACCTTCGCGCACCCGTCACTACGTTTGAATTTCTAATGGCTAGTTCACCGTTCTTGACTTTGATGTCATCGGGCACGTCACCCCTTAGACTTTCTTCGGCTTTCTCTTGATTCGGCCTTTTCTGCTACTTGCTTCCTTTGGACTTCTTGTTTTGCATCCTCCCGAAGGGAAGGTGACCCTTTGGCTTTGGGGAAGTGTCCTTTAATTTGGCAGCCGAGAGTCCCCCGCAAGGGCACTTGCCCTTCGGGGTCCTTCGGCGGCCTTTTATCTTCGAAGTCCTTCAGAGCTTTCCTACGAACTTTTTTCGTGGACATTTTCCCACTGAAAAAATTTTTACAAGAATTGTTTTGGTTGCTTTGTCTTTGGCCTTCAAAAATTCTTTCAGGTTTTCCTCCCGCAGCTTCTTTGAATTTCTTCAGACTTTTTGTCCAAAGGAATTTCTTCAGACAAAAGTCTGAAAGAATTGTTTCTTGCCTTAGTATTTCTGTTGGGGGAACTTTTTTGAAGGAAATCCCTTTGCTCTTTTTTGGTCTTTGAATTAGTCCATTTGCCTCCTTCCTGCCCTCTGTAAGGGCTGTTTGAGCTCCAAATTAGCCTTTCAAGTTTTTGCAATGGTTCATTTTGGCTTCTGAGTGTCCTACGAAAGGGCTGTTTATCCCTTGGAAATTTGCCTTAGTCAATTTTATGTGAATTTCAAATTGTGACACATGGCAGTATCCACTAAGTTTTGTCAGGTTTTTGCTCGCTGCCCTTCGCAAGGGTTCTAGGCCTTGGTTCACTGCCCTCCGCAAGGGCTGTTTGATCCTTTGGCTTTGGGGCAACCCCTTGAACCTATCGATTGAAGCAACTTTGGTTCAATGGTTCAATGGTTCATTTCTTTTGATTGCTTGAACCAAGATTCTTTGAAACAAGCCTCGTTGAACCTTGAACCTTGAACTTGTTGAACCTTTAAACCAAAGTGGTTCAATGGTTCATCGGTTCAATCAGTTCATTCTTTTTATTTGGCTAAGTCGTTTTGATCTTTTTGAACCAAACGCATTGAACCATTTGGTTGTTGAACCTGTTGAACCTTTGAACCAAAGTGGTTTAATGGTTCAACAGTTCAATGATTCAGGCATCAAAAACTTTTTCTTTTGATTGAACCTGCTTGTAGAAGCTTTTGAACCTGCCTGTAGAAGCCTTTGAACTTGAAAGCTATTAAACTCTTGTTGGTGCTGATGTTGAACCTTTGAACCTGTTGAACCTATTGAAACAAAATGGTTCAAGGTTCAACGGTTTAATGGTTCAATCCTTGCTTAGAAGCTTGCCAATGAACTCTTTTAGTTGAGCCTTGTCATTGAACCAACTTTGAAATCACCTAAGTGTTGAAAGCTTGCTTCTTTCTTGCAGAGTCCATAGAAAGCAACTTGTGAAGTCTGTTGAACTTGGACTACAGAGTTTGTAGATTTTCTTCCTACAGAGTCCATAGATTTTCTTCTTGCAGAGTCCGTAGATTCAAGCCTGCAGAGTCTATAGATTCAAGCCTACAGAGTCCATAGATTTAAGCCTGCAAAGTTCGTAGATTTTTGAGAAGCTTGAAAAATGAGCATTTTGAATGCTCAGAACAAATTTTGAGAAGGGAAGAAGATTATTTTGGTCTAAGGATTAAAATAGATCAAATGTTGTCCAAAAAATGGGTGATATTTTTGGGGGACAACAACTAGCTCCAGTTGGGGAACTTCTATCAATTTTAAACAAGAATTGAAGGGAGTAGAATCCAGAATCTCCAGTGTCTTCATGTGTACCATTGGGATACAGAGTCATGTTACTCAAAAATGAAAGGCATAAAAAATGGAAACAAACAAAACAAAATAGAATTAAAAACTATACAAATATACATATGTACAAATGCAATGATCTGATACTTCAAGAGTTGAAGTGTTTCACATGTTGCTTCTTGAGAGGCAACGAAAATAGTGCTCTATCCTGATAAACCAGCAAGAAGGCATTTTGTCCCTAGAAACGGTGACGGGTGAATGGAACTCTCCACCAGGAAACCAATTTTTTGCGTCTTCTTCTTAGTTTTTTCTTTTTCTTGCTCCATGGTAGGATGTGGTCTTCAATTTGAAAGCCATAACTCCTTGCTTTCTTGGCGAAGGGTTCCTTTGCCTGATTTTGATTTGCAGCAGCATGGTCCATTACCATAATTGGTTGTTCTTCTAGTTCAGTCCAGTACATGATTGGATTTTCCACATCAAACTTCTAACAAACAATTAGCTTAGCATCTCCTTTGATGTGAATGAGTTTGATCTCTTCATCTTGAGCAATATTCAATCCAAGCAACAGAGATTCGCATCCAGCTGTGTTTTTGGTGTTACTGAATTGTAAATTGCATGAAGGAAGAATATCTCTTTGAGGAGATATCAACACAGTCTCAACTCCATCATTGGTGGAAGAATTGTTGCCATCAGATTCTAGGATCCAAGCATCATCAGAAGTTGATCTCCTATCAGATTTCTTTTCATTAGAGATGGAAAATCCTTCCTTATTTGTACTGTGCCCTATCAATTCTCTTGACGTCTTGTTTGGATCAATTCTTGTATTGTCAGCTATAGGACTTTCGTCTTTAGAAACATGAACATTCTCTGTGGTCAAGAAATAATTACCCCTGGAGCAATCTCTTCATTACACCTTGGACAGGGATCATTGCCTTAGATAGACACATACTTAGTTCTCCCCCCACATCATTACAAAAATTTCATCCAAGCAAAATGCCATAGGATGCTAGGACGTCAGCCACTAAGACAATCATCTTAATTCTCTTGTCTGGAAAGGTTGCAAATGCAAATTGGGCATCTTTGATTTGCCTCAGCAATGGTACTTACTTGTTCTCCATGGAGAAACATCTCCCAAAGGTTTTGGTCAATGTGAGACCCAGAGACTCAGCTACTTTAGCAAGCATGACATTGTCAAATACCGTGGAATCAATGATGCAATTACTGAGTTGATAACCATTTATCAATAAGGAAACATAGAAAGGTTCTATTTTCCCAGGGGCAATGGAGGAGTAATGACAAGATTATTCAGAATGGGCATGTTCTTTGGTGAATTAGGAGTTACCTTTTTAGCTTCTTGTCCTGCAGGGATGGTTTGGTTCTTGACACATTGGACCAACTTATCTAATTGATCAAGATTGGACTGCAAATATTCAAATTTAGACATTTAAATTTTGGTCTTCTTGACATGATCAATTATGTCAAATGGTTGAATTGGACTAGGAATAGAGGAAAGCATTTCAACCTTTTGGGTTTTAGGTAGGATGGGAGGAGGGTTGGTTTGTGAAATTGAAGTAGAAGGTGAAGGTGAAATTGATGTACTTACTTTTTGGGTTATCACCAGATCCTTTGACTAGAAAGGCAGAGTGGTTCCATGCTTAGCAATTGTAATTGCTGGTTGAGGTTGCTCCTCTATCTTCTTTTTATCAGCTTGCTAGACTGATTGGTTCTTGGACCTAGTAAACACTGCATATGATCCATCAATAGCTTCTCCTTTGCTTATGGGTTCATCCTAGTAATTCAGGAAACCAATGTAGGAGTCACCAGCTAATTCTTCTTGATCTTATGTGAAGATATTATCATCATTTTCTTGCTCAAAATCAGGTTGGAAAGAAAAAGCATGTTCTATTTCCAAATATCCAACTGTTGAGTTGGTTGGAGGAGCTTCAAGGGTAAGTTTCCCTTGTGGGGGAGGAAGACGATTTGGTTGCCCTTGATTTTTGGCAGCATTGCCCTAATATGACTGATTTGAAAAAGTCCTTCTTGGCATATCTTTATATGAAGGAGCAGAAGACATTCCTTATGCCATTTCCTTTTTGAGAGCAAGTAACTCATTTGCCAACTTCTACACCATTGGATCTATGGTGCCTATAGATGAATATTCAGAAGATGATGAAGGTCTATTTCTGTTTGGATCTCTTCTTATCTTCCCTGCTAAGATGAGATCATCTTCTACCTCAGTGGCCAAATGTTGAGTTGCAGCAAGATCTATTTGACCAATACATCTCAAAAGAAAACTTACTTCAGGTAACTGAGAATTAATGAAGAACCATTTGAGATTATTAGCTGTAGGTCGAGTAATTACAAGAATTCTGTTCCTCAATTTGTCAAACTTGGCTATGAAGTCCCTCATTGGTTCATGAGGTTCTTTCTTCATCTGTGCAAGTTGAGCCAGAAGTTCATGTGCATCTTTTGCAAGTTTGAATCTAGCTTCAAACTTAGCTTTGAGGGTATTACAATCAGTTACTGATTGAGCCTATAGATGATAAAACCAATCTGTAGCAGCACCTTGTAATGTTTCGACAAATAGCCTAACTATTACATCTTCAAATTCTACTGCAATTACGCAACAGGCTATGTTGAAGGTTGTAATGTGTTCATTAGGATGAACTTTCCCATCACCATAGAATTTGGGGAAATTCTTCCTTAAACTACGCAAAAGCTCATGTAGAGCTGGAGTAAGATTGAGAGGACCAAAAGAATTACCCCAGGGGCCTTGAACTACCATTATATGACCATGAAAAGGAGGAATAATAAATCTCAGAGGGGTAATTATTGGCAAATATTTATTAACAGGAGAAGTGGATACTTCATTTGGTAATAGAGATTTGACTTTAGTAGGAGGAAAGCTCTTGGTTCGTTGGAGGTGAGATGGTGAAGGAAACAGATCAAAATTACTTTGTTGTACCAACTTGAATACAAGGTCAACAATACTTTTATCCCTTTGGCTTTGTGTATACCTTGAATCTGCCAGATTGTGAAACAAAAATGAAAAGAATTGACCTTGCTTCAACTTGAGGCTTTAAACTATGCATTCTTTCCTAGTGGATCTCGTTTACAGACCAGATTATATAACAGAAATGGATAAAGATGGTAAGGTTATAATGATAATGGGTAAGAAGTGGAATGGAATGGCCAGAGTCTATAGTGGATAAGGGTAGGGACTGCTTCAATCTAAAACTTGAGGTTTCAAAATGCACATAAATCCCCAACAGAGTCACCAAAAACTATTGCGCGAGGCTGGGAGGAAAATTTTAACAATGGGAAAGCACTTGAGTAGTTCATTCTTCCACAGTGGAGTATAATGGATAGGTTATAACAATAATGGGTTATATCCCTAGCGGAGTCACCAAAAATTGTTGGGTGAATATTTTGTCGATCAGTGTATTGATAAATGAAATAGGTCTGATCAGCCAAAGGAGGAAGATTGGTCATCCAAATGTGTAGGTTCACCACATAAAAATGGGAATAATCTCTCCTCTCATCAAGGGAGGTTCCCTATAGATATGTTATATATATATAAATAGAAAATAATACTCAAGGGTAGGACAAACCATCCATCTCTCTTTTTTCAGAGATGATGCATGCAGATCAAAGGAGAAATCTTAGGGACAATGACAGAAAGCACTCCTCTTTTTTTAGAAGTCCTATTTAGCAAACCATAAGAATCTTCCTACTAGTAATTGCAAAATGTAACCAAGGACGTAGTAACTATCAAATTGAGATGTAGCACAAAGTCTCCACCTCAATTGCCCAAGAGTGAGATACGAAGGACAATGAGGGCACAAAGTTGTCCCAAGGTCCTTTACATAGAAACAAAAATAAAACACACTAAAGGCAATTGTGGGGGCAAAAAGTCTCTCCACAGTTGGCTTCAGGACGCCTTCCTGACTACTTTCACTAATTCTGCTTATTGAATTAAAAGAATAGAAAATATATTAAGGAAAAAGACATAAGAACAATTTCCCCAACAACAAAGCTATCACAGCACAAAGTCTGAAGAGTCACTTGCTTTTGTATTCCAATAACAAAATATGATCAACAATCTGGGCTCAAAGTCTCAATAATGCCTTTCAATTTAGGCAAATCTTAGTTTCTGATAATCAGAGAGAGATATTTACAATAACCAGAGAGTCCCTTATATAGCCTCTTCAAGGACTTGGGAATAGTAACACATCATGTTGCATTGAATTTTTTTAAGAAGACATGCTAGAATTTAGGGGCATTTACCCATTTGCTTTTCTCAGTACAGGGAAACAGGTCATGCTATTGAAAGTTTGTATCTTTCAATGTCCACCTGGCGATTTGATTCTAGAAACATATCTAATGCATAAATGTTTCTGGTCCTTCCTCATCATTCCTCCTTTTTTGGTTATTTGAATCAGGTCATTGATTCAATTTGATGCTTTGTTCCTTAGTCGCTTCTTGCTGGTCTTGGCCTTAAAGCCTTTGAATGCATTCGGGTCCACGCTTTGTTTAGGAAGATCCCCACACAAGGGTATCTCCCCTTCAGGCATTCTTTAGATGGCCTTTGGGCTTCTTTCGGTGAGTCGCTAAGTTCTTTGGCTCTTATTTAAGGCTTTTCAAAATCAATAGCTATTTTACAAACCTTGAAATTGACATTCACGCACCTATCACTACGTTTGAATTTCTAACAACTAGTTCACCATTCTTGACTTTGACGTCTTCAGGTGCATCACCCCTTAGACTTTCTTCGGCTTTCTCTTGATTTGGCCTTTTTTGTTACTTGCTTCCTTCGGATTTCTTGTTTTGCATCCTCTCGAAGGGAAGGTGACCCTTCAGCTTTGGGGAAGTGTCCTTTAATTTGGCAGCCAAGAGTCCCCCGCAAGGGCACCTGCCCTTCGGGGTCCTTCAGTGGCCTTTTGTCTTCGGAGTCCTTTGGAGCTTTCCTGCTGACTTTTTCTGCAGACATTTTCCTATGGAAAAAAAGTCTGCAAGAATTGTTTTGGTTGCTTTGTCTTTGGCCTTCGGAAATTCTTTTGGGCTTTCCTCCTGTAGCTTCTCTAAATTTCTTTAGACTTTTTGTTCGAAGGAATTCCTTCAGACAAAAGTCTGAAAGAATTGTTTCTTGCCTTAGTCTTTCTGTCAAGAGAACTTTTTTGAAGGAAATCCCTTTGCTCTTTTTTGGTCTTTGAATTGGTCCATTTGCCTCCTTCCTTCCCTATGCAAGGGCTATTTGAGCTCTAAATTAGCCTTTTAGGTTTTTGCAACAGTTCATTTTAGCTTTTGAGTGTCCTCTGCAAGCGTTGTTTATCCCTTGGAAATTTGCCTTAGTCAATTTTATGTGAATTTCAAATTATGACACATGGCAACATCCACTGAGTTCTATCAGGTTTTTGCTCGCTTCCCTTTGCAAGGGTTCTAGGCCTTGGTTCACCACCCTCCATAAGGGCTGTTTAATCCTTTAGCTTTGGGGCAACCCCTTGAACCTACCGATTGAACCAACTTTGGTTCAACGGTTCAATGGTTCATTTCCTTTGACTACTTGAACCAAGATTCTTTGAAACAAGCCTCATTGAACCCGTTGAACCTTGAACCCATTGAACATTGAACCAAAGTGGTTCAATGGTTCATTGGTTCAATCAGTTCATTCTTTTTATTTGGCTAAGTCCTTCTGATCTTTTGAACCAAATGCATTGAACCATTTGGTCATTGAACCTGTTGAACCTTTGAACCAAAGTGGTTCAATGGTTCAATGGTTCAATGATTCAAGCGTCAAAAACTTGTTCTTTTGATTGAACCTGCTTGTAGAAACCTTTGAACCTACCTGTAGAAGCCTTTAAACCTAGAAGCGGTTGAACTCTTGCTGCTGATGTTGAACCTTTGAACCTATTGAACCCATTCAACCAAAATGGTTCAAGGTTCAATGGTTCAATGGTTCAATCCTTGCTTAGAAGCTTGCCGATGAACTCTTTTGGTTGAGCCTTGTCATTGAACCAACTTTGAAATTGCCTAAGTGTTGAGAGCTTGCTTCTTTCCTTCAGATTCCATAGAAATCAACCTATGAAGTCCATTGAACTTGGACTACAGAGTTTGTAGATTTTCTTCCTGCAGAGTCCGTAGATTTTCTTCCTGCAGAGTCCGTAGATTTTCTTCCTATGGAGTCCGTAGATTCAAGCTTGCAGAGTTCGTAGATTCAATCCTATAGAGTCTATAGATTTAAGCCTGTAGAGCCCGTAGATTTCTGAGAAGCTTGAAAAATGAGGATTTTGAATGCTCAGAACAAATTTTGAGAAGGGAAGAAGGTTATTTTGGTCTGAGGACCAAAATAGTTCAAATGTTGTCCCAAAAATGAGTGATATTTTTGGGGGACAACATGACTGAGACCGAAAAATAACTATTATAGCCTTAAAATGCCTATTTAGATATGTTTGTACTGATAGTTCATCAATTAGGATAATGAGTCATAATATACAACCCCCACTAACCAACCTTTGGCCCCTTATGAGATATTTGTTTGTGAGAGAAACCTCATTATTTCATCTCACCCATGTTGAGTTAGAGAGAAACATCCTAATATTTATTATAGGACTCATCCATGTACATGTGGGAGCTAACATTTCATCTCTATCCCTCACGGTTATCCTATAATGCATGACTAAAGTTTGCTTAGTTTGCACACTTAAGGACAAGGAGATTCTCTTAAGGGATGCATCTGATCAATTATAACCTTCACTCTTGGGATCTGATTGAGACCAAAAAATGACTGTTTTAGCCTTAAAAGACCCATCAATATGTGTTCATGTAGACAACCCATTGATTGGGATAATGATTCATAATATACAACCCTCATTGACCTATTTTTGGCTCATTCTGAGAGATTTAGCTACGAGAGAAACCTCATTTCCATGTCTCTCCTATCTCAAGTTAGAGAAAATCCTCTTAGGATTTCTTATAGGAATAATTCATTCATGTGTGGGAGATAACAACTCATCTATATTCCTCACGGTTCTTGTGCAATGTGTGACGTAAGATCAGTTAGTTTGCATACTCAAGGAGGAGGAGATGCTCTTAGGGGATGTGTTTGATCAATTATAATCTTCACTCCCAGGGCCCAATCGAGACTAGAAAATGGCTATTCTAGTCTTAAAACAACCATTCAAACATGTTCACATAGATGATTTATCAATTGGGCTAATGAGTCACAATATATGGCCCCCACTAACCAACTTTTAGCCTATTCTGAGAGATTTAGCTATGAGAGAAACCTCATTGCCACATCTTGCTTGTCTCAAATCAGAGATAATATTCTTGGGATTTATTAAATAACTCATCCATGTGCATGTAAGAGCTGATGGTTTGTATCTAACCCTCATATTTATCCTATAATGTGTAATAGAAGTTTACTCAGTTTGCACACTTAGGGACAAGAAAATTCCCTTAAGGGATGCATTTAATCAACTGCAACCTTCACTCCCAGGGCCTAAACGAGACTAGACAATGTTTGTTCTAGCCTTAAAATTACTTTATGGATGTGTTTTCATAGATGGTTCATCGATTGGAATAATGAGTCATAATATATGGCCTCCACTGATTGACTTTTGTCATATTCTAAGAGATTTAGCTACGAGAGAAACCTCTTTACTGCATCTTGCCCATCTTAAGTTAGAGATAATATTCCTAGGATTTATTACATGAATCATCCTTGCATGTGTGGGACCTTATGGTTGTCTCTATCCCTCATGTTTCTCATGCAACACGTGACATAAGTTTGCTCAATTTGCATACTCAATGACAAGGAGATTCTCTTAAGGGGTGCATCTGATCAACTGTGACCTTTCTTCTAAGGGCCTAAATGAGACTAAATAATGAATGTTCTAGCCTTAAAATTCCCATATGGATGAATCATCATAGACATTTTATCAATTGGGATAACGAGTCATAATATATGCCCCCCACTGACCAACTTTTGGCCTATTCTAAGAGATTTGGTTGTAAGAGAAACCTCATTGTTGTATCTCACCCATATCAAATTAGATAAAATCCTCTTAGGATTTATTATAGGACTCATTCATTCACGTGTAAGAGTTAATGACTCATCTCTAGCCCACATGGTTCTCATGCAATGCATGATAGAAGTTTGCTCAGTTTGTACACTAGGGGATAAGGAGATTCTCTTAAGGGATGCATATGATCAACTACAACCTTCACTCTTAGGGCCTAATTTAGACTGGATAATGGTTATTCTAACCTTAAAATTCACATCCAAATGTGTTTGTGTAGATGGTTTATCGATTAGGCTAATGAGTCACAATATACAACTCTCTCTAACTAATTTTTAGCCCATTCTACGAGATTTGGCTGTGAGAAAAACCTCATTGCTACATCTCACCCATCTCAAGTTAGAGATAATCCTCTTGGAATTTCTTAGAAAACACATCCATGTATGTGTAGGAGGTAATGGTTTATCTGTATCCATCACAGTTCTCTTACAATGCCTGATAAAAGTTTGCTCAAATAGGACACTCAGGGATGAGGAGATTCTCTTAAGGGATGTATTTGATCAAATACAACCATCACTCCTAGGACCTGACTAAGATTAAAAAAATGGCTATTTTAGCCTTAAAAAACTAATATAGATGTGTTCATATAGAAAATTCATCAATTGGGCTAACAAGTCACAATATATGGCTCTCACTGACTAACTTTTGGCACATTCAAAGAGATTTGGATGCAAGAAAAACCTCATTGCCATGTCTCAGTTAGAGATAATACCATCAATATTTCTTATAGGACTCATCCATGCACATGTGAGAGCTAATGTCTCATCTCTATCCCTCATGGTTCTCATGGAATGCATGATGAAATTTTACTCAGTTTGCACACTCAAGGATAAGGAGATTCTCTCAAGGGATGCATCCAATCAAATGTAAACTTTACTCTTGGGGCCTAACTAAGACCATACAGTGACCATTATATCCTTAAAACACCCATATATACATGTTAGCATAGATAATTTGTCAATTAGTGTAATGAGTCATAATATATGACCCCCTGTGACCAATTTTTGGCCTACTTTAAGAGATTTGGCTGCAAGTAAAACCTCATTGTCACACATCTTGAGTTAGAGAAAATCCTTTTAGGATTTATTAGAGGACTCATCCTTAAATGTATAGAATCTAATGGCTCATCTCTATCCCTCATGGTTCTCTTGAAATGCATGATGTAAGTTCACTTAGTTTTCACACTCAGGGACGAGGAGATTCTCTGAAGCGATGCATCTGATCAACTGTACCTTTCACTCCTAGAGTCTGACCAAGACTAAAAAATAGTTTTTCTAACCCTAAAATTCCTATCCATGTGTTAGCATATATGGTTCATCGATTAGGCTAATGAGTCAAAATATATGGCCCCCACTGCCTAACTTTTGGCTCATTCTGAGAGATTTGGCTGTGAAAAAAAGCTCATTGTCATGTCTCACCCATCTCAAGTTAGAGAGAATCCTCCTAAATTTTCTTAGAGGACTCATTTGTGCATGTGTGATAGATGATGACTCATCTCTACCCTTCATGGTTCTCATACAATGCATGATGGAATTTCTCTTAGTTTGCACACTCAAGGATGAGGAGATTCTCTTAAGGGATACGTCTGATCAACTGCAACCTTCACTCATGGGGCCAAACTAAGATTGGAAAATGGTTTTGATAGCCTTAACATTACCATTTAGACATGTTTGCATAAACGGCTCATTAATTGGGCTAATGAGTCACAATATATGGCCCCTATTGGAAATATTGTCATTGATGTCAAAGGTCTAACATTATTGGTGATAAAGGCCCCATTGCATTTAATGATGTTTATAATAGATATATCTTGGCTAATGTGAGTTAATATTTATTTAATATTAACAAATATATTTTTGGTTGCATATGAGATAAAAGAAGGGCCCATGGAGAAGTCAAAGAGCCACAGGGTAAAGACAAAAGAAGGATGGGATGCATTTTCCCATGAAGAGTCATATTGGGGAATTCCAAGAGTCACCAAGTGAAGACAAAATAGGAAGGGTACAATTTCTCATGAAGGGACACTTTGAGAAATATGAAAAGTCACCAAGATAAGGACGAAAGAGGGAAGGACATTTTTGCTCATGAAGGGTCACCACATGACTTTTCAAAGGTAAGGATATGAAGGGTCATACAAGTTTGGCACCATTTTCCATGAGGATTGAAGGGTCACAAAGGGGGAAGGCCAAAGGTAATTTGGAAAGCTATAAATAAAGGCTTGAGAAGCCATTTGTAATATGGGAGTAAGAGGTTGATTTGATATTGTAATATCTAGCTTAGAAGAGCATTGTGAGAAATGACTATGATTTATATTTGTTATATCTAGCTTAGAAGAGCAAAGGTGAGAGAGGAAAGAGATATTGTAATGAGCTATCATTTGTTGAGATAGCAACATTGAGAGATAGTTGTGTGGTATACACAAAGAGATTGGTGCTTCTGTGGGTTGGTGCTCATGAATTGTTGCTGTGTTGGTGCTCAACAAAGGGGTTGGTGCTCCTGTGGGTTGGTGCTCAGGAATTGTTGTTGTGTTGGTGCCCAACAAAAGGGTTGGTGCTCTTGTGGGTTGGTGCTCATGAATTGTTGCTGTGTTGGTGCTCAGCAAAGGGGTTGGTACTCCTGTGGGTTGGTGCTCATGAATTGTTGCTGTGTTGGTGCTCAGTAAAGGGGTTAGTGCTCCTGTAGGTTGGTGCTCATGAATAGTTGTTATGTTGGTGCTCAATAAAGGGGTTGGTGATCCTATGGGTTGCTGCTCATGAATTTTTATTTGAGTTCATGCTCATTCATATACTTGAGATTTTTCTCTGTAGTTTTTTCCACATTGGGTTTCCATGTTATAACTAGTGTCTCTCTCTATCTTGTGTGGTGTTTATTGTTTCAGTTTTATTGCATATCTTGATTGTTTTGTTAAGTGGAATTTGATTAAGGGAAATTTTTATAAGATATATGATATACTAATTCACCCCACCTCTCATTATATCTCGTGTTTAACAATTGGTATCAGAGTAGGTTCCTTTTGAAAAGTTTTATAGCTTGAAGGTAGATCGGGAAAGCATGATGGCTGGATCACATGAAAGATTTTCTACAAATAAGGCACCTTTGTTTGATGGGATGAATTATTCTTTTTGGAGCATGAGAATGAAGATTTATTTGATGGCCCTTAGATTCAACATATGGCAAGCAGTGGTGGAGGAATATGAAGAGCCACAGACATCTGTAATTACTCCAACAAAAAAGAAGGCAAGTGAATGTAATGCTAAAGTTTTAAATGCTATTTTATGTGGTTTATGTGAATCTAAATTTGTTAAAGTTATGCAATGTAAATTTTCTCATGAAACTTGGGTAAAACTTGAGAATATTTACAAAGGTGATGGAACGGTTCAACAAGCTAAGCTTCAGACTTTTAGAAGATAGTTTGAAAATTTGAAGATGGAAGAAGAAGAAGATATAGCAAGTTATCTTTTGTGAGTTGATCAAATATTAAATTAGATTCAAGGTCTTGGAGAAACATTGGATGAGTCAACAGTGATACAAAAGGTTTTGAGATCTCTACCAATGAGATATGATGCAAAGGTTTCGGCAATCGAAGAGATGAAGAATTTAACCAAGCTAAAGATGGATGAGCTTCATGGTATTCTCATGGCATATGAGATGTGGATATAACAAGATAAACCCTCAAAGAGATAAGTGGCTTTCAAGACATCAAAGAAAGAGAAAGCTAAGATTCAAGAATCAAGTGATAGTTCTAGTGATGATGAAGATGACAATGAAGCACTTTTCATTTGCAAGCCAAAAATGGGAATAGGTAAATATCAAGGCTAATTACCTTTTAAATGTTTTAATTATAGAAAGATTGGACATTTTTTAGCTAAATGCCCAAATAAGGGTAATGATGATGAAGAAGAAAATCCTACACACAAGAATAATTTCAAAGGCAAATCCAAGAAGGGATTCGAGAAGAAGAGCCTATATTCAAAGGATCCTAGCTCAGTCGAAGATAGTGGAGTCAATGATTCAGAAGAAGAAGAGATTCTATTCATGGCCATATATGCAGGTGATCTAGAAGAAGAAGAAGAGGATGAAGCTGAAGTGAATATGGAAGGAGAACTTATTTGTGCCCTTGAAGAGTTAAAAGTTGTTGAGAAGAAGAATCGAAGATTGATGCGCCGGATCAAGAAAAATGAAAAGGAGTCAAAGGAAATTATTGATGATCTAACAACGCACTTGGAAGAAGCCAAGAAGAATGAAGAAGATCTGACATAACAGTTGGAAATATCAAAAAAAGAATGTGAAAGGTATGTTATTGAAATTGCCTCTTTAAAAGAAGATATTGAGAAAGCAGTCAATGATAAAGTAGTTAGTGATTCAAAATTTGAAGATAGCACTAACATGCTAAATAAGATATTAGAGAGTCAAAAAGCAAATTTAGATAAGATAGGGATTGGATTTGAAAAGAAAAAGAGCTATGTTGAAGCTTTTACAAAAGAGGAAACAAAAAGGGGAGAAGTGAAGAATACAGAGGACATTTCAAACAGAGAAGGCTGGAGGGAACAAAGCTACAAAAAATAATCAGGTTAGAGATATACAGACATGTCTTATTTTTATGGCTATTATTTTTATTGTAATGGATATGGTCACAAGAAATTAGAATGTAGAAAAAGAGCTAACAATGTCAAAAATAAGGAGAAGGAAAGTCAAGTAGAGTAAAGCAGAAACCACAACTCTTTTGCTCCTCTATCAAGCTTTGATGAAGAGACCATAATATGCTACAAGTGCAACAACTTCAGACACATAGCTCGGTATTTTAGAAGCATGTTCGAGTTAGTCAAGAAGGATCAAATTTTCAAAGCTCCATTCATCAAGAAGAAGGATCAGAGTTTCAAAGCTCTATTCATCAGGAAGAAGGTTCAGACATGTTCATGGTAGAAGAAACAACCTGAAGATTTTATGTTGGTGCAGATAGCTTTGCATGTAAGAAATGAAGATCAGCCATGGTTTATTGATCGCGTATATTTAAGGCATACAATAAGAGATAAAAGTAAGTTCATAACTCTAAAGAAGATAAATGTTGGCACAATAAGATTTGGAGATAAAACCACTACCAGGATAGCTGAAAAAGGTGCTTTGAGTTTAGATTATGGTAGAACTAAGATTGAGAATGTTTTGTATGTAAATGGTCTTAAGCATAATCTATTGAGTGTTAGTCAAATATGTGATCAAGGATACACATTAAAGTTTCATATGGAAGGTTGTGAGATTAGAAGAAAAGATTCAAATGAGTTGATTGCAGATGCTCAAAGGACAGGAAACAATGTATATGTATTATAAGGTATCTTCTCAAAGGCACTACCAAAAGACACATTTGAGTATCTGTGAGAGAAGTTGGGAGTAATTTTTATTACTTCCTGCCATTGATATTCAGCATCAATTGAGGGGGAGCTAAGTGTTAGCTCCAGGTAGGCCCTTTGCCATTGATGTCAAAGGGGGAGAATATTAGGTAAAGGTACAGGTGCAAAAATAGGTACAAGGAATAGGTACAGGTTGCTATAGTAAGGGGGAGTTACTTTATGTTTTCAGATGACAGTATGTGTAGGTGATAGGATGCGGCAGTTTTAGGATTGAGGTTGCCATCAATAACAAAGGGGGAGATTGTTGGAAATATTGTCATTGATGTCAAAGGTCTAGCATTATTGGTGATAAAGGCCCCATTGCATTTAATGGTGTTTGTAATAGATATATCTTGGCTAATGTGAGTTAATATTTATTTAATATTAATGAATATATTTTTGGTTGCATATGAGACAAAATAAGGGCCCATGGAGAAGTCAAAGAGCCACGGGGTAAAGACAAAAGAAGGATGGGACACATTTCTCCATGAAGAGTCATCTTGGGGAATTCCAAGAGTCACCAAGTGAAGAAAAAAGAGGAAGGGCATAATTTCTCATGAAGGGACACTTTGAGGAATACGAAAAGTCACCAAGATAAGGAAAAAAGAGGGAAGGACATTTTTGCTCATGAAAGGTCACCACATGACTTTTCAAAGGCAAGGATATGAAGGGTCATACAAGTTTGGCACCATTTTCTATGAGGATTGAAGGGTCACAAAGGGGGAAGGCCAAAGGTCATTTGGAAAGCTATAAATAAAGGCTTGAGAAGCCATTTGTAATATGGGAGTAAGAGGTTGATTTGATATTGTAATATCTAGCTTAGAAGAGCATTGTGAGAGATGAATATGATTTGTATTTGTTATATCTAGCTTAGAAGAGCAAAGGTGAGAGAGGAAAGAGATATTATAATGAACTATCATTTGTTGAGATAGAAACATTGAGAGATAGTTATGTGGTATACACAAAGGGGTTGGTGCTCCTGTGGGTTGGAGCTCATGAATTGTTGCCGTGTTGGTGCTCAACAAAGGGGTTGGTGCTCATGAATAGTTGATGTGTTGGTGCTCAGCAAAGCAGTTGGTACTCCTATGGGTTGGTGCTCACGAATTGTTGTTTGAGTTGGTGCTCATTCATATACTTGAGATTGTTCTCTGTGGTTTTTCTCACATTGGGTTTTCGCATTATACTAGTGTCTCTCTCTATCTTGTGTGGTGTTTATTATTTTAGTTTTATTGCATATCTTGATTATTTAGTTAAGTGGAATTTGATTAAGGGAAAGTTTTATAAGATATATGATATATTGATTCACCCCCCCTCTCAGTATATCCCATGCTTAACAACCCCCATTGGCCAACTTTTGGCCCATTCTAAAATATTTGGCTATGAGAGAAACTTCATTTTTGCATCTCACCCATCTTGAGTTAGAAAGAATCCTCTTGAGATTTATTAGAGGACTCATCCATGCATGTGTGGGATATGATGGCTCATTTTAATCCCTCATGGTTCTCCTATAACATGCGATGAAATTTCACTTAGTATGCATACTTAGGGATAAGGAGATTTTCTTAAGGGATGCATATGATCAACTACAACCTTTGATCCCGAGGCCTAATCAAGATAAGAAAATAAATTTTCTAGCCTTAAAATTCTCATCCAAATGTGTCAGTCTAGATGGTTCATTGATTGGGCTAATGAGTCATAATATACGACCCCTACTAACCAACTTTTGGCCTATTCTAAGAGATTTCACTGTGAGAGAAACCTTATTACCACATATTTCCCATATCAAGTTAGAGAGAATTCTCCTAAGATTTATTTTAAGGCTCATCTATGCATGTGTGAGAGCTGATGGCTCATCTCTATCCCTCATGGTTTTCCTTTAATGCATGATGGAAGTTCACTTAGATTGCACACTCGAGGATGAGGTGATTCTTTTAAGGGATGCATCTAATCAACTGCAACCTTCACTCCTAGGGCTCGATCATGATCGAACAATAATATTTATAACCTTAAAATTTTCATCTAGATGTGTTAGCATAGATGGTTTATCTATTGGGCTAATGAATCATAATATATGATCCCCATTGACCAACTTTGATCCCATTCTAAGAGATTTGGTTATGAGAGAAACCTCATTACTGTCTCTCACCCATCTTGATTTAGAGAGAATCCTCTTGGGATTTCTTAGAGGACACATCCATGCACGTGTAGTATTTGATGGATCATCTCTATCCCTCATGATTCTCATGTAATGTGCGCATAATTTTTCCCAGTTTGCACACTTAGGGACAAGGAGATTCTCTTAAGGGATGCATGCGATCCAATACAACATTTACTCATGAAGATTGATTGAGACTAGACATCAATTATTCTAGCCTTAAAATTCCCATCTAGATGTGTTAACATAGATGGTTCACTGATTGGGATAATGAATCATAATATATGACCTCCATTAACCAACTTTTATCCCATTTTAAGAGATTTGGATGTAAGAGAAACCTTATTATTGCATCACACCCATATCGAGTTAGAGAAAATCTTCCTCAATTTTATTATAGGACTCATTCATGCATGTGTGGGAGCTAAGAGCTTATCTCTATCCCTCATGGTTCTCATGCAATGCATGACCAACTTTGGAGCAGGATCTTAACCAAAATTTGGGCACTGTAACCATAATAAAGATTTGAACTGCCTGATATGCATCAAATTCATTAAGAGGGAGATATTAAAGACCTTAAAAAAAGCATTAAAACACAATTATCATTACTATAGGGACTAATTAAGGGTCTGCAATCCAAAATATAATTTTGTGTAATGTGTGAAGGAGTAATGTGGGGTGTAATGATGGAGTAATATTTGTAGTATTTCTAAAATAGGTCTAAGAAGATGTGTGAAGGTCCTTCAATGTGGATGTAGTGGATAAAGAGAATAGAGACCAAGAAATGACAAGTATAACTGCAATATCATATGAGAATGTCAAGAAAAATTATTTTTCTTGTATATTTTAGCATGTAAAGGGTTGAAATTACATGAGAGAGAAGTTGGAGTGTTGTAAGAGGGTGTTGATTTAACATTATTGAGAATGTTTATACCAAAGAAACTAATTAAAGAATGACCAAGAGAGTTTATAAGATAATATATCATTCATAATTTCATGTATTATGTGTAGTTTACAGGTTGAAGCCTTATTATAATGTTTGCAAGGTAGGCAAGGTAATATAGGCCCACTAAAGTATTGGAATATTGGTATTTTGACTACATTTGTTATTGTTCAATATGATTTGCTTGTCGACATAATGTAATGGGTTATTATAAACCTTGTGGAAAATAAGGAGGGTTCAAAATGTTTCCAACTTCAAATAAGATATTTTTAGGTGCTCTCGGCCTACAGGGTGCCATGAAACCCTATGCCATTCTAAACTCCTTGTATATTGTGATTTATCTAGTCAAATGCTCTCAAATTTAGAGGATATCTATGAGATTATGTATAAAAACCATTGGAGAAGGTTAGCAGTGATTTGGAGGTTTGAGGAGTGAGTAATATGAGTTGCAAGACTGTTTATCTTAAGAAACCCTATTGTTCTTGTCAAAATAAAACTGTCAAGTACGATTTTAGTAGTTTTGAAGACATAGAAAAGAAGGATAAATTTTTAAACATGAAATTTAAGGTGTATAATATGAACAATAGCTTTAGAAGGAACAAATAATGTTTTCAAGAGGAGGATGGTGTTAAAAAGTCTCAAACTTACTTATATTAGCACAAAACTTTGCAAATATGCCTTGGATGGATGTTTGGTGTTGAATCAAGGCTTGTAACTTTTTGGAGGAGTTGAAGAAAGTGTAAAAATACCTTATACAAGACTCAAAGGTGAGTGAAGTGTTTTCAAAAACAAACTATCTAATTTTTTAGCCTCAGCCTTGCACAGGCCTATCTAAGGTCAACCTAGGGTTTCCAAATTGTAATTGGAATATATTTTGTTCTAACCCTTAAAATTTATGAAAATCTTAGAATTTTAGTATAAGTTATCAAGTTATTAAATATTAATTAGGTTTTGGACTAGTACAAGTCCGTCTATACGATTTTCCAAATTGTGTCATTATACAAGACCTAAAGAGGCATAATTAGCAAGAGAGTGAGTTGAATTAGTTGGGTTGCATGGAGATTTGTATCATAAAACTTGGCATGGATTTGAATAAGGATAATGTGTACTTAAAATATCTTTTTTATGATCATTTTTTTTGATTTTCCATACCTTCTAGGTTTACATGTTTTGAGGTCTACTAGAGAACATCATAGACACCTTATTATAAATTTGAATTCAATTTTGGAGGGAAAATATAAACACCCCCTGATTGAGCTATTACAAACAACTTGAAGCAATGATAGGCTATTTATTACCAAAAACACACTATATACACCCTAATGGATGATGTTACTGCATTACTAGAACTCCTAACAACTATGATCAAGTATAAATTATAATATTTACATACCTAAAACTGATCATAAGTCCACTTACATCATAATTTTAAATTGATATGTAATTAAATGTAAATGAAACAAGTAAATAGTAAATATCACATGTAAATATAAAATATACATAATGATGAAGCACGTAACTTAGAGAATCATGTGGATTTTCTTATCCTCATATGAATTAATAATGATCATTAATCAATAATATGTGTAAACATTAAATGATCAAAAAAGAAAATACACATAGGTAAAGGAATCTTATTGTCAAATAATATATATGTGTATGTGCAAAGTTCTATGTCATAATTCAACATAAATGATAGGACATATATCAAGAAAAAAAGTAGACCATAACATGTACATAGACAAAATTCACCATATAGGCGTACAATGTGGACCATATTATCATACAAAATTGATTGTGCCTACAACTAGACTCCTAACACAACAACTAGCTCTCCTACTCCTCATTGCCTTCAAATAAATTACACTTTGTTGGCATAGACTTAGAGTTAGGGGTGTTGGATGCCCAACATAAGAAGAAACTCTCCTCTCAACATGTGAGTCATCCCTTATTTCATCCACAACCTCTAAAAGTGTTGTGTTTGCACAACATAAGCAATTTAAAAATTATTGCATTAAAATTGTATATCGAAAATATTAAATTTTTTAGGAATAAAATTTTGTAAAATGATTCTACACTCACTATATTCCATCTAAATGGTTATCTAGGGATACAAGACCACATATAAACCTGTGATGGAGAATCCTATGAAGCATACATAATTCATTATATCTATATGTGCACACATTTATGTAAATATGACATAGTATATCATTGTTTGAAGCTAAAAAATAATTTTTTGATGTGTTCTCACTAGTCTTTATCCCTAAATCATGACCTGCTTTGGAGATAGTGGATCCTCAGATGTAGCCACAACATTAGGAAAACATTTTTGTCATCTATGAGGGGTGCCCATAACATCCCTCATCATTTATAAAACCAATAAATGAATAATGTGTGAATCCAATGAACATGGTAAAAATATATGACTATAATATATATCTTAAAACATAGTTTTTTGTTCAAGGGGCAATAAACATACATGAATAAATATGTAATTTAAAATTTTATAAACCTACACATAGGGTACACCCGTGCTAATTGCATCCTCTACAATAGAGTTAAGGCCTACTGAGCTACCCAAAATATCACCAATCATCTATACAAGCAACAAATAACAAGTTCAATAAAATAAATTAGTCAATTAAGTAAACACATACTAAAAAATAAAAATAATATTCTTTTACAAACTATAATTCAAATTAAACTTGTGTATCAAACATAGATGGTGCAGTCGATAACTCCTGTATAATAGGTTAACGCATCCTAAGAGGAGTTGGTGAAGCTAGTACATCTAGTATAGTGTCTGACATTCTAGTATTATGTACTATTAAAGCATCTATAGGTGGTGTATGCTCTGGTATGTTAGTCTCCTGAGCTCTTAAAGCATCTACAGATGGCATACGCTTTGGTATGCTAATATCCATAGATATACTATATGTATGTCACACCTGAATAGGAGGTCTCGTACACTTCCTCCCACATGATGTGTAATGATGCACATGAAATATAACATGAGTAGGAGGAGGGATACTAGCACTTATACCAACACCATCAAAACCACTATCGCCACTACAACTTCCACCAATACCATTACCACTACCACCAACATCACTAGCGCCACTACCAATAACACCACCTATAGGTTGAGTAAAAGTCTTCAATGTATGCATACCATGCTCAATTATTACTTATGTCAGACTCATAACTACCTCAAAGGTGTCCATTTGTATGTTAGGATGCAAAATTTTAAGAATAGAGACATGTGATATTATCCGTCTATTTATCTGAGCTTGGTTATGAAGATTTTGGTCTCACCTAGCACCAAGTCTATCAAATGAAGACCCACCTCCCCTACCTTGGGAGGATTTCATGTCAAAATAGTTTAGAATTTCTTATAGCACAAACTCACAATACAATTTTGCATGGAGCATCATTATTTTTTGCATGGAGACTCATCAAACACCATCCACCACCTATCTCAAAAGTTATTTTTCATCTCCTCATGAACACACCAATCAATGCTAATATGTTTGCAATTCGTCGGTGGAGATTGTTTGGTTCTAGGCTTAACAAACAAAGCGCACATAGCTTCTTTTGTTATTTTTTATCTTAACATCTTCGTATGACATTTTGTCAGAATAAAATTATTTCATGGCCTCTCTTCAATGCAACATTACATCAAATTGTGAAGTTACATTTCCCACTTCATTAAAAATAGTCTTCAGTGTATTGAAAAGTGAAATGTGTGCACTATCAGCTGAGGAGTGATGTAAACTATTGATGAATATTTATAATTATTGATGTTTTGAATTGTATTTTTCATACAATTGAACTTCTTGTACAAAAATTAAACTGTTCAGATTTTGTATAACATTTTCTTCATGCAATGGATCCATTATTCAAATGTGTATCTAGATTTAAATGAAAATACAAGTTTTTAATGCAATGCAAGAGAATCTAATGCAAATCTGAACTCAAAACTCTACTTGCATAAATAAATATAAATACAAATAAAAAAATTAAAAAATTAGCTTCCGAAAATTTAATCTCAAAAAATGTGTGCCTTTTTATTTTGTCATCATCAACGGGAATTTGGGGGTCATGGTTTGTCAACATGGACGAGACTTATATGTATTTTTTTTAATATTTCTTTTCCTTATAAATTATATTAGTATTTAATATGTAATGTTTTTTTATAGATTTTGGAAAAAGAGAATAAGGGTTGTTATTTCAAAGTATAAGAGGATTTGGTTAACAGATCAAATTAAGAAGGAAAAAAAAATCTTCTAGGAAAATTGGAAGAGACGAGTAGAAAATTAAAAAGTCAAGTAATCACAAAGACAACAAGTTAATTATAAGAGAAAAGATCAAGGAAACTAAAGTCCATAAGTTTCACAACCTGGAGTAGTCCTGGAGTGTACGAGGGAGGCACCACCAAGGAAACACAACTGAGAAGCTAGAAAATGCCATCTATAAAAACCAAGGCGACCAAGCAACATAACGAACTCCAAGAATTAAACCAAGATCACTACATTGAAAAATTTAGTGACAAGAGAACCCAAGATAGAAATTAAGGCTTCTCCAAGTCACTCAAAAGATAATCCAAAAGCTAGACCATCGATGCCCATAACGGTAACTTGAACAACAAAGAAGCTCTCATTGAGGCAAATCTTTTCTAATTAACTTGTTGCTTTCTTTTTAAAGAGGGAGGCCTTCACAATACTAATTTTTATTAAGAGAAAAATGAAGAACTCTAAAATTAACTAAGAAATTCCCATGAAAATTAATCTCATAATAATTATAGGAGAAAAAAATATCTTAAAAAATATGACAAAAAAAAATCAATTGTCAAATTTACTCCTAAAAACCCATCCACACCACACTATAAAAACCACTTTTATTCTATAAAAAAAAAAAAAAACAAAAAACCATGCCATTATGTTATTTGCTACTCATTAACTTTATTAATAATTTATAAAATATGCATATAAACATGCAAAAAACTCTTCTAACTCACAATATTTAGAAGTAACGAAATGGACGTATAAAGAATTCAATAATTTAAAGGTGACGATACCACCATCCACATTCTCAACTCCATTAAAACAATATCTTCAACCTCCACCCCAAAATCTTTTGAATATCCATATCCAAAATCATTGTCGAAAACCACTGTAAAAGATTTGAGAAATCCTTGAATTCTTTTCCAACGACCAAAATACCCTATAATCCTATGTTAATTTCTGTCAGATAGGTTTTGGGAAATCTTTAAATTATTTTCCAACTACCAAATATCCTGTCCTCTTATGTCAATTTTATATATATATATAACTAATACTTTGAAAGGTTTGAAATCGTTAGATTCTTTTCCGAGTACGAAATTCCCTTTCATGTCAATTTTGGTCGGCCTCTTATTTATTTTTTTGTTTTACATGACTCAGTACGGAGCTTTTTAAAGAAGTAGATGGCAATTTACCTCCACATTATGTTTATCCATGGATGGCATTTCTTTTTGAGTTATAAAGCTCATCTCTTAGATTACTTCTTGTATACGCATTCTCCAAGGCTCAGAGCGCCACCAAATTGGAATTGCTCACTAGCATTTTTTATAGCGGTATAAATACTCTGAATCGGCCAAAGTTCAGACATCTCAAAGTCTTCTTCTGAACAAATCTAGATCAATATGCAGACAACTACTTTCGATGTTGAGGGCATTTTAGACCCTGAATCACAGGGAGCGCAAATCAACAGACTGAAGGAAACTATGACTGGAATACAAAACGTTTTTATCCTGTCCAGAACCAGGCTCAAATTCCAGCACGATTCAAATATAACAGTGACCCAGACAAGTAAGTTTCCGTTGATTTTCCAAGCTTGTTCTTGAGATTGGAAAAAAAATTACAGTCGTCAAGATAATATCTAACCCTCGTCTCCGTCCCCTTTTTTGCCGTAACTAGTCACTATTTTGATTTGTTGATTATATTGAGATGTGACAGTTTTTTTTCTGGTTAGAATCTGAGTAGCCTTTTGCAAGCTTAAGCAGTGCTGCTTGGAAAGTTCGTACGAACACGTTGAGGGGAGTAGTGAACATGTTCAGAGCGCGTTTTTTCTGGAAAGGCTTGTTTAATATTTAAGGTTCTTTAAGTTTTTCTGATAATTTTAGTGTATTCCAACATAAATTTGTTCATGGTCAGGGTCAGCCTATCAGCGGGCTTGATCATGGTAAGGCTCAGCCAAACTGTTTATATATCGTCAGGGTCTGCTCGTCAGTATAATTATGGTAAAGCTCAATCAAACTGTTTGTTCATAGTCGATAACAAAACATGCACACAGTTTTATCTAAAAATCAGATAAACAAATAAATAATTTATTTTTATGTGGATTTTTATATTGTAAAGCTTTATCAGTGAGCTACTTTCTCTTTTGTGATTGCTTATTTTAAATACGATGGACGGGATCAGCTAGCGTGACACCTGAGCTTGTTTATTGTGTCTTAACCAGAGAAAATTCTAGGTTTGTTTTGTGTTCTCAAGGAATTAGATTGATTTTTTTTTTCTATTATTTTAATGCATCCCAAAGTTGAATTTTAAACTGTGTTGTTCATGGGTGGTTGCTTCAGACAATGCTCTGAAAGTCCTGAATTTGGTGGCCACTGAAATTGTGAGAAGGAGTTGACACAACGAACGTTGCAGGGGATGGTAAGCCAACGATTATATACAATTATAATTATCATTTTTATTTAAAATATTGATCCAAAAATCTTATACACAATTAATCTTGAAAATAATGATTCTTCATATGGATGTTGTGCAGGGTGGACCATCTGATGGGCGTGGCTCCATGAATGTACTACGTAAAAGGAGTGTTAAATGTAGGGAGAGAGAGAAATAAGATATTTATGAGATAAAATTCAATGTTTTTTTGGCAAAAACAAATCAATGTGCCAAAAAAAAAAAATGACGTCTTTTAATGTGAAATCGACACATCACTAACTAAACATAACTTCTCAAAAAAGACATGACAAAAGCTTGATGTGATTTTTTATTCGTAATTCGTTTGAAATTAGCACTTGGTAAACCAACCACCAAGAATCGGGTGACGTATGAGAGGGATAAAAAAAGAGAGCATGGATGAATTTACGCGGGAATGTGCATGCAACCTCCAATATTTATGTAGTAGTAGTGGTGACGATACCATGAATCGTGTGACGTATGAGAGGGATAAAAAAAAGAGAAGGGATGAATTTACGTGGGAATGTGCATGCAACCTCCAATATTTATGTAGTATTAGTGGTGATGATATCATGAATCGTGTGACCTATGAGAGGGATAAAAAAGAGAGTAGGGATGAATTTACATGGGAATGTGCATTCTAGTTGCCGCTGACAAAGCTTTCAATATTTATGTAGTGGTAGTGGGGACAATACCATGGATCATGCCTATTCAACATGTGTATGGAATGATTTTTTCAAATATATGTATTTTTAAATATGTCAACTTCATGTGTATTACTAAGATTCTATTTTTATATATATCATTCAATATTAATGGGATAAATATATCTACTTCAACGAGAAAGAAAAGCTCTTGAGCGTGTTCAAGGATATAATTGAGTGTGGTTGTATATGTCTCGAAGTAGTACCTGTAACTGTACAAAGTTAATTAAAGTCCAAAGGTTTTTTGACACATTTCTGATGGATGATTGTATTGGGATGTTCTCCCTACATTAATTTTTGAATAACAAATAAAAAAAATACCATAACATTATGATCGATGGAGATTTTGAAAACTGGATAACAAATAAAAAATACCATATCAATATCAAGTACGTGAGTTTCAAATTTGGTGGGATCCTCTTTCATCATCATATACGTTAAGCAAGATAAAATACCCTAATATCATTGTTGAACAACTAACCTCTTGATACACATTTCTGAGTCCTCATGTATGTAAACTATGAAACACTATATGACAGAATTATAACACATTTAAAATTCTATTAAAAAGATAAAAAAAATTATCAACTCTAATTTGTCAATTAGAATATATGTGATCTAGATTTTTATTAAACAACATCCTTATAACATTTTGACAATTGAAAATTTGGTCTTTCCCAATGGCAAGCTTTTCTTTGTGTACGTCATATGAAATGACATTTGACTATGATAGATTTCGTGAGCACATAGTCATTTGTACTATCTTGACTTATTTTATACGACAGCTCCATGGTCATTTGTCCTATCTTTTACATGTGATTATGACGAACGCAATTATAGGTGAGGGATATAATTAATATTTGAAGTAAAGTTGATAGTTTACACGATAACATATGTTATATATAGATAATATTATATTAGTATTTTATATAATGGTATATGACTCAGTTAATGTGAAGAGTAAAATATTAGGAAAACTATAGTTAAATTAAAAAATAATGATGTGATAATAAATGACATACATTGAAATTGTAGAATGTATATGTTGATATGATTCATGTTCGTTGATTGTCTTATTTTTTGTATATGAAAGGTTAAAGTAACAATAATTTTATATTTTTGGTGTAATGATATGATAATAATTGACATGATATACATTAAAATTGATAAAATGTGTATGCTCACATGACTCATGATCATTGACACTGTGTCACTTTTTGTATACGAAGGGTTAATCAACAATAATCTTATATTTCTGATGGAAATGATGGTGGAAAATGAGATTGTGTGTTTCTTGATATAACATGGTAATGAGTTGTACAATGAAACATTTTATTTTATAGTGAACTTGAACAATGACCAAATAATGAAACCTAAAAAACCATACAAAATATGCAAATGATAAATATATCTAATATAATATAATCTACATATTATAATATAATTGTTAGGTTGTGGAGCTAAAAGCTTCACCAGGATGCAAACAGGAGAAGTTATGGAGGTTGCAGGAAGTGTTGCGAAGTGTCACAGACACTGGCATCGGTCTGGACAACCGACGATGGCAGGATGGAGACAGGAAGGCAACCGACGTCGGTCATGGATCGGCCGACGTCGGCACCCCCAGACAGCCAGGGACCGACGTCGGTCACCTATGGTTTGAGCTACGAGTATGTTACGGACAGTTGGCTGACGAACCAAGTGTTTGCATGTTTAGAGCTATTCTTAGACTGAGAGCTGAGGATTTAATTATTGTATTATTGTCTAATTATTGTTTGGATGAGATCTATATATGGACTCATGATTGTATTGTAAAAGTGTGCTAGAAAGCCATAGAGCTTTTAGAGAGAGCTAGTGTAGCTCCTCCTAGTTCCAAGAGGTGCTGAGTGTGTATGATCAGGGAGAGTTGCAAGGTCTGCAAGGTCAAGGAGCTGATCCACTGGAGTACTGGTTGAAGAATCATAAGGACTTGGTGAGGCAAGGACAAGGGTTCTTCAGGGGTGTAGAGATGTCTACATGGTGAGTAAGGTCTAGTGATTTGCAGGTAGCAGTAGAGAGCAGGAGATCTACTTGGAGTATAGTTGTGTACTTGGTGAACTGGCAGCGTGTTACTGACTGGTTGGAGAGGTGAACATCAATTCTATATTGGAGTTGATTGTTGGGACCAAGAGAGAGAGGGAAGAAGATCTTGAGGTGTGGCGAACCTCTGAGGTGGAGGAAGAAGTGGCATCTTCCTTATTGTATATTCTTCTATGTATATAATACAATTGTGTATTATCTCTTAATTCCTGTGTTGTTTCATATTTCTAGTTACTTATTGATTCTGGTATAATTCCGTGTTTAGTTGCTAATACAAGAAGTAATCACATGTGTTCTAATTGGTAGAGCAAGATCCTGACTCAGTAGGGATTGGAGCATGTTTGTTGTTCTGGGGTTTCCCTGACAATAATTATATTATAATACGTGATATTATATACATTACATATAATAATAATAATAATAATAATAATAATAATAATAATAATAATAATAATAATAATACATACATACATACATACATACATATCAATCAAAATGCTCTACACAATAGTTGCTTATTGAGCATAAGTTCACAAACTTTGTAATTTGGTCACAACTCTCTACGTAGATCTGTTGATATCTTCCATTTTGCTTTATACTTTTCATGGGTCCACTTGCTTTATATTGCAAAATGAATTGAGTGGTCTTGATTAATAAAGCATATATATGAAAAATAAAATTACGATCAAAATAAGAGAACATGTGGTTCTTGCTCACAAAGAACATGGTCACAGAGTAATGCATGGTGCATGGGGTCAAAAATTGAATCCATAAGGTCACTTTATCCACAGTATGGATTCATTGGTAGATTAAATCACGTTTATATTGTAATAGGGCCATAATTTTAAAAGGTCCCATTGTGATCAAAATGCGACATTAGGCAATGATCTAACAATCAAAGAGTACAAAAGATCTCAATATGGGTTAAGTTGGTAGACCTTGTAGGAAATTAGATCCACTCTAAACTATTTTCAGGTTTGTGATTATAATATCTTGAATGGAAAATGATATTATGACCAATACATTGTAATTATCCTAAACATAATTAGCACTACACACATTTACGACTCAATGTAGGTGTTAAATGTGACACTAAAATAAGTAACGATGACTGCTATGAAACAACCCCCAAAAAAACTTTTTCTGGAGATGCCTTTTAGAGTACACAATGGAACAGTGTTTAGGGCCCATTGCATAACTTTAATGCAGCACAATGCATTTCAGAAAAAAATACATATAGTATTATAACCAACAACCAACATCCCATTCATTGCATTAGACAAAATTGAGGACCATTAAGTAAGGAGTTAAGCATATCCAAGAATGTCTTGTTATCCATTTGCTATACAAGCAAATAAGATATAAGAGAAGTGTTACACTTCAGCACACATGTCCAAATGACCAAAAAAGGGAATCCATCTCACTAACTTGCTTAGGCAAGTCTTATCACATCATGAGATTAGCAAGTGGAGATCTCCAATCCATTGTTAAAGTGAACATGACAAGGCTATTGAGTTACCATAGACATTTGGGATCCACCCAAGTAAAGGATCAGTCCTTATGCCACCCCTATTAGATCACTATACCATGATCCAAAGTTTCATAGGGAACATTGCACCTTCATTCCTTTAGCTGACGAAGGTCACTTACAAGACATAACTCCACTATAAGATGGTCATCCTTATTAAGTTTAGATAAGCTACAATGTACTTAGTTCAAGTGGATGCCCTCACATGAGTGAACATCCTAATGAGTATACATACAAGTGGCACTAGGAACCCAATTACTTCTCAAGATATAGGAACACCATTCCATAAGTCAGCCAAGGGGTCTTGCACCATTATGTTGCTTACTTTGTCCTTGGGTTATCATGTCATGTTATTGGATAAAATATAGGCATTCAAGCCATTCAATTAACATGTGTATGTCAACGCAAGAATACATTACTTAACTAATTTTAACCATTAACATGAGTGCCAATAGGGAAAATTATGATTTAATAGATCATTAGGAAGGTGGAATATTAAACCACCGATCATAGTGTAACATTATGAATTCACACATCATATTAAGCCTAATCCCAATTTCAAGATTATTTGCCATTCCAAGGATTATTCACATATTAAGTGTACCAAGAATCTAATGTCAAGGATAAGCTTATAATTTTAAGCACACATATTCGTTTATAGTCCAATAACCATGTGTTTCATAAACACACCAATAACAATATAACCAACCTTTCATTAATCAAGGGCTGCATTATAAATAGCTGAATAATAAACTTTTTGAAACATGCCATATATCTAAATTATTACAACACCCTTATTGGTACAATCCATAATACAAGTCCATATAAGAAGATCAATAAGCAGCTCTATTTCATTTCTTAAGCAATAGATATATGCTCATTAAAGTGGAACACAACCATCAAAACACCCATTACCATAGTAGATTTACCTTGCCTTTATCATTAAGGGAAACTATTTGCATAAACCATAAACAACAATTTATTTTTTAAAAAATGACCGCATCTCTCTACAAGGTTAGATAACATCATGCCCATGTCATAAATGAGAGGTAAGTCTATATTATAGATTGGCATTCCATGCCATAAGAGCATATAATATTTATTATGAAATCTATATGTATACACATAACTCCAAAGAAATTAAAATCTCTAGATATTTTTAGCATACCATAAGATGATACCAACTTGTTTTTGTATAAATTCAAGACTAAAGGCAATATAGATACTGGTGTTTCAATAATAGCATTTTACAACTTTGGGCATATTTCACATACTGCATATTTAACATATAAAGATCAAGTATAACATACTACATTTTAAATACAACTATTGCTCATATGGTAAATAAAACCTAATATAAATGCATACCAAATAAATAGATACAATTGGTTAAAAGTACAAGAACCAAGCCATTGCCATCAATAATACCACCAATATCAACATCATATACAATATTTTTATTTTTTAACATAATAATGGTACAAGGCTACATAAAGGAAGAAGATGTAACCATAAAATAAAATGGGTAGCCAACTACAATCCAACATGCCAACCAAGTATCATACACCAACATGCACAAACAAGAGACAAGATGGTACATACAAGTCCAAGTGCATCAATAGTAGAGGATGAATATAGTGAGGAGAGCACCCTTCAGAACTAGCCTTATGAGCCCAACCATCGATGGCCCTTACCACCCCAACCATCAGCTTCATGGAGAGTTTTGGCAACCAGGTACTTGAGCGAGGTAAGAGGTATAAAAAAGATAATGAGCCACTAATAAGGACTTATAAAAATAGTCAACAAGGATGAGAGAAGCAAAACAATCAACATAGAACCATAACACTCAGTCGAACTAGTTGACCTGAGTGATGTCCAAGGCATACATCGAATCTTTATAAAATATAATTTACATAATAAATCAATATCTAATATATCCATTTAACAAGACCGAAAGGTCTAGCCAAAGTCCATTGCTTAGCCCAAGAGGCTTATTCAAGCACAAAATAAGTAAACACCATGGGATCAACCCACCATAGCCAAATTAAGTCAATCGAGTCAAAAGAGGGAAAACATAAAATAAACTTAGGTTGGCTTAGAAATGACCATATATGACCAACATTAATTCCTTAAATTAATTCAAAAAATAAGAAAATCAATAATAATGTGACCTCATTCAATCAAATCAGAATAACACAATTAACAATGTAAGATTAGTAATTACAACCCACCTGGTTTGAGGGAAAACCCAATCCAACCACAAGAGTAAAATAGAGGTTTACAAGTAGTATGGATAAATTGATTTTATTATAAATCAACTCAAAATCTGAAAAAGAGATATGCATATAAGAGGGGATGGCATTAAGTGATAGCCAATAATCCCATAAGTATGAATGGAACCATAAATCAACAGTCATCAAAGTCTCAAAAAAATATATTCTCATTTATATATGGTATTTAGCAAAACAAGTTTAAATAAAATCACCTATAAGAAAGGCATCAGGATTCATATACAATCTAGCCTTATTTACTATATGATATCTAACAATACATTATCAATAAAACAAGCCATATTAACATACCCAAATGGGGTAACAAAAATTAGCATTGTTAATTATGTAGGAGACTACATATGATATCCATAATCATCAATAGAAAACCAACCAATATAGGAGACCAAAAAGCATTATGATTAAAGTGTTGGTTAAGATAGTTTGGAGGTAGCACAATGTTTTAGTTAATACTTAAATTTAGAGTAAATGCCCAATTTGCTAAAAACCCATGGCTTGATTTTATCATTTTTTTTTGATAAATGTAAACCCAAAATCAAAATCCCAAAAGTATATCTTATGACACCCAACAGTAATATATAAACCCAAGGTTTTTAAAATTTTCCTTTAACTTGGTAAAATTCATCCATGAATTCAAAGGTCCAATAGCTTAGGCTCCCAACAAGAATAAATGGTTTCAAATTGATTTTGGCCATTATAAAATTCTAGTATGTTTCAATGGATATACACAACCATAAAACCAAATTCCCACAATAAAAATCAACAAGATAACTTACTCGTAATAAGCAAGTTGCCATAGATATTATGGCATCTGGGTAAAGGATACAACTTCCATTTTGTAGTAGCTAGTTGCTTGTACCTAATCGGCTACCATCCCAGGGGCTGGTCCAAGCTTGCCACAACCCTCATACTCCTCTCCCTTGCTATGCCTTAGCACCATCTCCTTCAACCCTATTGTGTCCCTCTTAGGTTTGACCCCTGTACCCCAACTCTTTGCAAAGAAATAAGAGATCTGAACACACAAGAAACAATATGAAATTCCAAGGTAAAAACAAAGTTAGATCCAACATTTGATCTTGTATTAAGGATGAAACAAAGTCTCCTTCATACATTTACTATTTATTTCCCCAAATAGGGTATACCAAACATTTCACCATTATTTATAGATTAGCAAGGGAATGCAATGTTTCCTTTATTTTTAATTTAATCTCCCACATAGGTATTCGAAGATCACCCTCCTTTCAACTATCTCAATGCCTAGCCAAAAGACAAGACACCATGCCTAACTAGGATTTTGACCCCTGACCAATCACCCTTTTTCTAGAAAGAAAAGTGAACCATAAATCATCCCCCTGGGGCAGGTCAATGCTACCAAAAAAATCCAAAAATAGGGCACAGTCCATAAAAATAATAAAATAAAATGATCCCCACATCGCTTCCTTTACAAGTCAATCAGAAAAATAATAATAAAAACATGTCCAAAGAAAGAGCCCATCACCATTCTTCCCACCACCCCAATCAAAACACATAAGGATGCATTAAAATAATAATATAAAATAAAAATAAAAATCTCCCCTCATACCCTGAGTCAATTAATACAATAAATAAACAAAATCATTTTTAAATAAATAATTAACAAAACATAAATTAGTTAAGAAATAATAATAACAATAAAGTCGTTAAATAAAGATAAATAACAAAAAATAAGAAGCTATTAAAATGACAATAATTATCAATTCATTTAAGATAATAATAATTAATAAAAATCATTAAAATAATAATGATCATGGAATTGTAATATCGACCCAAAATTTTAAAAATCAATAAGTCATTAAGTCAAAATTTCATAGAGGGTGGTAACTAAAATGTTACAAAGGTCAAGAGACCCACATGGGTCTAAACAAACCCAATCCAACCACGCCAATAAGACAATCCACTCATACAACTCTAAATTAAGTATCCATGACACCTGAGGAGGATGACCAAACACGAAGATAAATAAGAGCAACAATGACATCAAATCTCATTAACTTCAACAAGGAACATGAACAAAACACACATGCATAAATAAGGTGAGACCAACAAGAGACATGAAGCAATAACAATATAAAAACACAAAAAAATGGTGGTTCAGTACCATATCATACACTCAATACTTTTTAGAGTGACTTTCAACTTCTCAATTGCCCCTCGAGTGTTCTTTAGATGTCCAAACCCACTATCGAGCCTAGCTCATACCTTGGTGTCTACATCCACCAAATAAGACATCAATAGTAGCAAAACAATGTCGATATAATAATAATAATTTAGAATGAATCATTAGACATGAAATAATAAATTAAATATAATCATTTATACTTGAAAAGGGACCAAAGTCAGTCCTAATAACTAGGACCATGAGCATGCCCTGTGAACATAAAACCAACAACTACAAGAATAACCAATGTTAATCCATATTAGTGAACATGCTAAATCAATAAAGTATAGTAACATAACTAAAATAAATCAGCATATATATTAGATAAAATGAATCCAATGTACATAGTATATCTATTAGGATAAAATGAATTTAGTGTGAGCATCAACCGTGACATAACATATCACAATAGCTACCCAAGGTATCTTGAATCGCAACCATCTAAAAAAAAACCAACATCAATCGTCATCAGTCCAAGTGCTATAAAAAAACATGATAAATCAAACCATAATCCAATATCTATAAGGGGCCACAAGGTTAGTTTGTGACATCCTCCCCTCCTTAAAGAGGATCCCTCTTGATGACTATCATTAGTCAAGAACAAATTTCTCTGAAGATGTCTAACTAAACCAATTAACATTTTTTCACAATGTCTCCACCCATTGAGGGGTGACAATGCCTCAACCTTATCCTGATGACATTCCTATTTTTAGCTATTATGACAACCATATTTCCCTTTACATTCAGTTGAGTAATGGCCTCCTTCCTAGCTTTATGTGTCCTTTATGACACTAATATGGTAGAATAGTACTTCTGTAACACAAAACAATGGGATATACTTCCCAAAAATCTTAACTTTGTTAGAACTTTTCCAATATCATGCCTTAAAAGGCCATCAAAACATTAACATTTGCCAAAACTAGCTATAAATAGGTCCACCAAACCAAAAATGCCTTTCTCAAACAATAAAATTTCATGGCAACACAAGTTAATTTTTGATACAACACTGCTATTATTAACCATTCCAACCATTTATGAAGGTGGTTACAAAACATCATAAGCATAAAGTGTCTCAAAACACAACAACTTACTCTTAGCTTAATATACTTCCCAACAAGGGTGCTAACGACACTCCCAAATAGGAAAATGTAGCCATAGTACAACAAGATATGAATTGATTGTCTAACTAGATTAACAATTTGAATATAAAACTTTACTAGGGTCATAACCACTTGTGTCAACACACACATAACTATAACATAAGGTCAACAATCATAATCATCCAATCCCACTGGATTGCAACCAAAATCTCAAATTTAGAGTGAAATATTCCACTAAAACATTATGATACATGCATAATATTAAGAACATTCATTACAGAACATCCTTACACAAATATAGTAATCCATACTATTATGGTTACTCTACGGCATTAACAACCATTTGTGGGTTACTACAATGTCTCGCACCAACCACATTAAAAGTTAGAGAAGCCATACCCAACATCACATACAACCTGAAGGCTTACAATATGTTCTCCAACACATGTGAGCTCACATGATGGTCTAGGGAGACCAATCTCACCATCCAAAATCATCTATCTAAGGGCATCACCCAACTTTCATCACTCTATCTAAGAGTCAAGTGGGTACTTAGGATTTTAAACACAACCTGATCAGTGTTCTGTGTTATTTTTTTATATCATAAAATTAACATACATTCTAGTTATGATTTTAAAACAAAATAGAAATATTCATCCTAGAATATCTCTAACATGTATAACAAAAATAATACCTAAACCATTAGAAGAGCTATACTTACTAGACAATACATGCATGCATTTCAACAAGTACCACCTTGTTGATTTGGCATAAATGTCCAAATTTTAGGACTAGTTAGTGCTTCACAAAGTTTAAACAATAAAAAATATCACAAGGGTTACTATTAACACAACCTCAAAGAGATGGTTAAAGGAACAATAGATCCTTAAAGTGACCATTATGCACTAAGATTCCATGGCCACTTCGTGGCACACATGGTGCACACTTTGAATGAATCAGGTGGAGACTTATGTAAAGGGGAAAAGTGGATTTCAGCGTATGAGAGAATCCACTTCCTATCCCATACCCAATCAAAATCATTATGGATGTAGTTATTTTCTACCCTCAACCTCATATTTGCACCAATACTCAATATTAGAGTAGTGATGCAAGATTACACAACACAACACAACATTATACCTTGGCAAATTTTAATCAATAAAATTTAGTTTCAAGAAGGAAATACACATCACACAAGTAGCTTATGGTCACATTAACACATTTAATATGTTAAAAACACAAAGTCACATTGATTCCATGATAGGTACACAAAGTACTCATACAACAACCTTAAAAACATAGATCAAGGTAAGGTTCACATGGTTGATTTCATGAGTGGGAGATATCTTTACACAAGTAATTTACCATCATTCAGATGTTCAACTATTAACAACCTTCAATCATGTATATAAAATACTCACATGACAATGTTGATATCAAGAAGAAAAACTAGAAACCCATAAGGTTAACTGCATACACACAGTATAATAAATATACAAATTTACATGATTTAGCATAATCAACGAAATGTAATAGTTTACAAGATACATAAAAATTTTACATAAAGGAAGAACCACATGAAAATAGGTCACCCATAAGTGACTCAGGTGTTCTAATAATTATGCCAAGGTACTTTCACATCAAAATAATTAACACACATGACAGTGAAGCACAAGGGTCCATGACTCTGATCGAGCCACCTATTATCTAGATGCCATCCAAATGACATCAAATATACATCATATATTACAACATGATCAGTCTTAGGGATCTTGAGTGAATTATGACCTTCTCTCAAGAAGTTTGTGTTCCAACAAAGCCCATAAAATCTATCTCCACGAGTTTTTAGAAATTTACCAACAATATTCATGTGTCATGTATGGATGGCTCATGCTAACTGATAACAATAAGATATCCCCAGAACTCTTTAACTTACTGAAGCATGTCAATCACACTCACCACAATAGGCCCTTTAGGCTTGGGTCACACCTTTGAATCTCCCAATATATTATACTTCAACATCATCAGATAACTCACCTATGCGAGTTATTAATGGCCACTAAGGCATTGTCTCATGATTCTAACAATAAGATTATATCACTATTCTTCCAATTGACCTAATATAATAAGTTGGGTTAAATGGTGATGCTTGCTTTGATGCAACATTGCTTTGGGAAAGGGTGAGCTTAGCCAAGGCAGAAGGTGAATGCTAAAACACTACCATGGAAATTAAAATTTCCCACAATAAACAAGTTTAATTGAACTCAAGATAAACATCCCCATAGATGTAAGAAATATCCAATATCACAATAGACATCCTCTTGGATGTCAAAACATAGCCAAAATCCAAATAGGTAGCTTCATGGATGCATAGTTCATTTAAAATCAACTTAACATTCCCCACAGACATAAGACATATCCATGGCTATCATAATACCCTCATGGGAATTAACCTATCCATGATCAAAATAAATATCATAGAGGCAAAACATATCAATGATTGAAACATCATAGATGCTAAACATATCCATGATCAAAACAACACAATAGATGCAAAACATGATCAAAATAAATAGTCTACACACTAAGTAACTTTCAACCTTTTAGAGTTATGAAGCCACATGCTTCTGCATTTTACTCAAAAGATGCCAAATACATAAACAAGTTCAAACTCATATTCCACTTAAGATACTCCTCCATAAGCAGAGATCCAAAGCTTTACTAGTTTACCTAAGTAAATTAAACACTCAAACCATTTTCATCACTCCAAGTTTAAGCCTAACCCTCAATCTTCTTGAGGTCATAATATTCAAAGCATCTACTGATGACTTACCCATACAAGTCAACAATAGATAATGAACACTATTTCCTTAATTCTAAGAGTGAAGTATCACCAGTCTCCCATCGATTTGCCCATACAAGTCAACAATTAATAAGTGATGCTTACCCTGATGCAATTCGATTAGGGAAGGTTTGACCCAACCAAGGATAAGGATAAACATCATAAAATCTTTGTAAAAATTTATCAATTTTTGCACAAACATACATTCCATAATGTAAGAATTTCTAACACTTTAGGTTTGCAGATCAAGGTACTATTTAATTCACCCAAGAGGCTAAGTGCCTTTATAAATGTCATAACATAGCCTTATCAAATCATATAAGACATATATTTGTCCACACAAGGTATATACCTTTAAGCATGGTTTAGTATGAACTAAATCATATAATGTGCCAATTTAATCTCAACAAGAAAACATAACCATAAAAGTGTTATTCATCCATTTAAAGGAATAAACACACATGTTGATATAAAATAAACTTTCACAAGAATATGCACATCCATATTATGTGTATATAAGCCACCCAAAAGTATATTATGCAAAGAGAACCCTTTTCAAGGGTATGTACAAACACCCAAAAGCTTAACCAGCGCTTTCAAGGCAATGATAAAATCCAGCTCAATGTGCCAAAAATTCATCCAAAATCTTAAAAAACAAGATCTAATACTAGATGAAATAAGCCCCCAAAAAATTTGGAGATGCCTTTCAGAGTACACAATAGAACGGTGTTTAGGGCCCACTGCATAACTTTAATGCAACATAATACATTTCATCAATCAATACATAAAGTACTATAACCAATAACCAACATCTCATTCATTCCATTAGACAAAGCTAAGGACCATTAAGTAAGGAGTTAAGCATATCTAAGAATGTCTTGTTAGCCATTTGATATATAAGCAAACAAGATATAAGATAAGCGCTACACTTAAGCATGGGGGTCTGAATGACCAAACAAGGCAATCCATTTCACTAACTTGCTTAAGCAAGTCTTATCACATCATGAGACAAGCAAGTGGAAATCTCTAATCCACTACAAAATCCAACATGACAAGGCTATTGAGTTACCATATACTTTTGATATCCACCCAAGCAAAGGACCAATCCTTATGCCACCCCCATTGGATCACTATACCATGATCAAAATTTCCTTAGGGAACATTGCACCTTCATTCCTTTAGTTGACAAAGGTCACTCATAATATATAACTCTGTTACAAGATGATCATCCTTATTAAATTTAGATGAACCATAATGTACTTAGTCTAAGTGAATGTCCTCACACGAGTGAACATCTTAGTGAGTAGACATACAGCTGGAATTAGGGACCCAATTACTTATCAAGATATAGGAACACCATTCTTTAAGTGGGCCAAGGGGTCTTGTACTATTAGGTTGCTTATTTTATCCTTGGGTTATCATGTCATGTTATTGGATAAAACATACACATTCATGCCACTCAATTAACATGCGTATGTCCATGCAAGAATACATCACTTAACTAATTTTAAATATTAACATGAGTGCCAATAGTGAAAATTATGGTTTAATAGCTCATTACTAAGGTGGATTATTAAACCACCAATCATTGTGTAACATTATGAATTCACACATCATATTAAGCCTCATCCCAATTTTAAGATTATTTGCCATTCCTAGGTTTATTCACATATAAACTGTACCAAGAATTCAATGTCAAGGATAAGCTTATAATTTTAAGCATGCATATCCATCTATAGTCCAACAAACATATGTCTCATACATGCACTAATAACAATATAACCAGCCTTCCATTAATCAAGGGCTGAATTATAAATAGCTAAATAATAAACTTTCTGAAACATGCCATATATCTAAATCACTACAACACCCTTACTGGTACGATCCATAATATAGGACCATATAAGAAGATCAATAAGCAACTCTATTTCATTACTTAAGCAATAGATATATGCTCATTAAAGTGAGACCACAACCATCAAAATACCCATTATTATAATTAGTTTACCTTGCCTTTATCATCAAGGGAAACTGTTTGAATAAACCAATAGCAATAATTTGTTTTAATAAAAATAACCACGTCTCTCTACAAGGTTAGATAACATCATGCCCATTTCACAAATTAGGGGTAAGTCTATATTGTATATTGGCATTCCATGCTGTAAGATTGCCACCAGATAATGTTTGTTATGAAATCTATATGTATATACATAACTTCATCAAGTAAATTAAAATCTCTAGATGTTTTTAGCATACCATAAGATAATACCAGCTTGATTTAGTATAAAATCAAGACTAAAGACAATATATATTATTGTTTCAATAATAAACTTTTGAAACTTCAAGCATATTTCACATCAACAAGTACATCACTATGTTACCACCATGTACATACAACAACATATAAAGATCAAGTATGACATACTGCATTTTGAATACAACTATCACTCATGTAGTAAATAGAACCCAATATAAATGCATACCAAAGAGATATATACAACTAGTTAAATTTACAATAACCAAGCAACCATCATCAATAATGACACCAATATCACATCATATACAATATTGTCATTTTTTCAACAAAATAATGCTACAAGGCTGCATAAGGTAAGAATATGTAACCATAACATAAAATGGGTAGCCAACTACAATCTAACATGCCAACTAAGTATCATACACCAACATACATGAATAATAGACAAGTTGCTACATGCAAGTCTTGGTGCATCAACGATGTATGATGAATACAATGAAAAGAAAACCCCTCAAAACTAACCCTATGAACCCAACCATCGGTGGCCCTTACCACCCCAACCATCATCTTGGTGGAGGGTTTTGGCAACCAGGTACTTGGGTAAGGTAAGAGGTATACAAAACATAATGAGCCACCAATAAGGACTTATAAAAATAGTCAATAAAGATGAGAGTAACAAAGCAATCAACATAGGACCATATAACTCAGTCAAACTAGTTGGCTTGAGTGATGCCCAAGGCATACATCGGATCTTTATATAAGATGATTTACATCATAAATCGAGATCTATTATATTAATTTAGCAAGATTAGAAGGTCTAGCCAAAGTCTAATGATCATCACCAGAGGCTTATTCAAGTGTAAAATAATTAAATGCCATGGGATCAACCCACCACAACCAAATTAACTCAATTGAGTCAAAAGAGGGAAAACATAACATTCATTAATAGGAAATAAACTTGGGTTGGATTAGAAATAATCATGTACGACCAACATTAATTCCTTAAAGTAATTCAACAAATCTAAAATTGAATAATAATGTGACCTCATTCAATCAAATTAGAATAACACAATTAGCAATGCAAGATTTGTAATTACAACCCAATCGATTTGAGGAAAAACCCACTCCACCACAAGAGTAAAATAGAGGTTTACAAGTAGTATGAATAAATCAATTCAAAATTAAAAAAGAGATATCCATAATAGAAGGTATGACATTAAGTGACAGCTAATGATCCCATAAGTATGATTGAAACTATAAATTAGCAGTCATCAAAGTCTCCAAAAAATATACTCTCATTTATATATGATATTTAGCAAAATAAGTTTAGATAGAATCACCTATAAGAAAGGTATTAGGCTTCATATAAAATATGGCCTTATTTACCATATGATATCTAACAAAACGCTATCAATAAAACAAGCTGTATTATCAAACCCAAATGGGGTGTCAAAAATTAGCATTGCTAATTATGCATGAGACTACCTATGATATCCATAAGTAAATCGATGACTCAATAGAAAATTGGCTCATATAGGAGACCAAAAATCATTATGATTAAAATGTTGGTTAAGATATTTTGGAGCCAGTATAATGTTTTAGTTAATACTTAAATTTAGAGAAGATGCCCAATTTACTAAAAACCCATAGTTTGATTTTCTCAAATTTTTTGATAAATGTAGACCTGAAATCAAAAACCCAAAAGTATATCTTATGATACCTAGCAGTAATATATAAACCCAAGGTTTTTAAAAATTTCCTTTAATTTAGTAAAATGTAGCCATGAATTCAAAGGTCTAATAGCTTAGGTGCCCAGTAAGATTAAATGGTTTCAAATTGATTTTGGCCATTATAAAATTCTAGTACATTTCAATGGATATACACAACCATAAAACCAAAATCCCACAATAAAAATCAACAAGATAACTTACTTGCAATAAATAGGCTGCCATGGAAAAATATTGGCACCTACGTAAAGGATACAACTTCCATTTTATTGTAGCTAATTACTTGTACCCAATCAACCACCATCCTGAGTGCTAGTCCAAGCTGGCCACATCCCTCATACTCCCCTCCCTTGCCCTACCTTAGTGCCATCTCCTTCAACTCTTCCATGTCCCTCCTAGGTTTGATCTCTGTCCCCCAACTCTTCATAAAGTAATAAGATATCCAAACACACAAGATGCAATACAAAAATTTTAGGCAAAAACAAATTTCAAGCCAATTTGATCTTTCATTAAGGAGGAAATAGAGTCTCCTTCATACATTTACTATTTCTTTCCCTAAATGGAGTATACCAAGTGTTTTGTCATTACTTATAGATCAAGAAGGGAATATAATGTTTCCTTTTTTTTTAATTTAATCTCCCACATAGGAATTTCAAGATCACCCTCCTTTCAACTTTCCCAGTGCCCAACCAAAAGACAAGACACCATGTCGAGTCAGGGTTTTGAACCCTGACCAGTCACCCTTTTATCAAAAGGTGAAGTGAACCATAAATCCTTCCCATGGGGTGAGTCAACGCTACCCAAAAAACCAAAAAATAGGATGTAGTCCATAAAAATAATAAAATAAAATGATCCCCCCAATTCTTCCTTTACAAGCCAATCAGAATAATAATAATAATAATAACATGTCCATGAAAGAAGACGTTGTCATTCTTCCCAGTGCCCTAGTCAAAACACCCAAGGATGTGATAAAATAATAATATAAAATAAAAATAAAAACCTTCCCTCATATGTCAAGTTAATTAATACAATAAATAAACAAAATCATTTTAAAATAAATAATTAACAAAACATAAATTGGTTAAGAAATAATAATAACAATAAAGTCATTAAATAAAGATAATTAACAAAAATCAACAAGCTATTAAAATGACAATAATAATTATCAATTCATTTAAGAAAATAATAATTAATAAAAATAATAAAAATAATAATGATCAATGGAATCATAATATCGACCTAAAATTATAAAAATCAATAAGTCATCAAGTCAAAATTCCATGGAGAGTGGTAGCTAAAACATTACCAAGGTTAAGAGACCCACATAGGTCTAGACAAATTGAAACCAACCAAGATAATAAGAAAAACCACTCATACGACTCAAAATTAAGTATCCATGACACCCGATGAGGATGACCAAACATGAAGATAGATAAAATCAATAACGATATCAAAGCTCATTAACTTCAACAGGAAATATGAACAAAACACACATGCATAAATAATGTGAGACTAGTAAAATATGGGAAGTGATAATGATATAAAAACACAAAAAATGGTGGCTCAGTACCATATCATACATTCAATACCTATCAGAGTGACTTTTGACTATTTAATCACCCCTTGAATGTAATCAAAATGTCCAAACCCACAATCAAGCCTAGTTTACGGCCTGGTGCCTGCATCCACCAAATAAAACATAAACAATACCTGAATGATTTATATATAATAATAATTCAAAATGAATCATTAGATATGAAATAATAAATTTAATATAATCATCTATAACTAAAAAGGGACCAAAGTCAGTCCTGATAACCATGACCTCGAGCATGCCTTATGAACATAACCAACAGTTGCAAGAATAACCAATGTCAATCCACATCAGTGAACAAGTTAAATCAATAACATATAGTAACATAAATAAATTGAAACAACATATATATCTAATAAAATGAATGCAATGCAAATAATATGTCTATCAGGATAAAATGAATCTAGTGTAAGCATCAATTGTGACATAACATATCACAATGACTACCCAAGGTAACTTGCATCGCAACCATCTGAAAAAAACTAACATCAACTATCATCAATCTTGATTCTATCAAAAACATACTAAATCAAACCTAATCCATTATCTATAAGGGGCCACAAGGTCAATTCGTGACATCCTCCTCTTCTTAAAGAGGAGCTGTCTTGACGACTATCAATAGTCAAGAATAAATTTATCTAAAGATGTCTAACTAAACCAATTAACACTACTTCATAATGTCTCCACCCATTGAGGGGTGGCAATGCCTCAGCCTCATCCTACTGACATTTCTATTTTATACCATTAGGATAGCCACATTTACCATTACATTAAGTTGAGTAATGGTCTCCTTCCCACCTTCATGTGTCCTTTATGACATTGATATGGTAGAACAATACTTATGTATCATAAAACAATAGAATATTCTACCCAAAAATCCCAACTTGGTTGGAACTAGGCTCTGATACCAACTAGGCACGATAATCAACTCTTGCCAAACTCTATAATTGTTTAAAAAATTTTAAACAAAAGAAATAGTGGGTCTGTGCAACTTACCCAATTTTCTTTGTGTAAATCTCTCTGTGAATCCTCAACTTTGCTTGCAACCCTGAGGCCGATTTATGGAGCACACATAACTACTTCCTACCTCTTGACACCTATCCTTTAGCTAATACGTCTTACTTCACTTGCCTTCTCCTTACTCTCAGTCTTATACCTACTTGGTTACTATCAGACCCGGTTGGTATCAGAGCCCTAGTTGATATCATGCTTACTTGTTATATCAGTAAACCTGAATGCATGATAAATCAATTCATATCATAATTAATTTGGCAAGAACTTAATTGTGAAAGATGATACACATAACCCTAGGAGTGAATAAAAGATTTATGCTTTAATGGATTCTTCAAGTTTAACATCTTTTATTCCAGTCAATAACTTTGTAGTAGATCAAACCCTGGAAGCCAGCACCTCTGGTTGGTTTAAATTTCCTACTCTAACTATAAAGGATGTGTTTGCTCAAAGTAATTTTAAGCCCAAGTGTAGTCAGACTGTTAAACAATTTGAATGTATTTTAGCCATCCAAGGATTTGGCCAGCATCCCATGTATCTCCCCTTCATAAACCCTGCAGATCAACAGAAGTGGATATCCATTGGATATATGCATGTCCACCTTAGTTTGGTATAACTCAAAATAACACCCCATTTTAATTATGATATTCAGGTAGAATATTTTGGTTCATTACTTGATGGCCACAAACCATCCTACTTACATGGATTAATTAGTAATTACTATGGTGTTCTTAACCATAATGCTTATTGTTTAGTACAACCCAATTTCATTCTTGGTCTATTTGATGTAAACTTGGCTCATGCCTTAGTTTTCCTCCTATAATTGTGTGGCATCCATTAATGCATGGCAACACTTATTGCACTATTTCAACCTGTGGTACCTTTACTCTCCTTCAAACCTTGTTTGAAGCTGAAGATATGCCAGTTGGCACTGCCTTTCCTCTCCAAGCCATAAATCTTTTAGACTTTGATCATCATATCGATAGTCATGGTTTCTTGACCGGATGGCCTTTAATTGCATTTGATTCCATCCCTGACCTCTCTGTCTCTGATGTATATGTTCCTCAATGGCTCCTTCCTCACAATTATTTCCTTAAGCTGACCTTACCAAAGCTTCATGCTCGACGACAAGGCACTGTTACCCTAGCCATAGAGTTCAACCTATAAAACATGGTGGACACCGATACCAATTTATTTGCTGCTGTAGCCCCAATTCCTTCTACTAAAACTATACCTGCATTAACTCCTTTAGGATAGATTATTATTCAGTACAGTGTAAAGGCCTCTAATGGACATCCACTAGTCAGATCCATGAGCAAAGTTAACCAAAGAGCCTCAAAGCCTCTATGTATAGCTGAGTCTGCTAGACTATCTTTTACCTCTACTTTAGCTGAACCACTTAGCATAGAATTCCTCCAAAAAATATCCCAATGTCTAAGCTTTATGGGTCTTCTAAGTAACAAGATTACTAGAGAACAAATCCTTAAGGAAGTAGAAGCTCTCGAACACAATGTTCCTCCAAAAGGAAAGAGTTTCACATGTGAACATATTGGAATGATTTCTTCATCCAAGTTTAAACTTCCCCCAGCTAGTCATGAAAAGATTGTAAAAATAAGAGGGAAAGTTGATGAAGAAGAATTTGAATTCGAGCACTACACCCTAGGAAGGTGACCGAATGAGGAACACTTTGTCTATGATGTAGATACAAATGAATGGAGTTAGCACAAGACAATCATCAAAACTCATGTAGGAGCAAAGCAAAAAGAAGGAACAAAATAGAAGAATTGGTTAGCCACATAGAAGTGAGCTACACAAGCTAACATAGATAATATAACAGAAGATGTTTTGTTAAAAGAGTTGCTTATTCAAATAAACAAAACATTAGATAGTATGGATGAAGAAACTAGAGTCCAAAAAGTTGCATCAAATAAAAAGTTAGATAGTATACATGCATCTACACAAAAATCTATTTCTATTCTAGATACGATGGTAGATTCACATTTATCTTTACATAAAAAATGTGATCAACAAAAGGAAATAATAGAATAGATAGTTAGTATAAATTTAGATATTTTAGAACATCTAACTTAGATAAACCATTTTATGGAATTGGTAGAAGTACTGATAAATACAATAAATCATAAAGTGGATCATCTCCATGGGAAGACAGATCTTATCCATGATGATCTAATCATTCATACTATAGCTATAAAGGATTCTCTAGCTAACCTAGTTTGTTCTAAGGAAAAGCCTCAACCAGACTCATTCTTAAGAGAACCTGATTTATTTATTTCTACACCTATAGTTCAATTTGCACACCCATGTAAATTTCTAATCATAGAAAAGACTAGTGAACAACAACAAGTTGAGTCTGCTTTAAGTGTCAAGCACCTAGTTGTAGATTTTGATCTTTTACATATTAACGTTGTTTAAATACCTGAGTCTTTAGAATCAAACATAGATTGGATACATATAATATAGTCATGGAAAGAATCTAACCCAGTAGCAGCTATAGAATACATCTCAAGTAGTGATGAGATGAGTATAATATCCCCTCATGAATCACTTCCTGGTTCTGGTTCTAGTAGTGATCAGGAGATGGGGATGTATGAAGATAGTGTTGTGTCTAGTATGCAATGACGAATTGAAAAACTCACCTTACTAGAACAACATTCAAAGCCATCTGTACCTGTTCAAGCACTAGTACACTTTACAAAAGATAGAAAGAAGAAAGGAAAACTTCATTCTTCTATACTAGATGATATCTTAGAAGAAGGTCCTCTTAAAGTAAATCCTCCAAATGGATTTATATTAGTAATAAATAATATTCCTAAGCCATATGATCACATCATATTATGGATAGAAACCTTGAAAAATATTTAGTTTCCAAGTGGTACTATGAATTCTCAAAGAGTTCTCCATGCTACCAGTCTAATGGCAGGAAAGTTAAAAAATTGGTGGACCCAAAAAAATGAAGAAAATGGTGTTGCTCCTCCTAGATAGACAAAAATTCCTGTTGCATGGCTAAGCAAAAGTCAAATTTGTGAAGGCAGATTGCTTGCTCTTCAAGCTATAATTCTTTTAGAATTCACCACGAACAGAATTAGACATTTACTAATAGCTAAGTATAAATTGTACAATATGAAACTTTGTGACTCAGATAAACTAACATCTTATTCTTTATAGTTTCAGATTCTTGCCTATGAAACTAGTGAAGCTAATTTAGCTTGGGTTAAAGAAACCTATTTTAATTCTTTACCCTATATGTTAGGGGAATGGGTAAGACATTATTTATAAAAACATTCTTTTAACCCACAAAATATGACTTTAGCAGAACTAGCTAGCCTTGTTAAAACTAAGCTAACCAAACAATGTCAGCAAAAGCTAGTTGCCAGTCATCTAGAATCCTATAATTATAGTTACAACCTTGATTCTTATTGTAAATCTAGAATTACTGCTAAGTCATGGGGATGTCATCCAAAGAAATATTTCCATTACACTTCTTCCCCTCATCATTATAAACATCGTAAACGCTCTAAGTATCAGCATCATTTATCCCCTGCACATACCTCTAACCATAGAAGGAAAAAGAAGTTTAAGCCTTATAAGCTTAACAAAAAGAGTTTTGCCCATTGGAAATCATCTGGGAAACCCCATAAGTTACTTTGACGATGAAGTACTCCTAGGACAGTACCTCCTAACATTAAATTTTATATTTGTAATGGTCCCCATTATGGGACTGACTGTCCTAGAAAAAATAAAAATCTTCTAGTTTATGCACTTTTTGATTTTTATTATGTAGAAGCAAGGTGGGATTTAGTAGATATTCATGACATACCTTCTAATGATCCAAGCGACTACTATATTATTGTTACTGATTCAGATTCAGATTCAGATCATCACCTTAGATATATAGGCATGCTTCAAGACTACCAAGATAAGATGTCATGAGCAAAGTATTTCTAGAAGCCTGCTTCTGTGCCATCTACATCAGAAGATGAAGACAATATAATACCTGATAGTTTAGCACATTGCCTACTAAAGAAAGAACTAGCAGCCACGGAATCAAAGCTCTTAAACCTATCCATAAGGGATATCTTTAGAGAAGCTTATTCTCAAGAAGAAATAACTGTTGCTATGTACAAACATAAGGTAGAAACTACTAAGCTTGTTAAAGAGAAGAAGCAATTAAAGCAAGCCCTCAAAGTAGCTGAACCAACAAAGCCGAATTGGCAAATGATCAAAGGTTCAAACAATAGAATTAAAGCTGATAAAGCTTTAGCTAGTATCCATGCACAAAAAAGAAAAAGCAAAAGTAAAGAAGTTCTAGCCCATGGATACATTATTCCAAAATGGAATGCTCAGCTTCTCCCTCAGAGACCAGATTCAGATGAAGAGCTAGCAGAGAAATCTAGTTCAGATATTCTTGCAGAAGGAATATACATGCAAGGATCAACTAGGGTTGATTATTTAGACCTTAGTTAGACATTGGAGATAATTATGGAAGTCAAGGTAGAAGTAAATTCTATGGCAATTATTATCTCCAAAATGGCCAGTTCATTAAAACAGGTAAAAATTGATGCTACTTTCATTAAAGAGATTATAAAGAAATCTGAGGATATATTTGATGAAGCATAGATAATGGCCATTAAGTCCCCTACATATAGTATATATATCCCACTGATGTTCAAGTTTCCTAGATATAAGAGCTATGTCTTACATGCTTTTGTAGACATAGGAAGTCCAAGAAGTTTTGCTAAGACCCAAGCCTTACCTACTGAATTCTGGCAGAACTACGAAAAGGGATATATAGGGACTACTATTTTAGGTGAAGCTATACACTTTGGTAGAGTTTCAAAAGATGTACCAGTCTATATTCAGGGTAATCTATTTGTAATTACTTTTATTGAATTCTTCACCTCTGATGTAGACATATTATTGGGAAATACATTCCTACTACATCATTCTCCATTTGTACAGACACTTGATTTTGTACAAATCAATAATGGAGATATTAAAGTAAGAATACTAGTCTTAAAGGAAGCAACTAATATATTTGCTAAAGTTAATCTCTCAAAAGATTGGATTAATCAGGTGAAAAGTCATTTTGAATAGTAGATTTAGTAGAAGATTCAGCAGACAGTTCAACATGAGCAGAATAGCCAGGTATCAATGTTTTCAGACATTGAACAAAAATTTATCACTAATTGTAGTAGTCTAAATCCATTGTAATATTGGAAGCCTGAGCTAGAAGAATGCCGAATCCTAATAAAGGAAGGATGTGAGATAAATATTCCAAAAGAAAAACCATATCAGTTTAGCCCATCAGAAAGGAAAGAGCTAGATAAAGAATTGGCTAAGCTTCTCAAAGGTGGTTTTATGCAACCTTCCAAGTCAAGTTATGCATGTGCAGGATTATATGTAAACAAAAGATCAGAGCAAGTCCGTGGTAAGAAATTTTTTTGTATTAATTATAAACCATTAAATGACATTATTCAGTCATTTAATTATCCACTTCCACTTATTTCTAATTTAATCAAACGAGCCTATGATGCAGTAATATTCTTTAAGTTTGACTGCAAATCTAGATTCTAGCAAGTAAAAGTAAGCACAACAGATAAACACAAGATAACCTTTACAGTCCCTCAAAGATTGTATGAATGGAATGTCATGCCATGCAGGTTGAAAATAGCACCAGGTTACTTCCAACAAAAGATGGACAATTCATTGAAAAAATTGAACAAGTTTTGCATAGTCTACATAGATGACAACCTTATTTTTAGTAAGTCTATAGATTTGCATCTCCGACATCTTCATCTTTTGTATAATAAGATTATAGAACATGGCATATGTTTATCTCCCAACAAAATGGAAATAAGGATGGTAGACATTAAGTTTCTTGGGTTGCATCTTTCTCAAGGAAAAGTTTTACTTCAAGACCATATCTTGCAAAAAATAAAAAGTTTTCCAGATAAGCTTACTGATAAGAAGCAGTTGCAGAGACTTTTGGGATGCCCAAACTATTGTTCAAATTTCTTTGAAGATTTGGCATCATGGTGTTTAGTTCTTAGATTCCACTTGAAGAAAGATGCAATACCGTGGAGTGAAGATAGTACAAGAGCCATGAAAAAGATTAAATAAAGATGTAAGTATCTCCCTCCATTGTATTTACCTATTGAGAATTTCCCTTTGATTTTAAATATTGATGTCAGTACAAAAACATGGTCAACAATTTTAACTCAACAATTTCTCGATGAAAATATTTATATATGTGGATATAGATCTAGTACATTTTTAGATACAAAACAAAGGTATCACATATATGAGAAAGAGATTCTTGCTATAGTAAATGGCATAAAAAGATTTAAGATCTTTTTGAAACCTATCCAGTTTTTGGTTTAAATCGACAGTCAAGCAATGGTAACACTCATGCATAAGTGGCCTGACAAAGATCTTGCACAAGGATGAATAGCAAGATGACACCTTTGGCTTAATAGCTTTGATTTTGAAATCAAATGGATCAAAGGCTCTACAAACAGTTTGGTAGACTCACTGACCAGAGAAATGATTAACCTTGTAAATATTTTGTGTGTTTTGCATGTATAGGTTTAGATGATTAGAATGTGCAGAGTTCTCGAATTGTGATTCATAAAATCACATGACATCAAATGGGTATGTCAATAACATCTGTTGAACCTAGGGAAAGAAACTAATAATTATTCTATGTTTTTAGATATTCTCCAAATTTCCTAACTATAGTTGATTGACGCAGTTGCTCAAACTAGTGCAACTTATCATGCGAATCTCATAGACATATTTTTGACACAGCCTAAAGAAAGTCACTGTAGTTCTTCCTGAAGTTCGTAGCTTTAGAAAGTTATAGTTTGTGGTTTTTGTTTTGAACCTAAAAGGCAATGTTTGAATGATTGACACTCATTCATTATAGATATTTATACCTATTTTACTTCTGTATATATTTTTAGGGAAGTAGTAGTGGGTGCCTTGTAAATAAAATAAATGGCCCATTACCCCTCATTCTTTGAGCCTTTAGATGATGCTACTCAAGACTAATACTGGATGCAACTTCTTCTATTTAAACATGGTGGTCTTCTTGCTAGAAACCTCATATGCCAAAAAGCCAATGATGCTTTTATTAACCCACCTCCTCAATGGTCTAAAAATCCAAACATACAATGTATTTCATGGGTTAATCTTTTTGATGGCATAACGGTCCAAATGCTCAATGGACATTGGAACTGGTAGCAAATGGAAATACTAGACATAATGTTTACTCGTGAAACATTATCTTAATGGATGCTTGTGGACAAAGAGATAGAAACATATGACCTCATACAAAAATGGTTACTCAAAAAATTTCCTCGTCATAATGTTATTGATTATCTACCTCTACACATGGAATTAACACTCAAACTTGTAATTAGTAATGGCTTAACAACTTAGTCTAGTTTACCAGAAGCATGCTTAGAAATTTATGATTGTCCCAACTCCTATCTAAATTATTCCCCTAATAATGCTATGGTGCATATCCACCAAATAGAATGGGAATATACTAGAAGACACTATGATGATGATCCTCAAGATGCTGCATCATTTAGTAACCATCCATATGCCAACATTCATGAGTGATATGGTGTGGACACCTCAATTGCTGCTAGCAACAATGAAGATAACTATACGAGTCCTGACAACAGCTTGGCCCTTTTTCCAGAATATGAACTCCAGTGAGACCCATAGTCCAAGCAGTGGGTGCAACTCACTTGCTGACCGTGAACCCTATGGCCCATGGTGATGTAAGCGGATGTCACTGATCTTGTCAATCATACCCCGCACTAAATAAAATATCCATGGAATCTTGTATGAAGATAAAAGTTAGTTTGTCTTTATTATTACATGTCCCTACTTTCAGATATGTCGACATATCTTTAAAAGATATAGTCTTTAATCTTAGCATCTACCTATAACCAGTCATCCATAAAGATTCCTATCTTTCCTATATATTGGATGCATGTGGATTAGTAACAACCTCATATGTTTTCCAAGAACATATCTTAAAGATTTCTTGCAAAATCTCTAGAGAAGAGACATTTTCACAAGTTTGTACTTGTTTTACAAAGTTAAATACAAAGAGTGATTGTTTGTCTACACTTCTTATGTAATCTTTTTTGTTTCAAATATCGAAGCAATGCTCCAATTAGTTTGCAGCATGTGGGTATAAGACTAAGAGTAAGGAGAAGGCAAGCAAAGTAAGACCTTGTATTAGTCAAAGGATAGGTGTCAAGAGGTAGGAAGCAACTGTGTGCACTCCAAAAATCAGCCTCAGGGTTGCAAGCAAAGTTGAGGATTCACAGAGAGATTTAGACAAAGAAAATTGGGTAAGTTGCATAGACCCACTATTTCTTTTGTTTAAAAATTGTTAAATAATTACAGAGTTCAGCAAGAGTTGATTGTCGTCCTAAAGAGTAGGGAACACATTATGAGAAGGTAGGATCCTTTCAATTTTTATGCATGATAATCTTCATGGGATGATATTCAAACTTGACTAAGTGATCCTAAGGTTATGTTTTCTAGGTAGGTTTCTCTATGGTCATTGATGTTGAAAACTCTTGGTCTTTCCAACTTATTTGAGTGTCTTGCTTTTAATAATGACTATGTTTTCACCTTAGTGACACCCTCTTTTCCCTCCCTCCATTTCTCCCTTGATAAGTAGGTTTCTTTTTGAATCTCCCCTATATTCTTTATTTTCCATTCTCCATCTCTATCAAACATGTTAGCATTATGTAAGTTCTATTTTTTCCATCTTTAAAATATACGCTTCATCTTTGAGTTTATTAAAAATGATATTTTAAGCATTGTCTTATCTCTATAAAATTTATCTTTATTATGTTTGGCACCTTGAGTTTTCTATTCTCTTTTTTTGGGCCACGTAGTCCCATTTTACCCTTTTATGATTTCATGTTTTGCCTTTTTGTGGCCCATTTGGTTCCATCTCTACATTTTCACACCTTTGTTTGAGTTTGGGTTGTTACTTATATTAAATTGATGTTTTTATTATATAAAAATTCTTTGTGTCTTTTATTTGATTTGGATTGTTACTTATATTACTTTAGAGACGTTTTCTAGTTTTTTCAATCATAATTAGCCTTGGAATTTTAGATTTATTATTTTCCTTTATTTTTATCTACTTCTTTGGATATTTTGGCTCTAACCTAGCGTTATTGAACTTGGACTTCTAATTTTCCAAAATTTTCGATCATTTATATGATTTTTTCCATTTACATCCAACAATTGACCTTCATGGATACACACATATTGATTTCACCTTTTTTAATCTTTATTTACTTAGGTATTCTCAAATGCAATTATTTTTACCTCCATGATCAATAATAGGGTACTTGCATGAATTCATTTAAAATAAAGTCATGTAAATAGTAATTCTAGTTATTCATTTATCAATATTTATTTTTAATTATGCTCATTTGTATTGTTATATATCTATCCCAGAGCAACATCCCACATTATAATATTTTGACACATGATGAGCTTCAAGTGAGGAATATGTATACACATGAAAATTTCACTTTATCACTTTACAAACACTTTCTCTTGTAGGGGCTTGTCATCACATCAATCTCCATGAATGTATGCCATACAAGGTGCACTAGGAATGTGGTGTGATTGAATCATGATACTTTGTGATACACATTTTCATTTTATTTTATCATAACATCATTACTATTATTCTAACCTTCTCCAATCCTCTTTCCATCTTACCTCTCCAATTATTTTTTGACCATATTTGTTAGCTTTTATATATCCTACTATTTGGCCTGGATGATACAGTTTGTTTCATACTTTGTCTTCATTATATTATATTGCCCAGCTTGATATAGTTCTAATTTTGTCTCATATCATTCTAAAATATTGGCTTGGTTGATATCATATTTTGTCAAATGATATCTTTTAATTATATTGGCATGGCCAATACCACCAACTTAGAGTTTAGGTTTTAGTTTTGGGTATTGAAACCTTATATATAGGGGCCATATTTTATCCTTAAAAGATATATCACATTCATACACTCTTCTTTAACTTTTAGTTCTACTCCTAAATAATATTTTGGAGAGTTAGAGATCAAAATATTATCTTAGAGGATTTGTCTTTTAGTGTCATTGAAGCTCAATAAGAGAGATCTTTGGGTGTTTTAACTAAGGATATCTAGGTCTTCATTCTATTATCTAAACATCTACATATTTCAACTTACATATCTTTCAAATGGATTCTTGATCCAAAGGGGGATATTTAATCATCGACTAGTTCACCTAAAGTTAATTATTTTTATCTTTATACTATTTCCCTTATTTATTTAATAGAATAGGTATTGTTTGGTTTATTTATTTATGAAAGTATGATTGTGTATACTATAATTTTTATTAGGATTTCAATTTATCACCTTGGGTTATGTAGAACCCCAATTTGGTTGAACATTTCACCTTACATTATTTACAACCACTTACCCATGATTTAATTTACTTACATTCTTAGAATCATGTACCCATCATTGAGAACTAATGATAATTATACTCCATGTCATAGACTTAGCATTTGGAACCAATTTGTCTTCACATTTGAGTTTATATTACCTTCTACTAGGTTTAGAGTTATTTTAGGTCCTTACCCAATCATCAAATTATACATAGACTCTATTTTTATGACCTTATTTGAGTCATAGTCTATTGAGATACATATAATAGATATAGGTCATCCTATCCCATGCATACATGCCATTTATCTCAAATTAGGAGTAATTCCTTTCAAACAAAAAATAAATGCATTATAACCCAGAACTAATAGGAATAATTTTATGAGAAAATTTAGAAAATGTTAAAAGTAAAAATCATTTTTCCTACCCATCATTCCACATGGGTTTTTGATATTGTACCTATGTGTAAGAAAAATTGATCCAAAGGCCAATTCAGAAAAGGTCCCCAGTCATACTGAATCCTACACCATTACGAAGAGATCATCAAGAGAATTTTGAAAATATGTAAAACTTTAGAAATAGAGCTCGTATGCTCCTTATACAATCAGTCAACGTTTGGTCAAAATATGTCAATAGATGTTCAACTCTAGTCAACTAGAAAATTAGACCATCATGGAACATTTTGAATCTATTTCCATGATGTAGATCTCATCTTAATATTTTTGATGCATTTTGGATAGACCAAATCTGAGTCTGTATGCAGAAGTTATGACCAATCGAAGTTACAATCAAACTTGGTCCAAAGTGATGACATGGAAAAAATGTGGACCAATGAGGATGTGACACATGGTAGTCAGTTAGTGTAAAAATAAATTGGGTTTAGTTTTCAGCTTTGATAGCATATGGGGTTTTTAAAGGTTGAAATTGGTTTTCGAAGGTTCGATATTTTCAATGCCAATGTCATCCCAAACAATGTGGGATAATGATAAGCCTTGGAGTGTATACTTTCCAAGTTGGGAATTGAACTCTCGAACTCCAAGAAAAAATATAAGGCCTTACTGATATGCCCATAGGCCTAAATGGCTATATAAATCCACGTGTTGTTATTTGAACACCGAGATTCAGCTGATTGTGCTAAAGCATAAAGGACCCGATTGCACTCTTCCTCCATTTTGAGGCACCTAAATTAATTTTCAGGCTTTAGAGTGAACTAGTGAAATGTTCTAGATTATGATATAGTTCCATCCATATGCTGAGTTTCTAGATTTGAGGTCATTTGATGCTATTTTCAATACCTCAAAGTGAAGCTTTGTAGATTGTGTAATGGCCAATGTACAGACCAGTTTGGATATATCCTAAGTTTTGAAGGACTTTAAGAGATTTCAGACTTTGGAATAAACTAGAGATCTGTTCTAGACTTTGAGACAGTTCCATCCATATTTGTATTTTCCTTATTTGAGTTCATTTGAGTCACTTTTTAAAGTCTTGAAGGATAATTTTGGTGGAAAAATTTAGGAATGTGAGATTGCTTTCACGATAGGAAGGTGGAAAGTTCATTCGTGGGTACTAGGAATTTTTGAACATATGTTACTAAGTTGTATGCAATATTAGATTTTCCATTTGACAATTGTCATATTTTGGCCATGGACTTGCAATTCATGAAAATAGATCAGTTTATATTCTAAGTGAACTTGAAGACATAGCCCGAGCAGTGGGTGAACTCCATTACATGTGCTTTTCATGGGTAATTTCTATGTGTATTCTTTTTCCACATTTTGATTAATCTTATTTATTAATCAATATTAAATGCATAACTATATAAATACAACAACTTAATAGAGAATTGAGCACTTTGGGTTTAGAAATAGGTTGAATGGTTTTGGTGAATGAGTTGCAATACACTTCATTCGTTTATCAACCTTGAAAAACACATTTAAAAGGTCAAACTTGTTATAATTACTTTGAATATATCAATAAAATGAGTTTTTGAAAAAAGTATCCATTGTAAACTTTTTTGTGCATGGAAATCAGTGTAGAGTTTATGGATCAAGTTTGTATCAGAGTAGTTAGTGTGTGTTGGGTTAACATCTGACTGTGTGGATTTGATATCAGATGTATTCAATTTTATTTTCTATAGTATTGCAAACTTTTGGCCTTGTTGATATTCCATTTATAGTGTGTAATTTGTGGGATTAGGTTATTTTCAAGAAATAAGAAGCCATGAACAAAGCCTTGAAGAGAGAAAGGCTTGATGAGCTTCAAGCGATTAACCAATAGATCCAGGAAGAGAATGCTTTCCTAAGAGCTTGGTTGTTTTCCTTGGATGAGGAGATTGCTTTCTTGAAATCTAAGTTACAAACCAAGGATGATCTCTTATCATAGATGTAGAGTGAAAAAAGATAGTCCTTCCACTAAAGATGTAGGTACTATGATAGATGATTGCATTGTAAGTTGTTCATCATGTAGTACCATTGTCCCTTCAGTTTTAGATGTTACATTTGGTAGTTTTGAAAAACACACTAAGGGCATTGGATCTAAACTATGATTGAAAATGGGATTTGATGAAAGGGGTCTTGGTAAGAATGGCCAAGGTATTTCTAACCCAATATAGGTAGATCATAGAGCTCACCATGCAAGATTGGGTTACGCTAGTGATAAAGTGGATGTTGGAGAGAGTTATTCCATTGCTAAAAGAGGACAAGCTTTTGATAGCCAAGGTTCGAGGCCACTAGTAAAGAAAAATTCCTCCCTACAAAAGAATGATGAGCGGTATAATAAATCAGGTAAAAAGGGTATTGAGATTCCACCTCCTTATTCTTACACTAGAAAATGCACCAATAAAAATGTGCATTTTAAGACTTATAATTCACTTTGGCCATTTAATAAATTTAGTTTTGATATTCAGAAGATGTTGCATTATTTTCCTTATATGTTTTACAGATTAAATAACCATTATGTCGCATATTTTTGGAAAATATAATCTTTATTGAAACAACTTTCAAGTGCTAATGACCATTCTCATACTATCAAAGTGAGAAATAACAAATGGGTGACCTCACATAAGAAGAGAGATGCTTGCACTCATTGTCACATGAGTGGACATCGGGTTGAGAAGTGTTAGAAACTTCAACCATCCCACCATCCTAGTAATGGTAAGAAGATGGTATATAAACCTGTTGATAAGGTAATTAATGAAGTTAATCCTAAATCAACCCATGCAAATATCAATAAATCCACTAAGGAAATTAAACACCTTAAATAAGAGAATTTGATGAAGAGGGTTAATAAACATTTTCTTGATTTCATACTGTCATGATTAGTGGATTGATAATGCATTTATGTTGCAAATCAATTTTGGGATCCTTGTTGTATGTTGACAAAGGACTTATACCCATGCTTTGATATATGCATTTTGGAGCTACTATGGTGGGAACACTTTGAGACAGGTTCATCATGCAAAGTTTTTAATTCTCACACTTATGTTTTTTAAATATCTATTTTTGGAATCTCTAGTGTTAGTTTTATGAGTTTCCTATTGAATTGTTAAGGAATTTAACTCATTGATCAGCTTGGGAGATTTGCCAGCATTTGCATAGGTTGATGGAATTTGATAGTGTTTAGTTTCGTACTTAACTACTATTTTGGATGCATATATTTTGGGCATGTGTATGATTAGATGCATTTGTAAGACCCTATTGGGTAATGTTTGTAATGCTAGACACTATACACTACTAGTTATTTCTATAGCTATTTAGCATATTAAGACCCATGTCTGGGTAGTGTATTGCCACATGGTCCCAACAATTAATGTATTTTATTTGCATTCACAAACTTGTTCTGCAGTTCCATTGGTGATTGTTTTAGTGTTTGGAAATTCACCATTTACAAGATGTGATAATGGGTAGACAGTTGAAAGATGTTGTGATATTATTGATAGTTTTAAAATTGAGTATAACTCATTCCTTATTTTAGGACTTTATAGTTTGAGATATGAATCATATTTTGCCATATGCTATGATATGTTTTTGTACTTTGATATTTTATAGAGTATCATTAGTAGAAGAGGCTCATTACGGTCATGTAGTAGAAGAGATCTATAATATCAGTTCTATGTAGAGGCCCTTGGATGGTTGTGTAGTAGAGAACATGGATGTATGTGTAAAATCTTAGATCTATGTAGAGGCTCATTGTAGTCATGCAGCAAAGGATATTTAGGATCTTAGTTCTATGTAGAGGCTCATTAAAAATGTGCAATAGAGGAGATCACTAGACTTCTATGTAGAGGCTCATTACAGCCATGTAATATAAGAGATCACTAAACTTCTATGTAAAGGCTCATTATAGCCATGTAGTAGAGGATATCACTAGACTTCTGTGTAGAGGCTCATTGAAATCTGTGTATTAAAAAAGATTACTAAGCTTATCTATGTAGAGGCTCTTGTTAAGTCATGCAGTAGAGGAAGGCATCACATTCTGAACCCTACTTCTGTATAGAGGCTATTTATGGTCATGTAGTAGTAGAGGAATTATGAAAGATGTGATCAGTTAGTTGTTCTAAGCATTGTAGGGGTAGTTACAAAACTTAAGTAGATTGATAAGACCCATTAGAGTATCTTCAGAACTGATTGGTATTTCAGTTAGGTACCAAATTTTGGTGGACCAAAAGGTCTTAGTGGGGATGATTGATCTAGAGGTCAATTCAAAAAAGGTCCTTGATTATACTGAAGCCTACACCATTATGAAGAGCTCGTCAAGAGATTTTTGACAATATGTGAAACTTCAAAAATGGAGCTCGTATGCTCTTTGTACATCCAGTCAAAGTTTCAATCAAAATAGGTCAATAGTTAGTCAAATATGGTCAAATATAAAAATTTACCATCATGTAATGTTTCAAATCTAGTTCCATGATGTATATCTCATCACAAGATTTTTGATGCATTGTGAATAGACCAAATTTGAGTCCGTATGCAGAAGTTATGACCAGTCAAAGTTATGGTCAAACTTGGTCAAAGTGATGACATGGAAAAAATGTGGACTAATGAGAACATGACATGTGGTAGTTAGTTCGTGTAAAAAAAATTGGGTTTATTTTTCATCTTTGACAATGTATGGGGTTTTTAAAGGTTTGAGATTTTTAATGCCAATGTCATCCCAAACAATGTGGGATAATTCTAAAGAAATGTGGTTGGAGCATGTATTTGCCAAGTTTGGATTTAAACCCCTGACCTTCAAGAAAAAAGGACAAGGCCTTACCACTATTCCCACAAGCTTGAATGGTTATATAAATCCATGAGTTGATATTTGAACACCAAGATTTTGCTAATTGTGCTAAAGCATAAATGACTCGATTGCACTCTTCCTTCATTTTGAGGCACCTAGAGTGATTTCTAGGATTCATAGTGAACTAGTGAAATGTTATAGACTATGAGATGGTTCCATCCATATTCTGAGTGTCTAGATTTGATTTCATTTGATTCCATTTTAAATACCTCAAAGTGAAGCTTTGTAGATTGTGTAATGGGCTACATAGAGACCAGTATGCATATATCCTAAGTTTTGAAGGACTTAGAGAGCTTTTTAGACTTTAGAGTAAACTAGACAGTTGTTCTAGACTATGAGACAGTTCCATTAATATTTATATTTTCCTTATTTGAGTTCATTTAAATAACATTTTAAAGTCTTGAAGGATACTTTTGGTGGAGAACTTCAGGAACATGAGATTGCTTTCGCGATAGAAAGGTGGAAAGTTTGTTTGTGGGTACTAGGAATTTTTGAAGGTATGTTGTTGAGTTGTATGTAATATTAGAGTGTCTATTTGACAATTGTTATATTTTTGACATGTACTTTCAATTTATGGAAATGGATTGGTTCATATTCTAAGTGAACCCAAAGATGTAGCTTGAGTAGTGGGTGAACTCTGTTATCACATGCTTGTCATGGGTAATTTATATTTGTGCATTTTTTTTTCATTTTGATTAATCATGTTTATTAATCACTATTGAATACATAACTAGTTAAATATGATAACTTAACAAAGAATTGAGCACTTTGGGTCTAGAAATAGGTTGAATGGTTTTGATGAATGAGTTACAATACACTTCATTCATTTATCAACCTTGAAAAACACATTTAAAAGGTCAAAAAATTTATAATTCCTTTGAGTATATTGGGAATATGAGTTTTTGACAAAAGTATCCATTGTAATCTTTTTTATGCATGAAAATTAGTGTAGAATTTGTAGAAGAGATAAAGATTTGCATTGAATTTTGAAATATAAATTAGAAATCATTGAAGATAATTAACCACTACCCATCATGGATCAATTATTTCAAGCAGTCATAGGCTTAGATATGTTATCAATGCTTGATGGTTTCTTAGGTTATAATTAAATCAAAGTTGTAAGAGAAGACCAATTAAAATTGAGTTCACTACACCATGGAGTATGTTTTATTATAGAAATATTTTATTTGGTGTTATTAATGTAAACACAACATTTTAAAGGTAAATGGACTTGGATTTACATTATATAAAAAAACATAATAGTAGTGTACCTTTATGAATTGACTATATTTTCAATAAGATGAGAAGATGATTATGAGTATCTAGAAAACTTATTTTAGAAGTATTGAATTCATGGTATCTCCTTAAATCCCAATAATTTTGTATTTGGGGTCCAAAAAGGAAAGCTACTATGCCACATAATATCTAAATAAGGTACATAAATTGATCTAGAAAGAGTTTAAGTTATTAAAAAAAATCCTTGCTACAACCAATCTTGGTGTTCATTCATTCTTTGGAAAGGTAATTTTTACCTAATTTCTTAGAATTGACAAGGCACATAGCTAACATGATGAAATACAAGGTTGAATTCAAATGGAATGAATATAAAAATTATTCCATTGAAGATACACATACCTCCATTATTTGTGCACCAATTCTTGTATGCCTAAACTTTAAAAAGGATTTAATCATTTATATATATTCATTAGAGCAAACCTTATGTCATTATAGTTCAAAATAATGATGAAAGAGTGGAATCACCTATCACCTTCATGAGTTGTTGATTAAAAAATAAAGATCTTAAGTACTCTCTTATGGAAAATAATTCTTACATGGTGGTCAAGGTATTCAAACAATTCAATTATAATATCTTGAAATCCAACACTATCATAATGGTACTAGACAGAGGTGTCCAGTTAATCTTGACATAATAAGATATTGGCTCAAAAAATAGGGAAATGGATATAAAAATTACATGATTATGATCTTGACATCAAGACAAGTAAACTCATTTGAGTAAGTGGGTTGTGCCAGCTCATAGTATAAAATGAATCTAATAATGAGGTTCATGATAAATCTCAAGAAGAAGGCATGTCTAAATAATTTCCTCTTTATTTATTCATAAATTTTACTAATGAATGGTATTCATATATAAAATATTCCCTCACTTATGGATAATTCCATAGAAACCTCAATGTAAAAGAGAAGAGAGTAGTTAAGCTTTGATCCACCAAGTATGTAATATGGGACAACATCCTCTTCAAAATAGGGCTTGATGGTTTTTTCCTAAAATGTGCCAGCAAAGGACAACATAATAGACTGCTAAAAGCATTTCATAATCAAGCATGTAGAAGTCATTTCTATTATTTTATCAAAACATATGAAACTATTAGAGCACATTATTATAGGATTACACCTTTTAAAGACACTCATGAGTGGGTTGAAAATTGTGAATCTTTTCTATAATTTGTAAGAAAGCCAAAGTTTAATGCCTCTTGTGTTGGCCATATATCCTCTAGTCATTTTTCAATTAGTCACTGCATCTATTATGTTCATCATTATGTTTAAATATTCAAATCAGTCCTTCCCATAATGTGAAATTCCCTTATGTGGTAAAGCACACTTTGAACATTTTATTTAATCTATAATTTTTAAATCAATAAAAGTATAAGTAAATAAAAATATATATGGAATTATATAATTCAAATAATTTTTTAAGTTGTGCAATGCCAATCTAAGAAGGCTAGTACGTAGGTTTTAGCTTAGATTAGGTGGTTGTGCAACTCTTGGAGTGTGGAATGAGAGTTATAAGAGTATTTAATTTACTTTGTAAGAACCCACATGGGATTGTAAGAATATTTTTTTGATTTTGTAATAAAGTTACAAGGGTGGGTTTACTTGTGAAAGTAAACCCACATGGTCTTGTACAGATTTGTAAGGGAGAGTACGAGCCATGTATGATAATAAAATACCTTTTTAAGGAGTATACCATCTATTAATAAGTTAAGGTGTGAATTTTTGGAAGATAAAAACCTTTAAATGCCAAATATTGGCCCATTTTTTTGAGTTTTGGATCATTCTTGGTGGGAGATTAGTGGAGAAGAGGAGCTTGGGGATGATATTGAAGAGGGATTTCAAGAAAAAAGTGGGGTATTTCTCCTTAATTTTGTTGTTTGTAAAATGATTAATAGAAAAACATTTTTAAATGGAAAAATAAATTGTTTTTGTTTTAAAAAAAAACTAAAAAAAAGTAAAACAAAATAAAACAAAACAAAAAACTATGTAGAATTCTCTTTTCAAATAAAATCCTCTTTCCTTGCATGCTCTTTAAATAAAAAAAAATTAGGATCAAGCTTTGATCTCTTGTTCTTAGTTATTTTTGAAACAATTATTTTAGATCAAAAATAATTTATAGTAAATTTTAAAATCAGAAATTACCATTTTACCTATTTTGCTTTTTTGATCAATTTTTTTTGGAGTGCGTATACATAAATTAAGTTATTTTTCCCCCTTTGGGTGTGTATGTGTATAAGTTTATTTAAAAATAATACTAAAATAAATATAATTACTTTTATATATATATATATATATATATATATATATATATATATATATATATATATATACACACACACACACACACACATATACACATACACATACATACATACATACATACATACATACATACATATATATATATATATATATATATATATATATATATATATATATATATATATATATATATATATATATATATATAAAATAAAATAAAAATTGAAATATATATATATATATATATACACACATATTAACTCAAGGATCCCAATGATGGTGCTACATTTTTATTATAATTACACAAAAAAAAATAGCAACCTTTTTTTGTTATATATATGTATGTATGTTATAACAAAAAAATGTTATTATTAATGTTGTTGTTTTAACTCTTGTTGTTATTATTATTTGTGTTAATTATAATAAAATTTTAGGGACATCATTGAAATCCTTGAGTCATAGCCAAGAGTTGCAACTCAATCGACATTAGTCCCTAAGCTTGCATTGCAAGGTGAGGCTAGGTGGGGTAAAGGTTAAAAAACCCATTTTTTTATTTGTTTACACACACATTTTAGGTCATATAAATAAAAAAATGAAAATAGAAATGAATATATTTTAAATAGTTGAATATACACTTTATATAAATACACTTGGATGAAGCAAAACCTTAGATATATTTATTATTTTATCTCCTTGTGTATCCTCTCCAAATAACCTTCAACCTAAAAATAAAAATACCAAATGAAAATTATGAAATATAAAATGTTTTTTTACTCCCTTGAAAGATGATTTGGGTTTTTCCTAGGGTTTTTTAAATCTAATGACAAGATTATTTTGATTCTAGGGAGGATAGTGATTCTTTTTCTTAAAGAGAATAATGATTTTCAAACCTAAGTTCAATTTAAACTTTATTATTAGACTTAAATATCACTTTATGAGTGTACCCTTATTAATTATAAATGAAACAGATGAAAATTATTTCAAAAATTTGTTTCCTTTTCTGTGAATTTATTTAGAACAATTATGAACCTATTTTATAAATAAAAAATTAGAGGAAAAATAATGTTTTGAAACTGTTATTTTTCCACCCCAAATTTTTATTATTCCCTTCATATATAAAATGTATAGGTAACTTCATTATGTTCTTATGTTATTAAATGTAAAGAAGTACCATTAAATTACTTTAGTAGCCTTCTTAAGTTATTTTTTAGACATTGTTTCTCTAGCCTTTTTCCTACCTAGGAATAGATGTACTAAATCTAGTGTTCTAGTCATTATTGTGTTTGGTCATGTTCAGTTTATTGTAAACTAGTTGGTAATTATTACACACTCTTACTAGTATAGGAATTAATTTTAAAACTTAGTCTAAAGTAAAAGACTCTTATCATGACCAATTTGGATATTAGATTAGTTTCTTCTATGAGGCTACAAGTGAGTGTAGGGAAGATGCATGATAATGGAGGACAAAAGGAGGTTATCAAGTGACACTTTTTTAATTAAAACAACAATAGTTGAACTTGGAGAGAATGTTAGAGGTACTTAAAAAATAAATTTGACAATGACTTAAGAACATGAATTGTGGCATTTTGAATGTAGTTTCTAAATATATAATATTTTTCATTATCTAGATCATAAAAATATGTGAAATATATGCATTTATAACAATAGGTTGGTCATTTTTTGTGAAAAGATAAGGAGATTGCATGTATACAAACACACTTTTTTTTAGTAAACAAATGAATTTTTGTATGAATATTGATATATGGATAGGTGAAATGTCTAATATTGTTGAGAATATTTTTTATTATATATATATATTTTTTCAATAATTTTACAAGTCAAGATAGCTAAAAAAGTTAAAACTGCAAGTGTATGAACACAACTTTTTAACCTTAATGAAAATCATTTTTTTAAAAAGATAGTTGATAATGTGTAGATTGTTGAGATATAGGTTTTATAAACATTCAATTAGTATTCAAAAAGTTATAAGAGAATTTGTGATCATATGTATATAGTCCATAATGAGGTATGTTATGCAGAAATTAAGTAATAATTATAAATAATATTTTAACATTAAAAAAAGGTATATATTATAAAACTATGATTTCTCCTTTACAAACCCATATATATTTTTTAAAATAACAAAATTTGACTAAATAAATGCATTGACAAAGATGAAAAAACTCTTAAATTTCTTAGAAATCAAATTGGTTGGTTTATGACAGGGTTTGGACTAAGTTCAGGATCCCCACACCTAAAACTAAGGCAATTTTGGAGGGAAAGTGGTAAACGGAATTTTGTAAAATTATAAAGGGTGTACACCCTTTGTAAACCAACTTTTCACCCTATTTATTATTTTTGCCCATTTTTTTGTGGATCAAAAAGGGCATGCTTAATTTCAAAACAATGCATGCCCTTTATGATTCATGAATTTATCTTAGATTTCCCATGAACTTTTCTCATTTATTTTTCTTTTTACAAACTATAAGTTAGTTTCTTCTGTTGTAACTATGCAAATTTGGTAAATTCTCCATTCACTTTGCTTGAATCACTATAAATTTTTTAATTTCAAATCTATAATTGGATTATTTTGGTAAAGATAAATAATGGGGTTGAGAATTTATCACAAAATACCAATCAAAGAGATAACAAATGAATAAATTGAAAAGAAGAGAGAAAAAGAAAGAAAAAGACAAGCAAATAAGAGAGCATCAATAAGGGCTTTCTAGGTAAGGTGAAGTTGCTTCTTCCATACCAATTTTAGTGGCATAGGATGTTTTCCTTCCATGTGAGGTGTTTTAATATGCTTCAATAAATATCAAAGGGTAATGTGTTGTTAAGAAGACATTAGGTCTCCTTAAATCCTAAAAGAGGAGCAAGGGCTAATTGAGCTATGGCTAACCTAATGTATTTATTGATTCATGATTAAGGCATGTTTTGTTATAATATTATAAGACCTATTCATGGATGATCTAAGTGATTTGAATGTATGGCTAACTGAAAATTATATGATCAAGTGACTTTTATAAAAGCAAGACAAGTTAAGCCTATTTGGTGTGTAAAAAAAGAGAGCAAATAACAAGTGAATGATATAGATCATTGGTGATCATAATTAGGTCATGTAGACCATCAAATAAGTGTCATGAATATATAATAGATGTTATACATATGAGGATCATGGTCAGAATACCTAATTAAGCCATGAAGAGGGTTAATTGAGCAAAGAGGGATAGAAGCTAGTTTTGAGAGGGATATAAGTGAGAAAAGAGATGAAGGAGAAGATCATCATGTGTTAAATAAGAAACAAGGGTTTCTAAAGGTGATCAAAAAATTAGGTGGATGATTTGGTTTTGAGTCATCTATGGTTTTGGTGCCTCCTTTCAAGTGGGTGTTGACTAAAGCCTAGTTGAGTTGATGGTGAGCTAATTGGGATTGGTGATCCATGTGAAGTGGGTGTTTAACTAAATATTGATGTTTGTCTTATAGGATTGTAATCTATTTTCTTCATCAGTAGGATTCATTCCCCTTGAGGGTTTCTCATGTATATAGTATGTTTAGTTATTTTATGCTCTTGTGGATTGATGTGTATGTTTGCTAAGATGTACATACTTGTTATAATGGTTCATGTATGATTAAGTGGAATTGAATGAATTTTTTTGATGACTTATTCAACCACGCCCCCCGCCCCCCGCCCCCCCAACCCAATATTTTATCTCCTAACATGGAAATATATGGGAGGCATTATGTTGTCCCCACAACTTAGGTGTATTTCATGTGTAATTAGAGGTGTAGTAATGGTATTAATAGTAAGGGTTTGATTAATATCATGTAAAGGGCGATATTATTCCCTAGATGTATTAACTTAGGCTATATTTTTCTACACATCTTGGAGAACATAAAAAATTGTATCATGTATTTATGGATTTTGGTCAAGAATTGATGTCAATTATCTTTCATATTTGTCATAAAATGTATTTGTGTGAGGATGGATTTCCAATTCAATATTTATGGTTTCAACTATTAATAATTATGTAAATGGAGTGTGTGTCATGGAAAAATAAGGATGGTTCATTATTAATTTTTATGTTATTAGTGTATAAAGACTTAATCCAAATTATACAAAGTGAGATATAAAATAGGAAAGATTGTAACCTTGATTTGAGTCAACTAATATAAGCAATTATCATTTATTAAATCCATATATAATTTGTAATGTGAGGTAAAATCATAAATTAGGTTTGAAAACAAAATGGTAAGGCATAGATCTTAAAAATATAGAAAGAAGGATGACACCCTTATAAAAACCTTGAGTTTGGCATTGTTTAAATAATATACATGTTCACAAATATTTTTTACTTTATTTTTGGATTTTTGTGAATAATAATAGGTTGAGCTTGTATAAATAATTCAAATTTTAATATATACAAATTAAGCATAAATATAAATGAACTAATTGAAATAGATTTGATAATGCATTTTAATATTAATGAAAAGTAGCAAAGAGGTCAAGATACTTACCTTTATTACTTCAATGATTGACTATGAATGTGCTCTAACAGTGGAAATAGGCCTAAAATTCATCCAGATCTAAAATTTATTATGCATATACAGTCGACAACATAAGACTTAGACAAATGTGTCAACTATAATGATCGAGGCTAACATTAATGTCATAGAATATTTATCTCTATATGACCATATAATGCAAGGTGGTTGCATAATATTAGTTTGTATCCCTTGACTGCATGCTCAACTCCAAAAATCAACTTCCTTACCCTTGAAAACCTAATTCTACTTTTGAAGGATAAAATCCTATAAAAAGTGAGTAATTTAATTATACTAAGATGACCCTAATCACTCTTGTTGATGATTGACCCTTATATAATTAGGGGAGGGGTAGGCAAAACTTATTTCTATAATTAGTTATACCAGAATAAATTTTTACAAAATTTAATTAAAAAAATGTATTTAAATATAAAAAATTAATGTAAAATTATTTCCTATAAATGAAGGTGAAGGGTAATTATAATAATGGTAGGTGATTCCTCCCATTTGACTATTATCTACTCAATAGGTGCATGTGATTGACCTATATATAGGTGGCATGCTATTGGATGGCATAAAGGTGCACATCCTTATCTCATTCTAAGCCTAAATATATGGGTTAAATTATATAATAAAATAAATATCCTAAATTAACTTCATGAATGTGCATAAGAAAAATATTATCAACACTCCCACTTAAGTACAACTTAGAAAGGTATATAATAAAAAATGAGGTTTAGAATCTTCTAGAAATGGTTTTCAACAACTAGATCTAATTAGGTTACCATATTCAATGAAATAATGTAAGAAGAGGAAGTAACACTAAAGACACCTCCCCAACGGACTATTTCCCTCAAACCAAATTCAAAATGTAATGAAGGAATGTAAGTCTTAAAATGTATAATTTCAATGATAATGTCCTTTGCTTAAATATTGAAGAAGGTCCACCTACATCGAATAAGATTTCATCACTTTTTACGATGAAGGACAAAACATTTGAACTAAAAATATACCCACTCCATAAAGGAATAAAAAAGAAGTAATATGGAGTTCTCTATAACCAGTCCAAAAGTGAAGAGTGGTAGTAAATATTAACTAACTAGCAATAAATACCAACTCACTGACATTTTTTGCAACCATATATATATATATATATAAATAACTAATAGATATATAAATGAACTCCAATAAAAAATTAACATAACCCTTTACTAATTCAACTTCATCTATTCAAATAATAATTAATGGAACTTAAAAAATAAGCTAATTTTTATTCTAAAATTAATGTATAAGAGAATCAAGTCTTTGAAGTTAAATTTATTCATGTAAAACATAATTTTTATTATTAATTTTAATTTTAAGTCTTAGTTTTCTTGAGAGTAAAATTTATAGCATTGTTGTTTATTTGAAGTTCTCTTCATTTCATTCATTCATTATTGATTTAAATATTTCTTTTCTTAATTGAGGGTAAACTAGAATTGTTAATGGACTTTAGGTTATTAAGTTTCATTGTATATTTTCTCATTTTTTAAATTTTCATCTCTTTCAAAAGTAATTATAGAATCAAATTTTATAATATTAGTTTATTTAACTTGAATGTTAGTTATAAGAGAGGTACTTTTTATATATTATATGTAGGGATTAAATTTAAGAGCCAACTCTATTTGTCATGAAAGTTTTAGATGATTGTAAAATTTTACCTTGAATTTAATATAATATTTTAAGAATATTGACTATATTTTATGATAAAAATGTATATATGACTATGAAACCATCAAATTTATTTTATGTTTATATGTATTATTATTTTTAATACATAAATATGAATTTAATGTAAAATTCCTCTAATTGATGTATTATACTCTTTATATTCAATATTAACATCATTGATGCTCTCAATAATGAAGTTTTAAAAGGGTTCAAACTAGTGTCCAAAATTCAAGCTTCCCTTCATCATAAGTTTGTTGATGATATGATCATCTTAGCTACGACCTCAGTTAGAGAAGCCAAGGAGATTAAAAACATTCTCGTTCGGTATGTTAAGGTTTATAATCAAGTGTTCAACTTCATGAAGAGTTAGTTTTTATTTCTCAACACATCAAAGACACATAAAGTCAAAATTGCTATAATTCTTTATTAAAACATCAAGGAATTACCTTCGACCTATCTAGGTATGCCTTTGTTTAAAGACAAATTGGAGGATCATTAGAACCCTCTCATTGAAAGATACCAAAGAAAATTAGATGGCTAAAAAGGTGCTCTTCTATCCCATGCTAGAAAAGTTATCCTGTTATGCAGTGTTCTGTAGAGTCTCCCTATTTATCTTATGTCCATGTTTAAAATACCGAAGAAAATTCAAATTAAAATTGACAAAATCCAAAAGCCATTCCTTTAGCAAGGGGTAGAGGAAAAGTTAAAATTCCATCTAGTAGATTGGAAGAAGGCTTGTCTTTTGAAATTTTTTGGAGGATTAGGCATTAAGAACCTTTCCATCATGAACAAAGCACTGATCACCAAGTTGTGTTAGAATTTTATTAAGGATGTTAATCAATGAACCAATATTTTTTGTTCTAAATATCTCCATAATATCCCTTCATTAGATTTCCTACAAGAGGAATAATTCATCAAAGGATCTACTATATGGAAATTTTTATCCAAGAATAGAAGTAATATTCTAAAAGGTCATGTGTGAAAATTAGGCAATGGTTTAAATATCATATTTTGGAAAGACATTTGGATTCTTAAACACCCTTTAGAGGTAATTAAAACATGGCACCAAATTATCCATCATTTTTTTCTTTATTAGGTGAGAGAGTGGTGGATTACTTTCAGGGAGGTATTGACAAAAAGAGCTGGAAAAACCTAAGCATAGACAATAAGGATGCCAACACAACCAACAATGTCTCAGAGTTGAACTTCATTCTCCAAGGCATATATATTTCCAATTTACGAAAGGAGGATGATTTAGTTTTGGAGGACTCATTGGATGGTATCTATTAGGTCAACTTGGGGTATATATCACTTCAACCCAACGTCATGGTAGCTAACCTGGTGGCTAAATTTTGCAATAAACTCTTGATTTTAAAGATAAACATTTTCTTGTGTTTGATTTCTCAAAATAATATCCTCACCATGGATAATATTTGTAAAAGAGGACTTAGCCTGGCTAATAGATGTGTTATTTTTGAAGGAGAGGTAGAAATGGTCTACCATATATTCTTTGAATGTGCCTTCTCTTTCAAAATTTTGGGCTTGTTGTATAAGATATTCCAAGTTAGTTGGGCTCACCCCTTTTCTCTCTTTTAATCTTGGTTGGCATGGAAGGGCCCTTTTGCACACCAAGAACTCATAGCCCTTTGGTAACTTGATTTCCATCACATCATTTGGGTATTATGGAAGGAATGCAATAACAATATTTTTAGGGATATGAAAAACTTGAATGATAGAGTTTTTAATACAATATTTTTCCTCCTTATTGAGAATTTAAAGAATATTAATTAGGGTAAAAATCAACCTTTCTCTCCTTCTGAGGAAGTCATTACTAAATAATGGCCCATCTCCATGGATACCAACCTTAGGTGGATCCTAAAATTATTCTCAGATAAAATGTTAGATGGATTGTTCCCCCTCCTATTTGGATCAAACTTGACTTTATTAGGGAATCTAAAGGCAATCATAGAGTTTTTGAAGGTGGAGGTGTGTTTCAAGACAATTAGGGAGATTTTATGGTTGTTTATGAAGGAAGTATGGGTGTGTAATCTAACCATTTCATGGAATCTTTAGCAGCATTATGGGGTGTCCAAACAACCTTTGATTTAGACTATCAATGTATTCTAGTTGAGGGGGATTATCTCAACATCGTAAATTGTATCAACATAAATAATGTGGTCAGTTGGACCATATCTCACATTATTGAGGAGATTTAACTTTTGGCCAAGAACTTTAAAAGTATCACTTTCCAGCATACCTATTGTGAAGGCAATATGATTGCAGATGCATTTTATAGTAGAGGTCTCAAGGCTAGGAAATTCAAAGTATGAGATGCTATGGAGATACTACATAATAGGATTAATGAGATATCTTATAAGGATAAAAACCAACTACAATCATGATGGAATGAAATGCATTCATTAAGTTTAATATGTATTATATCAGTAGTAATGATTTGAATGTCAAGGATGGCTGGGGGAGCAATTTTGGTAGTCATCATTATAGGTATAGCAACACTATGTATTATTTGGAGGCTTCTAGAAAATTTGGTAGACAATCACAAAGCATATAGCTATAAAGACAATAAAAAAAATTATGTGAAGGGGTTTGTGGGTCTGCATTCCAAAATGGGTGGTTGTTTGAACAAGCTAGATCCACTTTCAATGGATAACAACATAAATAAACTAGAGGTTTTGGAGATTCTCCACACTAGTGGTATCACTAACTTCATTGACTACATTCGTGGCATCAACAAGCAGTTATCCTATCAATATTCAAAAACCTAGAGCAACAAAGTGGTTTTGATTAGGAAAATCTTGATGGAGATTAATGAAGATCTCATTGCTAGAGTCACTGGGATTAAAATTGAAGAGTGTAAATATAATGATATTAACAAAGATTTTGAGAATGAAAAAGAGAAATTCCTTGTGGGTAATGAATGCTCGATGCCTTTTCAAAGGGGGTGTCAAGAGGGAAGACCTTCCTACTCCATTCCATGAGGTTGATGAGTACATAATTAGGTATGTGACTCTGGATGGGCACTATAAGGTTATTTGTTACCATCATTTTCCATATTTGAATTACCTATGACATAAAATTCTCATCAATATTCTATCATTTATCTTGCATTCATTGGAATGTCTAGTATTAGAGGTTAATTAAGGGAAGAAAATAAAAGAGTCACTTTATCAAGTGGTCATTTTCCTTATTTATAAGTTCTTTTAGGCTCTTCATCTTGAACCCTAGGGTTTGTTTGAAGAGCACTATCCTTAACAATATCCTTTAGTCATGGGGTCCTATATAACTTAGGGTCAAGTGGAGGGGTAGATCCCTCAACAACCTCCTCTGATAAGGCATTCTACTAGAATTATTCATAGAAACACTAGGCCTATACGAAGAATCAATCTGAGGTGTATTCCTCTATGGGCCATGTGGAGTATCGATTTGAGCATCTTCTTTAATAGGAGAACATTTATGTGGTTGACATTGAGGATATTGATGAAAACCATGAGAAACCAACAAAAATAAACTCCATCAATGCCATGTCTTCTCTTGGGAAAGAAAAAGATTTGAATTTGGGGTCTAGTAATAGAGCAGGGTAGGAAAGGCATGATGACAAGGGTGGGGAGCCTCCCTCTAACACTCAATAATTTTGATCCCAAAACCATGCTAGACTATGTTAAGAGCTAGAGAAAGTTGGAAGAATTGGAAGATGAAGTCAATCTTCACAAAGCCTTTCTCAAATGGTTCGTGAAAGACCATACTCGCTTGAAGTAAGAAATTAGCAAAATAAATCAAAAGGATGGGCTCTATGGCACCAAGTAAAAGGAGGTTAAACTATTCTTCATGATTTAATCTCTCACTGATAGAGTCTATAATCTAGAAAAGGGAAATAAAGACCTCAAAGACAAGCTTTCTATCTTGGTCAACTTTAGGAAAGTCACTATCAACAATGTCATGAATAGCATGGAAGGATTATCCATGTGATTCAACAATAAGAAACAGAATACTAAAGGAATCAGACCTAACAAAAATCTTAAAGAAATCACCAATGGTAGTGGGGAGGTCAACATCAATAGAGTCATCAATAAAAACCTCAAGAGCATGACCCAAAGAATAGACCAAGGCTTATGAAAACTAGAAAATATTCAATAACTGATTGCTTTAGGTGTTGGCTTGCTCTTAATATTTGTTGTTGTTTTGTTGTTTTTATTCTTCTTGATTCCTTTTGTTTCTTGGGAGCTTGAATCACTCTATGCCTATGGGCATCCATAGGATTGATATCATTGTACAGGTTGGGTCCCCTTAACACCCACTTTTACCCTCAATAAAAACATCATTGATGATTCCAAATTTATACCTTATTGTGCTTCTATTTGTATGTATTATCATGACATGCAATTTTTAAGTTTATTTCCAATCAATTTACAAATATTTATTACTATGAGATGTAATTTTAAATATTCTTTCCATGCAATTTATAATCAAATAAGCCATTTAGTTGAGGATTTTATAAACTATAGTATATTATTTTTAATTACTTGTTGGGTGTGGGTGTTAATAATTTGTAATGTATATAATTAGTGTTGACAATGTTCTTCTTGCAAAAAATTTATAGACAATATTAACAAGCAACTTAAAGATCTTTAATATTTTTTTTAAAGAATTATTAACTTATTATTACTTTTAATAAAACTAATGTTATGATAATTAAGTCTAAAATAAGATCTTACCCTCTAATTTTATATGATAAAATACTTTAGAAGAGGTCCAATAATAATACCTTATAAGAGGTTCAATCTTACACATATTTAAGCATCAACTTCAATTAACATTTAAATTGAAACTATATTAAAGATATAATCATTCATAGATGAAAATATTATTATATTCTTAATATCACATGAATAACTAATGAATGTTGGGACTCGATTCATTAAAAAAAAAAATTTAGTCATTTTAGTTATTCAATATTTTATATCATCTCTTTCAATGCTTGAAGCATTATTAAGTAAATCCAAAGTTTTTTATAACCTAATTTTCAAAATGAAATGTAATAATTATTATCACATTCTTAATTAAATTTCTTGTACTTTGTGAACTCTGCAAATATTTAGTATATAAACACAAATTCCTCCTTTTGAGTAACAATAATATCCATGTTATGTTTTTAATATAATAATAATCATGATAAACCAAAGATTTAGTTTGGGGTAGAGATATTGGAACTTCCCTTAAATCTTATAATATAAACATAATAATATATAAAAAAATAATTATATATAAAATCTTACATTCTTATGAAGTTTAAAGAAAAAATAGGATTGATAATAAATAATTTAATAAGAGGCAGTTGAAATATCAAAAAAAATATTAATCATAATTTAACTAATCAAAATTATTTTCAAATATTATGAACAAACACATACACACACACAGATATATATATATATATATATATATATATATATATATATATATATATATAGAGAGAGAGAGAGAGAGAGAGAGAGAGAGAACCAATAGACAATTAGTATACCAATGCACAATATATTTATGCCATATTTAACTATTGATCATTTTTTTAAGGAATGCATTTCAAATTTCATATTATAAATGAATATAAATTGTAACTTTCTCTCCATTTCAATATATCAAACAAATAATATAAATTGAAAAAATTTAAACTTTAAAATTAATTAATTTTTATGTTTATATATGACACCTAGGTAACAACATGAACTCCAAAACTTAGGAGTTATCACTACTTAAACTTATCCCCTAATGCATTCCAAAATATCGAGAAAATGACATGGTGATAGTTGAAATACTTGAGGTGGTGTATAATTCTAGATTGAATCTTAATAATGTAACTAAATGATATGTGGAAACAATGGTCCATAAATGAATAATTTTATTTAGGACAATTTTATAAGAATAATTCAAAAGTGACCAACTTGGTCCTTTCCATTGATATATATATCTTTATAAGATTGGATTCAAAATATTATATTCTTTAAATGAGTTGAGGCCCAGGGGAGTTGGTCCTACATATCACTAGATTAGTACCAACAATTTTTTTAATGAATTTGTATGGTATTATTTAATTTTTTAAAAATACTATTCATTAAAAAGGTGGTGGAAAGAAATTACACCCTAAAGTTAGTGTAAGTCCCATAATTTAATAAAATAATTAAAAAATTAAAGTAATAAATTGTTCATGAAATTGATTGTTATATCATTTTAATATTATTAAAATAATAATAAATTAGGATACATGGGTTAAGAGTTAGTTACATGTAGTTTTTGGGCATCCACTTTGGAGTCTCATGCAACATCAAGAAGGTTGTCACCTTTAGATATGGGATCTCATCCAATGTTTTTATTATTTTCTTTAATAATAATCTTCATGTCCTCAAGGGAATCATCTTTTTGACCATCTATAATATGATATGGAGGGAAAATGGTCAATGTCATATGTTGAAACTTGTCATTTCTAGTTGGTAGAACCTAATCCCAATATTGAGTGGACAGAGGTAAATACCTACAAATCAACGTCACCTAATCAAAATGGATATGAGATCACTTAAAGAGTAATGACATTGAACCCCCATTTTTGAGTTTAATCTATAGATGGAAAATTTTGTGTAACATGTGTCTTAATTTATTTTGCATTACCTCAATAATCTTATAAGATATGAAGATGGGCCACCTCCAGAACTATCTTGTTTTCTTTCACTTGAATCTGCATAACCACATTTATTATCACAACTTTTTTACAAGTAGATTTTTTTTTAAGGTATAGAATTAAAAAAAAAATCATGGGAGTAATGTGAACATAAAACCAGAAACATGAAGGTAGAAATATCATATTGTATTTATAGATTAAAAAAATCATGGGAGTAATGTGAACATAAAACCAGCAACATGAAGGTAGAATTAATGTATTGTATTTATAGATTAAAGTAAGGTCATATTTTGGTCACGTAGTGGTTTAGGCATGTCATGAGGAGATAGGTCATATTAAAGTTGTTTAAGAGGTTATTATGGTTTAATTAAAGTCATTTCATGTGTTGAACACCTTTCACAACATTTAATGAAGTTTTGGAAAGTTTGAAGACCATATGCTAACTCTAAGGTGTTGAATATGCATAAAAAGTGAATTTTTGGCTAACATTTATGTGTGAAATAGTTACATAAGTGAAAAATACATACCAAAAACATTAAAAGGTCTTTGGGTTATTTACAAAAATTACAAACATATCATAGAATCAAAACAAAGTTAGAATCTTGTACTTCAATACTAGTTTGAGGAGTTAAAGGAAGTTATATGGACTTGTTGGAGTCATGTACAAGTGAAAATGTTTTAGAGGTGAAATTTAATCTCCCATAGGTCATAAAAAAATATTGGAAGGAATTTTCAAATCCAAAAGATGCATAAAATCACCTCTTCTCCATCACTCCATTCACAAGCTAGTGAAGGTCAACTTTAAGCAGATGGTACAAGTCATACAAGTAGAGTTAGGGTATAATATTTTAGAAAATTTTTGGTACCCATATGGGAATACAATTTATGGAATATTTATTTATATTGGTACCCTTATATTTATGAACAATCTCTAAGATCCCATACTACTTTTTAAGAGCTCAAATCCCCACAAGTTGAATTTGACATAACTCCAATACAAGTGTAGATGAGTTGTCTACTTTAAACCATTTTATATGAGTTATAATATGTATTTATATGACTAAATGATATTGGAATGTTGGAACTGTTTTATCACCATTTGTATCATTGAAACTAATTGGCCGTGGGCAGACAAAATGATCTCGGACAAATTGCATTATTTTTAGTTTTGGATCCCTATGGAGTGTTGGCAGTCTTAAGAATGTGGAGGAGGGTTGCATTAACAAGCTGCCTTTGCTTAGAGACAATGGATATTTTTTTATTTCAGCTTCCTCAATGGTCTTCAGCTGAGTAAAGACATCATCTAATGACATTAATTTTGCAATCTTATGAGTTTATAATATTTCTATATATTGAAAATTTATTATATAATCTGCATGAATATTATATATTTTATATAATTTATATAAATATCATATTATATAATATATATTTTAATATTATATTGGATTTTATAATATATTAATGTTAAAAATGTCGAAGATACAAAATGTATTGTATATAAAAAAACATACAAAGATGGTCACGTAGATTAAAGTAAGGTCATATTTTGGTCACGTAGTCAAACAACAGTCATAGATTCAAATACAATCACACAATCAAACATAATCATGAATATTTAAATACAACTTGAATCCTATGGCAAAACAAAAACATGTGGCAAAAAGTATGATCGCACCTGCCCAATGTATTGATAAAAGGGTATTTTCTTTCCAAATATAAAAGATAAATTTTACTCATTAAATATGCCAAATCTGTGTGTATTTAAAAAAAAACCTAGACAAATATTTTAGAAGGATAATTTATCATGTGAATGGATCTAAATAAAATGGTTTGAAAAAGTCATGAATCAAATTTCACAATTCTTGATATTTAGTGAATAAATAGAATAAATGCCTTACATTTTTTTCTTGGCCACAAAAAATACATTTGAGATGAAAGACACCTAAGTGAACTAGATAATTCTCCAATTGTAAATCCTCATAAAACAAACATCAAGTAAAGTGGGAAAGCTTGGGATGAAGAATAATATTCTAAATAGTATGTATTCTTATATCCTAAGTAAAAGTAAAATACTAGATAAAATATATCCTTTTTTAAGCTTTTATAAAATGGGCAATCAAGGATAAAGTCACCCATATGGGCCAACAATTTAGAGATAAGCTTTGTTTCAAAAAAAAAAAAAGCCCAAAACCATGCAAGATGAAGGTAGAAATGAAACACATTATTAAACATTTTCTATAAATTCTTTAATATTTATTTATGTATTTAATTATTTTAATTAGAAATATTTTATACATACACATATTTATATTTTATAATTTATTATGATTTGAATGGAGACTGGCTTAATGGCATTCAATTTTTTGAAAGACAAATTAAGTTTCTCAATAGATATTTTATATAATATTCTTTTTTCACTCTATTAGAAGAGAATTATTCTATAGCAGAGGCCTTAAAATGCCTTCATTTTTTTTTACAAAGCATCTAGCTCAAGTATAAAACTAATGCTATAGGTAATACACTTGGCCTATACACACTTAGGTCTCTAACAAATATTGGTAATATATCTAGCCTAATAAATTCTATTTTCCTTTAAAACCACACCCTTAGTCTTATTGAACTATGCATCATAAATAATTAGTAAAATATCATTTTAAATAACTAATTTAATTTATTTAGATAATAAATATCATATATACACCAAAATATTAGTAATTACTCATGTATTACTCTATTTTTTGTGTTCATTATAAATGCATATTAATAAATTAGCCAAGCTCTTCAAAGATTTTTTATAAATAAATTATTCATACAAGAGAGTTTTCATAAATTTTCATGGGATATTGTTACCTTTTTACTAATAAAGTTACATGGGTATATTTGATTTTCATCATTAAGGCATTACACTTTGTTTAAATTGCATTATCAAACCCATAGAAGGTTTTAAAGCTTGTAAAGTTATCCTTCAACACTAAATCAAGGTTGGACTCCCATATGGTAAGTGTTATTGGCAAGGTCTTGGCCTCTATTATTTATTTATCACCCCAATGCTAGTTAAAGTTAAAGGTAATTTTTTCAAAAATATATTAAAATATTAAAAATTTATCAACCCTTATCTCAAATGGTCAAGAATAATTTCAAAGCTAAAATCTTTTTCAATTCCCACTATATTTGGTGGTATCATATGATAACTTAAAATGTGTTGTCTCTTATAGAATCTCCAAGAGTTAAATCCCTTTGTTTTAAAAAAAAATAAATCATTTGGACTATAAATATCTTGTCACATCTAGAGGTTGGATTCCTTATCTCGATCTTCAATGTAAATTTAAGTTATTGGCTTAAGTATTGCCCACCATGTAGAAATAGTACGAGCTTATGCTCATTGTAATTATATAGAATATTGGCCTTAGTCTTACACATTGGTGGAAATATTGGCACTAGAATATGGACACTTTGTTCCACCACCACACACTAGGCTGGGTCTATAAGCTTTTATCCAAAAATTGAATATTTGTACAAGCTTTACTCTTTTTGGATTGGTAATTATTCATCAAGGGTCTAGTTATTTATGCTTTACAAAATATAGAATCTTTAAGTGGAGCATAGGCAAGTATTAACCACTAAAAAAATCCTTGTTTAAGATGCAATTATTTGTTGGCTGATTTTTAATTGTAAATTGCATCTTCTATGCTACATGATATACTATAATGAATCTAGATGCTCTTTCCATAGGTTTGTTTTTATCAAGTATGTCAATAAAAGTGTAACATTTAATTTTGATTATGATAATTTAACCCAATGTGAACTACATGATATATTCACTAGCTTCAATGAGTTTATAAGACTAACAAATAATTGTATTAATTACAAGGCATAAAGATCACATGGGTATAGCATTGGTGAATAATTTATCAGAGATAGGTATAAGTTATGATTGATAGTTATCTCATTTTTAGGGTGCATTGGCTCATATAGATTCTCTTTATAAAGTTTTCTATTTTTCTTAAATTTTGCTTCTTAAAATAGGGTGGACATAGATCCAACCTCAAAGGTACCTCTGTAACTAACCTAAGTGCCATTTTATGTTGTGTGTTCTATGAAAAGATGTCACTTCATATCCAATACCCCCAAGATAAAAATTTTACACATTTTTTTCCTCTCATTCTTATTTTAGGGACGTTGATATGTTAATATTGCATCTAAGACGATATGATTTAGCTATTAACCAAGATATTTTTTATATGGTGGGAAAATAAGCGTTAAAAACACTATACCAACCACATAAAATGGAATGGAAAAATTACAACTTATATAAATACAAAATAAAAATTAAAAAATCTTGAAATTTGAGGTTGAATGAAAGTACCTTGAGAAATTGACACATGAAAGGGAAATAATGAGATAAAGATATATTTAACTCATTTATGACTTACCTTAATTATGATAGTGAATAATTATTCTAAAAAACACATTTTGGAATAGTAACACTAAGCCTTAAAAAATAATAAAAGTATATGAAATAATGACAATTTTTATATGAGCTAGGAGATAAAATGACTAGTTTTGTATGGCTTGACAACACCCAGTTCTCCTAAAAGTGATCAAACTAGTCTAAAAATGCTTTTGTGGATCCTAAGGAATAAAAATATATAAAACCATTTATCAATAATATATTCTAAAAATCTCTCATTGATAAGAATAATGATGCATGAATATGTCAAAATTCTGATAGGGGTTCTGACAAGGATTCTGCCAAGATTGAAGTTGGAATAACGAATGCACTGAAGCTTGAACAAAGAAATAAAGGAAAATGATAAAGTTGTTGTAAGAGAGAAATCAAGAGTGAAATAATGTAAATTCCTCCATATAATTAAATTTTACAATAGGTATACAAATAAGAGAGATGAAAAGTAACCACCCCTAGAATAGTAATAAAAGAGCCTAAAATATGTATGTAACCCCATACCCAAAATAATTGGTCAAAGAGTAACTCCTACCAACTAGCTAATAATGATGATCAAGTGTAACTCCCTATGACAACCTAAGTAATTTGAACCACATATGTAGGAATAATCCAAATAAATAGAAAATAATATCTTACACAAAAAACCCCCGTAAGCGTAACTTAGGTGGGTAGAGGAAATGGGTCCTAAAAACAAGGCCTAATGAGGTACCATGTAAAAATAAACTCTCATAAAGTGGATAAAAGGAAAAAAAATTTAGGAAAAAATTCCCCCATAAAAGAGAGAAAATAAGAAGAGGGATAAGAAACACAACTAAAGATGATATTGAAGCATCTAACACTCAATTACAACGTGCAAGATGATTTATATAGAAAACATGATCCTCAACTTGAATACTCAAGAAGATCCATCCACATAAAATAATGTTTCTTCCATTTACTAAAGGAAGAACATGATGTGTGCACTAAAATTTTGTGCATTTAAACATGGAATATTAAGTCAATAATATGAAGGTTTCTGAATTTGGTCCAAGTCTGATGTGTGGCATAGGTCTAGAAAGATCATGCACAAGAACTGAATGTAATGCCATTGAAGTAGACCTATCATAAGAAGGACATGGAACATTCAAAGAAATGATGTCCATGGGAATAGGAGAGCATAATCAATAACCCTTGAAACTAAATACTAGACTATAGATAAAGCACTCACATCTATAGGATGAGTATCCATAGGAAAATATGAGTCATCGAAGCTCTCAATATATATACTCTCACTGGAAACAATACAATACTTTGAATTATAAATCTATGATGGATTTGGAAGATCAAAATCTTAAATAATAATGAATGTATAATCTACAATAAGATATCTCAGATCTGGAAAAATCTCATCCCATAGTGGTGGATTGATATAAGGAAGAGCATTATCCATCAAGAATGTGTCATTTTAAGAAATAGAAGTAAGAGGAGAGAGCACAATAATATTTAAAGTGGCAATAGGAAGAGGAGGATTAAGAGTGATATAAATCTTAGCAAGATTTCCAAAAATAAACTAAAGAATGTTCCAAATAGTGGAGGGACATTTTGTATGTTCCACATGGCAATGAATATCCATGGAGATATGAAATGGTAAGTGACCAAAAACCTTATCACATGAGATAACACACTTATTATACTAAATAGGATCAATGGGAGACGGAATATAGCTATATAAGAATGGAATATGGTCCTTTTTGTGAGTAAGCATTCCATGTAAGCATGCCAAGAAGCATAGTTGGTATTTCTAAGAAGAACCACTACCATAGAGTCAAATTTCCTTTGCATTTATATCTCAAGTGAATTCAACATGAATGAGATAAGAGACATCAATGAAGTGAAATGAGAAAATACTACACAATACAACCTATAATGACCCCAAATACATTATAATTATGCACACTCGATGTGAGGATGGCATACTCAATTGAAAATGCATCCAATAATGGGAAATATGTGCAAGGAGTTGGAAAGCAAAAGGGAACACTCTATAAATGGAATTTTGACTAGACCAAAAATGAGTCCATTAAAATGAGCAAACACTACACAAGTGATAATGCATGCTCAATGAATGGACATTAGGATTAGTTGATAATGCATCCATAAATGTGTTTGTAATTTATGTACATGGAATCAAAGTGGAATATAAGTTAGGAAATGAGTGTGCACACAAGAGAGAATATAGGTCCCACAAAAACCCTTCATGAGATAATTAGTAATACCTCCCACCTAAAGTTTCTAATTAATACAACATGATTGAGTGATGGATGTAAGACTCAAATGAGAATGCACCCATGAGAAATCAATGTTTGTGATGTCAAAAATAAAACACATGTGATATTTAAAAAACAAGCCAAGGAAAGATGTCAGGTTGTATAGATAATGCATCCAAGAAGAGTACAAATGTGAAATGTGGAAAAAATAAGGAAGGAGAAGAATAAGGTTTGGTTTGCATGTGAAAGGGTTTGAATGCCTACCAAACTAGACCTCACCCTCCATCATTGTCAAGAAAAAATATGAGGAGTGATATGACCACACAATATATAAATAATTTCCTTATAATATCTCCCTTTATAATATTTGTTTACCCAAAATATTTGTTTATATAAAAATAATAATTTAAAACTATTCTCTATTGGGTAATGAACCCCACCACCTTAATGAAATCCAACTCCATATTCACCCATGAAAATTTGTTCCCCCCTACCCCCCCCCCCCACCCCCACCCCCCCCCCCCCCCCCCCCCCCCCACCCACACACACACATTTTTACAATGTTAACACTCCCTTAAATTCTAGTAATATTTTCAAAAACATTAAAAAAAAGGTTTCCCACTCAATAATAAATCCCACCTCCAAATACACTTTAATAAAAAAGTACCTTCGCAGTCAGAAAAGATTTCATGGCAATATTAACTCCACCATAAGTTTTATTCAAAGGCTTTATTTAAGAAATAAATTCAAGGAAATGACATTATATTAAAAATAAACCTTTTAAATTGGAAAAAAACTAAGAAATAGTGCAATAGTTGTTATTAGAACCACTTATGTAGAAAAAGTTTTTGGAAGCTTAAACAATGTAATTAAGTGGTGGACGATGAGTTCAGGCCATGGAGAGGCTTTTAAGAGGAGGCCATGGGAGGATGAGGAGTACCTTGAGACATCCACATAGGATTTATATCTAGATGTAGGTCATACATCAACAATTTTGAGGGAAAACAAAGTATACAGGTTACTAGCCATAAGAAGAGGCCATGGGAAGCACAAAGAAGACACCAACTAGGATTTAGATGATTTAAGGGGATGTAAAACATGCCATAGAATTTTTTAGTTGTGATAATCTCATGGGAGTAGATTTAAACAATGAATAGGTTGTAATGAAGGACGACAAGATTTTTGTAAGCTATGAGAAGGTAACTGGGTGGGTTTGAACATGCATATAGGAGTAGGATCAACATAAAAATTTAATAGACTAGTCAACACCAACATGTAGTAGATCCTAATGAAAACCATGTTCTTCTTCAAGGAAAATATTGCCTCTTTTTTGCTCACTATGTATTCTCTACTTTGGAAAATGAGTTACGATAATGGAAACTACATTTCCACCTTAATAGAAAATCAATTGGTGGCTAACATCTTGTAGAAGCCTAACATGGGCTGATGGAAACATAGAAGTAATGGATGATGAAGATATTAGTTGGGTGGAAGGATCAAATGATAAGGATTGGGCTAAATACCATCTGAAATAGATTTGAACTGAATGATATGGCGTTATTGGAGGCAGTAGTTTGGTAATGCATAAATCTCATAATAAACTCAAACAACATAAAAATAGAATTCAGTTTACCAAACATGACATGATGATACCATGATGGGGATTATACCAAGATTTAAGTTAGAATATCAGATGCAATTAAGCTTGAACAAATTAATAAAGGAAAATGAACAAGCTATTGTAAGAGAGAAATCAAGAGTGAAACAATACATATTTTTCCATATAATTCAGCTTTACAATAGGTGTACAAATAAGAGAGATGAAAAGTAACTACCCCTATAATAGTGGTAAAAGATCCTATAATAGGTATATAGCTCCCATACTTAGAATAACCCATCAAAGAGTAACTCCTACTAACTAACTAATAATGACAATCAAGTGTAACTCCCTATGACAAATGACACCCAAGCAATCTAAACCACATGTGTAGGAATAATTTGTATAAATAGAAAATAATATCCTACACTATTTTTTTATAAATCTTTGATCCAATCTTAAATTGGCCTCAATACCTATCAATACCTCCAAGATAAAAGTAAATATGTAGAATTATTGGCCAAGGCCTCTTGAGTGGGGGTTCATTTATGTATCATGCTAAGATTCAGGGCTCATTACCTCTATGCATGTGAGTGACCCATCCTAATGAGTGATATATGCCTCCACCCTCTCTCCCAAGATACTATATGAAAATATACACTCATTCACTAGATGCAATCCTTATTTTGGTACAAGCATGCAACCACAAGACTTCAATAGATAGAAAGTGAAACAAATGTATAGTATGATGAATGGAAGAGCTCCTTGAAAATTCTTGATAACTAAGACACTTGGGTGTATCTTCTATAAAAATGGCTTAGGGTACATGTGTTTATATAGGAATGTTTGAATTCAAATTGGGACAAATTTGCATGTATGTTGACCATGAAAAAACATGAAAACTATAAATCAAGGTAGGAGAAATCATGGCATGAAGGATCCACAAAGAACCTAAGTAATTTTTTACCATATATTATAGGTTAAGAGAACTTATAGACTATTCTAAAAATGGTCAAGATAAAATACCTTTGAAATAGAGTCCTAAATGAACTACATGACTCTTAAATGGATCATGAGGTAGACAAGTGATAGATATAAAGGTGTTCATGAGAAAATTAGGATAACTAAAGACCATGAAAGTTTCAACATGAAGGAAAAATGTGAAAATAAGATCCTAATATAATAAAATGAACCAAATACATTAAAACATGAAAAAATCACCACAACTACATGACTCATATGAAAATTAGGTGTCTATATGATACTAAAATAGGTATTGTCCATTTGATTCTTACACTTATATAAGTTTTTGTTTCATGGTCATATACGAGATTGAATTATGTAAGATAATATTGCATATTCCTCCCAAGTTTATTTATATGTGCATTTTTAATATGGTTTTTATTTCATATTTATCATTTAAAATTTTTCAAAATTTAATGTTCCATATAATCATCCACTTATTATACTTCATCCTTACCTTATTTATTTTATTCATCTCTTTTTCTCTCACATTTTAAATCCAACTAAATTCTTCCATCCCTTATAATTTCTATAGATAACTTAGTCAACATATCATATATCTTTTCTCAAATGAGATGTTACATATTTATACTAGTAACATATTAGAATGAACTAAAGCTTTTATTTTGAAATTTCTTGTGATTAAGTAATTTTGAATTCATTTTAGGTGGGATGTATTACTCTCCCATATATCACATCCATAGAATATCATAGGCACTACTAGTAATTCTAAATAATGAATATGTGGTTTTCCAATTTTATCATTATATTTTTATATATATTTTAGGTAAAATATATAAAAACCTTCAATGTGTTTAGATTTTGATTAATATATATGTTTCATAGTTAGTTTTGTTGTGAATGTATATTCCTATATAATTTTATTTTATCAATATCTTTACTTCTAGTGGACTCCCTTCAAATATTAATTCCATTTTTTTAATTTTTCTCTAAAGAGAGAAGACCGAGGTCTTTATCTTTTTAATGTTTAGTGGCATCTCTAATTACATTGATAAACATTCCTATAATGGCATCCAAAACTAGTGGAGGCTTGTAATGGAGTGACTGTGTTCACTTTTAATGTCTAACATCACTAAAAAAATTTGTATAAATAATAAACAATAAAATGAAACATATGTATTGAAAGAATAAATAAAAACATTCTCCACATATTATGATTTGAGAAGGAGAGCTTTTTCCCCATCGCTAACATAAGTCACAATGGAAAAATCATTAAGAACGCTAAAAAGACTATGTAAAAATGCATTACAAAATTTATTACCTTTATTACTAATGATTATATTTTTTATACATATTTTTATATCTCACATGATTTTGATTAATTTTTTTTTATATCAAGTGATTTAATTAGGGTCTTGTTTTTTTTTTTGGATTTGTAATTTTAAGTAAGATAGGCATTCCCTCTCAAGTATCTAAAGTTGTGCTTAGGCACAATAAACCACTATGGTTTTATAATATTTTTGAGCATGTGCACCAATATTTTCAAGATGAATGTGTTATTGATAATCTCCAAGAGTTAGCTCAAATAAAATTAGGTACTTATATTCATTAAATGCCTAAAAAATATTAATAAAATATTGAGCATCTATTCTTATAGGATAATTTATATACATAATCTATTATCATTATTTTATCATTTATGCATGTTAGAGAGAAATAAATAATAAGCTTTAAAGCTTCCTAAAAATTAATAAGCTATGCAAGAAATATGATATTTATTTAAAACACATATTTTTATATGCCCAATAAATCATTATCATGTTTGTATTTGAATGCTTTAGAATCTCCATATTACGTAGATACTAATTTTCATGTGCATATGTTAAATATTTTGAGGTTTAATTTTTTATTATTTATTTTCATTTTAAATCTTATTTATGAATTGTTGGTTTAAACATTTAATATAAATTCAAGATTACAAGGATTCATGTTATAATTGTATCATTTATTTTTTATTACATCAAGAGGCATTCTATAATGACATTTATGGTTTGGTGGTGGACTATAATGTAATTAATGTATTCATTTTTAATTCCAATATTAAATTTGATGTCAATTTTATTATCAGTTATAAAATCTTCCATTAAAAAAAGACTTAGTCGATATTATTATAGCATATTGGTTTTTATTAAAAATAAAATTTTATTTGACATCCTCTTGACCGTCATTTAAAACTTATTTCATCAAAAAAAAAAAAATTGACATTATTATCCATATTAATTTTTATTAAAAATATAATATTATGAGTGGACACTATTACAAGTTAAAACTTGACCAACATTATTAGACTAAACTAATATATATATCTTAAATAAATCTATGTAAAATATACTAAAATATATCATTCTCAAAATGCATATATAATTTTGGATTTGTGAAATAAATAGAATAAAATATTTTGAGAATAATATTTTTCAATCTCTTTTTTATATATATGTTAATTTACCAAACAATTATAGAAATTTTAAATTCTCTCTCAAACTTTAAATTGTCTTTACATTTATAATAAATTTATCAAAATAAAAAATAATTTTTATCACATATTTATTTATATATATTACTCCACCACCTAACATTTTCATCCATCCACATAATTCATCAATATAGAGGTCAAACATTGTTTAACCTTTATGTCACTCCAAAACAATTTGAAACCCATTCATATGTTGTAATGTTCATAAACTATTTGGATAATTTTCCCATGGTCAGGGCAATACCCCAAGTTCATCCATTCTACTCCATTATTTATCCTTAAGCACAATGTCAAAGGATTTATTCAAGTAAAAAAAACAAAATGATCCAAGAATAACATAATGATCTAATGCTAAATATTTAATTATAAAATCTTTCAAAGCTCTGGATATACATTTTAAATAATTAAATGGAATTAAAATGTCTTTATTATCTGGAAAAAGGTAAGTATATATTTTTTACATTTTTAAATAATTTGCTTTCCATCAACTAATCAAAAGACATGATTAAAATTTTATTTAGTTTTTAAGATTTTTTTAAATCCTAAAAAATCTCATTTTTCATTAAATTTATTAATTAAATTATTTTTATAACCATATAAAAATATATTCAATTTTCATTTTTTTCATTGATTGATTTTTAATAGTTTTTTTCTGAAAAACAGTGAATAACTTGGCCACACCATCTTTCCACATATTGGTTTTATGAGCACTAAGGATGAAACATTAATTAAAAACATTACAACCAATGGTGTTCAGGTGTAAGAAAATGAAAAAGATGATATTAACTTAAAAATATATATATTCAATCGTGTTGTGTGCACCCTCCACTCATTTATTAGATTTGTGTAATGGATTTTTATGCATCATCGTGTTTTATATTCCTTAATGAGATCTATTTTCAATGCCTTAAATTTTTATTTAGATGCTATTTTCCCACATTTTCGATCCTCTACATTAGAGGATATAGGTTGCAGGTTGGATTCATGTTTGTCTTTAGATGAAAAAAAACCCTAAAAATACGTAACTAGAATCTATTATTTTTTTGCAATTTTGAGCTTCGGTTACTTTAGTTTTTTCCTAAATTTTCATGAGAATTTTACTCTATTTGTGTTTGTTGGAAAAGTTTAGTATTGAATTTAGCTTTTGAAATTTTTTATTAAGGATTATCATTTAGTTTTTTTACAATTTTAATCTTACAATGTTTGATTTATTTTTCTATCCAATCCTTGGTCAAGATTTATTGTGTTTTAGGTTCTATGTGATTTAGATTCTACAATATTTATCAATCACTTTACCATGTTTTATGCTTCCTTTATAGGAGGGGATGTGTTGAGGTGTTCCATAATATAATTATTAAAATGAAATTTGTGGTTGCCTTATAATGTTGGGAATACTTGCACATATCAAACTAATATATAAGAGAGATATGTTATGTGAAATTTAAAAAGATAGAAATAAATAAAAACATATACATATGTGCAATTTCACTTCAAAAGAAAAAATGTTAAAAAAATATAACATAATAACCTTCTTGATTGTAATATAAATTGAACTATATTATAATGTTAAACCAAATCTCAAGGTTATGTAACTTTAATACATAGATTTACTATATATTAAAATGCACATAGTTGACCATGTATATTTAGCATTCAAAAATATTATTCTTCTTCCTTTAAACAACTATGCCTTTATCTAAGACTCACTTTGTGATGTTCACACAATAGAGGAATCCATTTTCAAAAACTACTGATCCATGTTATCACCATGTAATGCTCCTTGGAAACTCTATGTAAGAGTGCCACTAAGACATTTCTATCACTTCTTCATTCTAATAGATATAATTAGGCAAGTTTATGAAACACCTTAAGATAACCTTTCATTTCTTGATATGTTGCATAGATCCTCATAGCACCTTACTGTGACTCGACCATTTTGTTCCACTTTTCAACTTTACATAGTGTAATGAAATTATGTAGAGTGTCTTGTGTAGCTCTACCATAATTATCAAAAGTTAAATACCTTGAAAAATTATCAAAATTAGACTTGATGCACATCTCAATACCATCCTTACTTGTGCAACCAACCTGTGTAACATCCTAAACAACTAGTGCTTGAAAAAAAAACATATGCAACACATACCTTGCACACAATTACTGTTACATAGATCCACAAAAATTTTAGACATTTCCTAATGATTACCCACTTGTTTAAGACTTTGCATAAGGTAGAATGCATTCATCCTTCAACAACTTTGGGCATCTAGGTCCATCTTCTTCCTATACCAAGAAAACTTCTCAATACTCACTGCCTTGGTCAATGAATGTGAAACATTTCCCTATATGTCCACCTTATTTAGATATATTTTTCTCTTTGTACCATTTTCCTTATAAAATGATATCACACATCAATGTGTTTTGTCCAAGAATGATATTCAGGGTTCTATTCCATATAGATTGTGCTTTGACAATCACAATTTATCCTTATAGTGTTTTGTGTGAACTTAATTTTAGAATACAACCTTTTAATCCATATGAATTCCTTGCTTGCACGAGTAGTTATGATATACTCAAATTTGGTGGTAGATATCAAAATTATATCCTATCATTTTCTCATCCAACTTATAGCTCCACCGAACAAATTAAACACATGCGTAGGTAAATCTATAACAATCAATATCTCTAGCCAAATCAGAGTTTATAAATCCCTATAAATTTAAATTATAATTTTCACAAAGATTTTCTTGATATAAAATTGCAGTCAAAAGTTCTATGCAGATACCTATAAATATTCTTCACTGCCCCTCAATGTTTATTATTTGGATTAGACATGAATTTATTGACTAATCCAATTGCTTATAAAATTTTAGGTCTTGTACATACCATTGCATATATTAGGTTTATCACAAAAATCAAATAAAAAACTTGAATCATGTTTTCTAACTCTTCCTATGTATTTGTACATTATGTAGTTGATATGTTCTAAGCAATTAAAAATGGTGTGCACATAGTTTTGCATACCTACATCCTAAACCTTTCGAATATCGTTTCAACATAGTTCCTATAGTATAACCAAATATTATTATTAAGATGATCTTATTTTACTTTCATGCCCAAGATAAATCTTGTAGTATCAATATATTTCATGTTAGACTGCATAGATAGTTGAAACTTTACCTACTTGATCATAACTTGTCATTTATGATCAACATAATATCATCCACATAGTGGTCTATGTTGAAAAATTTATCACCCTCTTCCTTATAATAAACACAAGGATCAACATTTTTGCACATAAGCCCAATTCTAACCACATAACTATCAAACTTACAATTCCATATTTTGGGTGATTACATCAAGCCATATAATGAATTATTATGCATGAATAGCAAGTCTTCTTTCCATTTTAACCTAAATATTTATGGCTAAGACATATAGATTTATTCTTCAAGATATCCATATAGAAATGTTGTATTAATATCCATTTGATCTATATTAAGATCAAATGTGGTAATAATAGATAAAATAAACCTAATTGAAGTAAATTTTGTAACAAGAGAAATGGTCTCACCCAAGTCAATTTCCTCTGCCTATGAGAATCCTTTTGATACCAAGTGAACCCTATACTTCTCTAGCTTCCTTTGTGAATTTTTATTCTTCTTAAAAACCCACTTTTAGCCTATAGGTTTTCATCTAGGAGGTAACTTTACTAAATCCCCATTCTCAATTGTAAAAAGGCTCCATTTCCTCATTCACAACTTTATTTTAAGGTTTTATCTCTATGCAACCAAAATATTTATTCACCATCTTTGGATATTCAATATCACTCACAAATAATATAAACATAGAGCAAAAATATGCTTGACTTATACCTTTCAAACATTCTTGTTAGCAAAGGTTCCTCAGTTAAATAAAACATGCTAATTATAGGCATAGATCCCATGATTTAGGGGAAGAGCTTGCAAGAAAGAAGAAATCATTGTAAGGTATTCATTTATATAATAAGATCGTAGATGTTTATCAAAATATTAGGTAATTATATGAATGTCTAGTTTGATAGATACATAATGGCAATACTAGGTGTGAATATGCAAATGTTAGCTTGTAGAGGAAAGACCTCTTAGTGATCAACTAACATAATAGGTATTCTAACTATTGGAAGTATATCATAGATATTTATTAAGGAATTATATCATTACATAAAGATATTATGTAATAACACCTAATATCACAGTAATAAGATTGAATTACATAAAAGATAGAGCCCTTTCATGAAAATTAATATTGTAAAAAAAATTGGCTCACAAAAGATATAAACTATAATATGGAAAAGGAAACCATCATATTAATCACCAATTATTTATCTTACAAAAATTTATACTATTAAGGCACTCATTATACTTTCATCGTAGATATCCAAATTCTACACTCAGTACTTCATGCATTCATAGGAAACTTAATCAAAAGGTCATCATACAATATTATCCAACTCATTCTACTAAAACCCATATGAATATATAATCCTAAAAACTATATTATTGTAACCATCACATATATACTTGGAATTTAGGTATGTCAACTTGTATTCTATTGATAAATAATCCATGTACACAATCCTAGTTGGAAATAGAATATCATCATAAAAATCTTTTAAAATAACCTTTAATCAAAAATAATCTATGGTCCCTATCCATGTGGCACATTCATATTTTTGATTGGTTAGTGTGCACATTCCCTGACTAACACTTTACTAGAATTAAACTTTTATCTCATCCTAAAACAACATCACAAAGACATTGGATTCCATAGAACAAAATATAGCTAGGATGCATAGGAATCATATAGTTCTCAAAGTGTCATTTGTGGGTTTTCACCTATAGTGCACTACTTAGCCTCTCTCACAGGTTATTAACTAAGTAGAAAACTAGTTGATTACCCTTTACATGTTTTATATAGACTATCAAAATTAGATGGTTTCCCTTTATGGGTTTTTAACCAACCTAACCCTGTGTCATGTGGTCTTATCAAATAGAAAATTGAAAAGAAAAATTTCAAATTTCCCCTCTGTAAAAAAATCTAGCTGGATGAAGGAGGAATCTATCAATAAATAGATGTAGCCAATGTTTGCATCACAATTGGGTGCATCAAATTATATGCTATTAGAGATAATGTGAGGGGTGGTTATGAAGTTGATAGAGTACTCTAAGATGAACTAGTAGTAGCAATTTTCTTTTGGTGCAACTGATGCTAAATTTGACTTAGATGAATAATGGAGGGTACATAAAATAGTAGAATGATGGCACTATCAAACTCAGCCACATCCATCTTATTGTTATACCAATCAATCAAATACTCCTAAACACTCCATAGAAGTGGCCACAACAAAATCTAGGTGTATAGTAGTTGATAAATATTATTATTATCTATAGAAAGTAGAGTAACTCTAACATTAGTTATTTTCATGGAGATATTCACATGAAGATGAGATACTCATAGGAATCATATATTTCTCAAGGTGTCATTTGTGGGTTTTCACCAATCATTTACTACTTAGCCTCTCTCACAGGTTTTTAACTAAGTAGCAAACTAGTCTATTACCCTTTACAGGTTTTATATAGACTATCAAGATTAGATGGTTTCCCTTTATGGGTTTTCAACCAACCTAACCCTACATGTCCATGTGGTCTTATCAAATAGAAAATTGAAAAGAAAAATTTCAAATTTCCCCTCTGTAAAAAATCTAGTTGGATGAAGGAGGAATATATGAAGAAATAGATGTAGCTAATGTTTGCATCATAATTGGGTGTAGCAAATTATATGTTATTAGAGATAATGTGAGGGGTGGTTAGGAAGTTGATAGAGTAATCTAAGGTAAACTAGTAGTAGCAATTTTATTTTGGTGTAACTGATGCTAAAGTTGACTTAGAAGAATAATGGAGGGTACATCAAATAGCAGAATGATGGCACTATCAAACTCAACCACATCCATCTTCTAGTTCTACTAATAGATCAAGTACTCCTAAACACTCCATAGAAGTGGCCACAATAGAATCTAGGTGTATAGTAGTTGATAAATATTATTATTATCTATAGAAAGAAGAGTAACTTAACATTAGTTATTTTCATGGAGATATTCACATGAAGATGAGTAAACTTATCAAAATGATGTTGTACTTGGATTCATGAAATGTTTTTTCATAACATCTAAGTCTACCAAGTTTGCAAATATTACATGAAATAGTATCGATATTTCAAGGATGCTTGAAATGCATATGCAAACACATCAAAAGTGATATATAAATCGATCATTATAGAATTAGAAGAAATCATAGTGTTAAACTTGGGCAATGCACCATACCATACCACATTTAATTGCATTTTCTAATCTATCAATTAATGGGCCATAGTTTTGCCTTGACTAATCATAGTGGAGAGGTCAACCTGATAAATCTCCAGGAGTTTTCATAATTCAATCAACTCTTCTTTGATGGTCTAACCTTGTAGCTTGAGAGTAGTGACTTATTATATGCTCAACCAATCCTATGTAAGTTGGGCCACTAGCTTGGGAATTTTTATGTGATCCAATATATAGCTAGGGCCCATAACTTAGGAGTAGAGGGTGGGACATGTATCTTTAATGAAAGTGATAGTGTTTTTGATCATACCCTATAGTTTAGAGTTACCCTTCTAAAATTGGGACACCCTATTTTCTAAAGAAACATATTAGTCTTTACAATGAACTCCTGAAATGTTGAAGCACCTTCCAACTATTTGGCCAATAAAATCTTAGAAACATACAAAGATGTTGAAGTGGTAGGTGGAGGCATTACTAATATAGTAATGAAGGTTGTGTTAGGAAGGCACTGTAAGGGAGCTAGGGGGAATGAGAAAATGGTGTAGAAGGAAAATCCATAAGGGTTAAATTCTAAAATATGTATGTCACAATTGAATCTTGTGTCTGTGAGGTGGTTATACCTTGGGTTGGTAGGGAATGAGAAGTGGAAGAAGTAGTAGGTGGAGTCCTAGATGGCTATTTTTAAGAGATTTTAGTGTGGCTTCAAATTGTTGTTGAGGGGTGGTGTGATCCTTTGGCAAAGTTTGCATAGTTATGGTCTATGTGGTTATTGATGGAGGCTGAGTAGTATCAGGCACAATTTTTACTATCACCTCTTCTAAGACTTTCACTTCCTCCTGTGTGCATTTTTTATAGCATCAGGTTGTGGCTTTGATACCTCTATATAAGAATTGTGCTTAGCCACATCTTTAGCTTATTTATTTTCTAACTCAATAGTGATGTTATTTTTCTACACTTTCTCAGCCTCAACAAGCTTCTTCTATCAAGCCTCAACATCTTTGATCTGCATTAGTAGGATGGTGGTGTCTAATGGCACTTTAACATCTTGTGTTATTTGTTTTCCATATTCCTCTATAGTCATTATTGTTTACTCCCTTTACTCATCAACTTGTTTCAACCCCATTGTTGGTAGAGGCACTTCAATCTATTGTTGATGTAGCCCCTCTAAATCCTTTTTCTTTCTATTATTTGTTCTCTTATTTTCTTTTTTTTTGACTTTGTATCTCATTATAATTCTTCTTTCATATCTTGTTTTTCCTCAAGAGTTTATATATCCAACATCAACTCTTTAGTATAAGTGAGAGATTCATCTGATTAAGATGAAGAAGAAATAATAATGAACTTGCATACCATTTCTCATGACACGTGACCCTTATGTCACCTAGAGCTAGGTGAGTCATCATGGATTGATGGTGTAGTTCCCCTAAAAGATGTTATGACTGATGCAGGTGGAGAAACTTTTAGAGAAGGTAGAGCTTCTATGGGTTGTTGGATGGTGGATGTGACTTCCTCATCTTCTTCCTCAGTGGTAGGTTTGTATCATCATAGAGTGTGATGCTTGTATTAAAGAGATGTTGAGGGAATATCAGTAAGAGGATTGATCTATGGTGAATGAGATGAAACTCCAAATCTACCTTCTATGGTAATTAATTCTTGTATTCTCTAGAATTTGTCTTCCTCACCCATAGTGCCAATGATAATAGACTACGGGCAAGGTGGGAGTTCCACCCATAGATGTGGTGAACCTTCTTTCAAATATGGATTGTACACACCACTTTTTAAAAGAAAAATTATTTCTCTTCTTCTTTTTCATATATATCATCAGATATGTTTATGAGATTATTCTATTAAACTTTTTGTTAATCTATTTAAATGTTTTGCCACTGACATTCTACAGTAATTTGAAGAACATGGGGATTGTCTAACTAGGTCTTCCATTTATGATTTTTCCTTCTTAAAGGAGAAGGTGATCCATGAATCAAAATATATTTACACTTCCCTTGGTCCAATGGATCATATCTCATCATATAAGGTTATGTAGTGTCTGTAGGAATGGGAATTTTAGGTGGAAATGTTTGTAGTGGAGTCACTTTACATGCAACCAGAGTTTTCTACTATGCTAATTATTTATGTGTGATATGCATGTCAATAAATAAAGTCAAAGGTGAAAATAGATCATCTAGGATCTCATGAATCTAAATATAAATTATGTTTGAAAGTTTCATGAACACCACATACTATCCCATAAATTGTATCATAAGCAGTGGGATTCTAGGGTTACTAGTCACCAAATCCATGAGTTCATCCCACCATACACTGAATAGTTGTTGATGTGTGAGATAGTGAATTTTTCTATGTTTCCAAATGAGGTTATAAAATGTGATGTCTAGCCAATAATCAACATCTGGATGTATTATGACTTCTGGAGACTTCCACTATGTGAACATGAGAAACATAACCAACAATTGATATTGAAAAGGTTATCATGTAGATACAATGACTTTTTCAATATTGTTTGTAAGCTATATAACAAGAAACATTGGCCAATTAAATGTTTCCTCATTTAAAATCATGAGATAAGCAATATCAATGACCCCTTTTGTGGCCTCCTTCATGGCTTTTGTTGTTTGCCAAAACTATGTAGTAATGCATTCTGTTAGAATGGGGAATGTTTCATCTGGGATGTCATCCAAGGGAATTTATTGATTTTTTCATGTATAAGCATCCTCAATTTTAGGTAGAATCAGTGGGTATTTTGATTTATAAGTCCCAAGAGGGCATCCTCATGCCACCATGCATGTATCTATTGCCATCCCAACTTCATTCACATAGAATATGATGTCTACATATAGATAGTTTATTTGTCATTGAATCTTCTGAATATGAGTTATATGATATCACATATTTATCCAAATGTAAGCAACTAAATTAACCATTCAACATTAGTGTTTTGAATCCTATGTACTTGTGCATGTACCAAGGGTTGTGCATTTAAAGATGCTTTGTGGATAAACAATCTTCCTTCAGTGAACTTGATGGAAGCATATGCCTCTAGATCTAAAAATTTCTATGGACGTATGTTTGCTCCAATCCCAATATCCTATAGTTGTTCAATGAAGATGATTTTTATGAATTATGAATATCCATATGTGGCCATGTTGAATACCTATTCTCTATGGTTAAACTGGGTTGAAGAAAGGATTATAGAGTTTTCTGAGAGACTTAGAGATATGAGAACAAAATTTATTAAAATTGGCTAAGTATGAAATGGTGGATCAATTGGCAAGGTGTGCTACACATATGTCTTCATGCACATATTTCTATTCCTTTGATTTAAATGCACTAAGTTGTCTCAGGATCCTCCTTTGAAAAGATTTGATAAGTAAATCTTCAAATTGATTATTCTTTTTCATGGTGTTGATCGATATGGTGATTTTAGATCTATGTTACTTATTTCACATGATTTGTTATTAACAACCATCACTTAACAATTAGCCATCATCAAGGATCTCTATCATACATAGCTTTCCTGGACTTAATTATCTCCCAATGTTGCATGTTTTAACATTGATGTTTAATCCTTTTGCTTGATCATGAAGAATGTCTCCTTATTTCTGTTTACTTATGTGAATTTATTACACCTACTTCTAAGATACACATAAAATATAACAAAAACCAAACCCAATGTACATAACACAAATGAAAAAGAATCCTACACTAAATTAGTGCAATATAACACGTCCTTTCTTGTGCACTAGATTACTGGCAATAGGGTTTAAGCCTACTAACATTCACCTTTCCACGTAATATGGTACCTTGTAAATCCCTTAGGACCACCATCCCTATCTGGAGTATCTCATGAATAATATACAATCCCTTCTATCAAATGTTCATTTTTCTCAAAAAGGCTTGAAAGTAGATACCATATAGTAAGACTGGCTGATCTATTTGAAATTACTTAGTGCACAAATTCTTGTCATGTCAAGCTTTTTTACTACACTTATTTACCTTTTGTCTCCAAGTTTCTCTATAGTGGTATTCATCCATTGTATTTAGGTCTAATAACCTACTCATCAAATATTATTGATCTCCCATATGCATGACGATTGTGATTCTCAAGATGGGTACACCATATTCTAAGGGCATTTTTGCTTCTAACCCATATACCAATTAAAAGGGGGTAAACCTTGAATCATGTTTATAATGCATTTAATATTCCCATAAGACTACAAGAAGTCTATCCTCCCAATCATCTTGTTGAAAATCACATACCTTCATAATAATCTTATCTAATACTACTTTTGTAACCTCTACTTGACCATTCACTTGAGGGTGATAAACTATAATTTTATGGTGTAATATGAGGAATTCATCAGTGAGTGTATTTAGTTTTATTAAAAAAATGTGTACCTTTATTGCTTACCAACTTGATTGGACATCCAAACCTGGTGATTATGTTCTTAGACAATAACTTCATTCTATCTTTTGCACTATAACTAGTTATCATAGTAGATTTGACCCACTTGGTAAAGTCATAGATCACAGTTATTATAAATCATGCATGATTATGCTTTTGGGGAAAATTTATGGGCCTTAAAAAATCAATTACCCATTATTTAAAGGGTTATTACATAAGCATTGGCTGAAGTGTCATTTCATCCCACTTGTTTGACTTTCCTATCCTTTGACAAACATCGCACTATTATGCGATCTGATGTGCATCTTGAAATAAATAAGGACAAAATAGGCCACTTTGTAAAAACAATCTTACAATAGCATATTTAGTGAATTGACCTCCAATGATGACTTGATGTGTTTCCTCAAGTATTTGAGGTCATTCATGCTCAAGTGCTACTCTATACAATACTTTGTCCTCACATAAATAGTAAAATAATCCTTTGATGATACTAAAAAGAAGGGCCTTATTAATCAACTACTTCTTCTCTCATTATGTGTAGTGTTTTAGAAACATCCATTATTCTAAAAAATGTGCAGTATCCTCTAGTTGTTCAGGAATCACAAACACACAAAATAAGTATGCACGAGGTTATTCATCATGAATTGCTTCTGGTTATTCACCACTTTAGATCCAAATTAAATGATCCAGTCCCACAGTATATCAATCAGGCTTAACATTAATCCAAAATTTAAACTCTTATAAAAGCATTAACCATTGAGATATGCAACCTCCCAACAAGGGTTTGTTTACTAGGTAGTGAAAATCTTGATGATCAGTGATTAACTCAAATGACATAACTAATAGGTAATTGTGAAATTTTTGTAGTGAAAATACTATCACAAGGGCTTTGTGCTTAGTTGTATTATAATTATTTTTAGTATTATATATATTTTGACTTTCAAAATGAATGGGGTGATCCAGTCTACCTTCTCCTAGATGCGCTAATATAGTGCCAATTATTATCCCTGATGCATCCACATGTATATGGAAGGACTTAATTTAATCTAGGAAAATCAATATTAGTGTAGTTACCAAAATTTATTATAAATAAATTAATGCCACATGACATTCATCTATCCACATGAATCATGTTTCATTCATTAGTAACTTCTCTAAAGGGGTAGATTTTGTTGCATAACCCTTAATAAACTTTCTATAGTAGCCTATATGTCCAAGGAAAGATCATACCTCTATCACACTTGTGGGTGGTGGAATTCCCAAAATTAATATGATCTTGGTTAGATCTACTAAGATACCCGTGTTACATACTACATGCCCTAACAAAACCCCAAAGGGTGTAAAAAATAAACATTTTATTAATTGAGTGCTATTCACAACACTTTGCATCTTTATAACATCAATATTAGTTTTGATAAATGATTGATAAATAATGAAAATACTTCCCAATAATCCAAACAACATTCTAAAAAATCATGGATGAAATCCTTAAATTTAGCTACAATAACCCTCGATAAAAATGTACGTGTATTTTTTAGTCCAGATTGCATTACCTTGTATGTAAAAGAACTCTATTCTATTTCAAATGCCATATTGTCTATATCTTCTTCTATGATTATGATATGATGTTACCCACTAAAATCATCAATAAAGGAATATAGATCATGACCTATGATCACTTTTAGAACATCCTCAGTAAAAGGAATAGGGAAAGGGTCATTAACACATGTCTCATTCAAAACATGATAGTCACCCTAGACTTTGATCTCACCAGTAAAAGGAATAGGGAAAAGGTCATTAACATATGACTCATTTAAAATATGATAGTTTCCATAAAATTTTATCTCACTAATCTTCTTTGATTGGATAACCATAGGGATCGCCCAACTGGTTTTCTTCATAGAAAAGATAATTCCTACCTCCTACATGTGGTCTAGTTTGGCCTTGACCTTTGACATCATGTTTGGGTTCAAATGGTATGGCCTTTTATTAATCATTCATGCACACTCCTTCAGTTCAATGTGTATCTCCCCTAGATATGGGTCCATACACTTGAATTTCATGAATTTGGTTAAGAAGACATCTTGATAATCCTATAAGAGTTGCAGCACTTCAGATATGTCTTCATATGACCAATAATCACCAATATGTGCCAATTTTTAAATGACATTTGTTCTAATGTTATCTATGTAAATTTTCAAAGGTACATGGTAAATATTTAATTTTTAATTAGGAATGTAATCATGTATTAGCCATTTGTCTTATTTCTTTGGAATATTAAGATGTCACAAGCTTTCTTCTTCAGATGATTCTATGACTAGACCTGGAAGTGTCTCAATTTCCCCTTATGGTTCAAATAACTCTACAAGGGCTAGGTCATCCTCCTCATCTAAATATATTATACACTCATATTCATCTTATATTCTATGACATGGCTGAATAAAAATCTTTGCCGTAACCTTCTCTAATTTGTAAGCCTACATGGATTTATTCAAATCATAGGATGCATCAGAGAAGGATGATGATTTAGTTATTACATATAAGTCTTCAACCTTTCATGTCATAAAAATACCTTTATATTATAAAATTCCTTGTGTCTTAGAGGGTTATCATATTTAAAAATAAAGGTCTAAATAAAATCACCTTGAACATGTGTCCAATGTCTTGTTTCCCTTCTACACTCCTAATGTATGTACCAATTAATAGGAAGGGTACCTAGAGTATATTGGAATACATGTACCCAATACTTTTGGGTGATAAATGCCATAGTATAGACAATGAACCAGTAAATGGGAAGCTCAGGGAAATATCCTTCATGAATATTGGCTAGTCCTTTTTTACTACCTTTGGTAACTAGAATTGACCTAGAAGGATTTTGCATGCTTCATACCATTGAATTTGTGCCTTCCAATGTATAGACCACTAGTTTGAATTAATCCCACTCAATGCATAGGTGAGAGTGATAACTCTATGGTTGATATAAATCACATATTATTGGAATTAGTGAATAAAATGTCTGACAGTCCTTGATGGCAAAGTAGTGTGGTAATTGGCATTCTATTACAAAGACCATGCATAGAGGTCGTACCTCATGGTCACCATTCATCCAATTGAGAATGTGAGTTATAGAATCTCCACTTACCAAATAATCTCTATCCCAAGGTAGAATGCCATCTCGTGTTGGTTTTATGTAATCTTAATCTATTTGACCAACCTGATATATAAAATTTATGTCTAACTGAGTTGGTAACCTTACGAATATGGAACACACATCATATGCCATTAATGATAGAATATATAAATGTGGTAGCATAGGATTTAAAATTAACTCTTCTAAATTAAATTACACCTTAGGTAGGCTTGTGTGATTATAGAGAAAGCTACATTTAGTATCTCATAGGGCCTATCATTTATCTTCAGTGTTTACCTTCATACAACTATTCTCTTTGTAGACATAGGGGGAGTTCAACTCTTTAGGGATGCAGTATGCCTTTTGTCCATCCTTATTTAAAGGGATCACTATTATATTATCTCCTTGATGGGCTTACAATTAGTTCCTTACTATATTTATGGGCATCTAACCATCATAGGCCCACTTTTTACTAATTATCACATGATAGTGCATCTCATCTATCTTCATATCTATGACTTTGAAGTCACCATGCAAGCTTAGTTATGAAACTTTGATCTCCATGTCCTCAAATCAACCAATAAATTTGATGTGCCCATAGTTCACAAGACTAAGATTAATAAGGCAATAATTTAATGCAAGTCATCCAATAGTGACCCATGTTGACCTAGGAATCATTTTTATAGTGCTTCTAAAATCAAACAATGCATTGGGTATCTCATATCCTATTATCTCAATGTCCATTCTTGTATCAAAATCCCATTTTTTAGATTTATTACATACTATACCTTTTGATCCACTTGTTTTTGGCCCTTATATGCACACTCTAGTAGATTATGAAGCAAATTGGTGATGTTTTGTGATAAGTCCTCATTATGTAGTGGCTAAAAAGATTCATCAAGTCCATGAAGGTGGTGACAATACCATATTGTTACATGATGCACATTATATACCCATACATTTATGCTTCTATGGTTGCAACATCATATTTAGTGGTCTCTTATTGTTGAATCATTTTTAGAATCTATAATGCTTCGTGTGTTAACCCTTTCTACATGATTAGTTTTAGATACTTATCTAGCTATGATTTCCATATCTCGTGGTCATGTGGCAATTCTAAAAGGGGTAATCCATGATATGCATGTTACCGATGTGTGATGGATTTTAATAATTCATCCTCTTAGGGTTGTGTAGTTACCATATTTACATTATTTACAGCCTTGTCCTCTCATTGCCTTTCTAAGACTAGGCAATCTTCTATATCATGTTGTTCAAAAATCCTATAATATGTGCAATAGGATTGAAGTTTTGAATTCATGAGGAAATTATTTTATACATGGTTGAAATACCTACATAAATAGCATTGAATTAGAGTTCATAGTCCATTTATTCTACCTCCTTGATGTCCTCCTCGATAACCCTCTAGCTCCTCCTTGGTATCCTCATCTATTCATTTAGAAACCCCAGTTACCAGATTACTGTGGTCCATAGTTCATATAATTTTATTGCGGATTCCACCTTGGTAGTTTTTGAGTACCCCCATATATGATGTGTTGGGCTTGGTACCTAATTAGATTATGTTAGATGAAAAATCATAGGATTTCATGGATTCTAATTTTGTATAAGGATTGTCTAGGTTGATATGATGGTACTGTTGGTGCCCAAAGTGTAGTAGTAGGATTAGTAACAGGCCTATTTTTTCCAAGTGTGATAATAGCCTACATTTTAGTATTTGGATTTTGTGCAACCACTATAAAGATGTTTTTGGTGACATCTTCTTTCAGTTCTTAAAGAGTTCAACAATTCTTTTCATCATGATTATGAGATTTCATAAGTTGAAGTACAATGTATATGGGTTCTTTAAGTAATGTTGCATAACGTGATATTTAGATGTCACATTTCTTACTATGAAAAATACATCACAAAACTCAATTTTTATTCTTGAGCACTCATTCCTATGGTTCCCTTCTTGGCTTCACTCCATACACCAAAGATCTAACCTAGGTATTTGCACTGCTTTTTATTATTATTCTAATATTTTTATAAGGACTTTTAAGGTGTTTTCCATTTATGAAATATAAGTTGAAACTATTCCATAGTCTTCAATCTACTCCACTCGGATTAAAAATGTCCTTTCTTCTGCTTTATTAGTGAACTAGGTTTTCACAATATAAAGCCATATCCTTTTTCATAGTCCCTCTACAAACTAAGCATCCTTATCTTTGTCTTGTAGAATAAGCTCAAATTTATTCATTACATCTAAAAATTTATGATCGTATTTAGAGATAATATCTTTGGCTCCTTACCAAATTTCAGCGAGAATTTGTATGGTCTAACTAGAGTATTTAAGGACTTTAAATTCTATGATCAACATTACTTTTACTTCTTGTAGCGTTGCTTGGTTGACATTTAATTTGAAATATAAATTTTAATTCTCTCCCAACTAACTCTCTATTTAAATTTCACTTCATTACCATTTCATCGATGATTCCTTTAGCTTTCCATTTCATAGTGTAGGTGAGTAGGTATTATTTTGGGTCCACAAACCCATCATAGGGAGCTAGGTGGGTCAGTGCCCCAATTGAGCTACAAAAATGAGGTTTCCTATAGGTATCATAGTTTTTTTTAACAACTAGTGCCTAGGATGGTTATGCTTTTTGGGGATTCTATAATTTGATTAATGAGGATGGTTGTTGCTTCTGAGGATTTTTTGGGATTTGAGGTGTCCCCTAGGCTGGTGGTGATTGTGATGTTTCCTCTATTTTTGATGATGTGGTAGTCACAGAGATATCTTCATTATCTCCTTCCTCTTCTTCTAAAATTTGAAGTTACATAATGAAATCATTAGCCTACACAAGAATTAAGGGGTTTAGTGGTTATGATGTTTCCTCTTATTCTATTGATGTGGTAGTCATAGAGATATATTCTTTGTCTCCTTCCTCTTCTTCTAAAATTTGAAGTTGCATAATGAAATCCTTAGTCTTCAAAATAATTAAGGGGTTTGTCTTTGTTGATAACAATGCTATTATATTCTTATTTTATTGGTCCAAATTTTTTTGGGTAACTTCATGATATATGGTATTCTATACTTCTAGGGTTTTATTATGAATCTCTTCTAAAAATGGTCCTTGAAAAGCATCACCATCTAAATCTATGTAGGAATTACTATGATATTGAAAAAAATTGGGATCAAGGGGTGTGTGCTCCATTGGGGAATGATTCATACCTCCAAATATACATCTCTCAAAACTTGAACCTATGTTATATCTATGATTGTATGGAAATATTTCTTTTTTACTATGGAGTAACCTTCTTAGAGGTTGTGCACATTTAACCATCAAATCTACTTCTTTACTACTTCTCTCTTCATTTGTCCACATTAGATCCTCATCACTTTCTCACACTCTATCCTTAGTTTGTCTAGGCTCCTATCTATGTCTCTATTCATCGTGCACTTTTCCTTATCTTATCCTCTCATCCAAATCATCAATACTAATACTCCTATTCATATATTTTTGAATCACATTTTGTTTATTCCATCTCATCTATTATCATAACTCTCTTTCTAACTCCAAAGTCTTCTTTTAGTCATTCTCCTCTTGATTCTCCTTATTAAACTCAAGGTCAATCTATACTTTTTCATCCTTTATTCATTATCACTTATGTTTCACACATACCCCTAGCACCTGAAGTGACTAATTCATATGGAAGGGAATATGTACCATCACTTTCTCCACAACCAACATCTTAATGAGTGTAATAATTCACTGAAAAAAGTTTCCTCTTATCACTCTCATAAACAGATCCTTTACCACTTCAAATTTTATGTAGCCTTATAATACAAATTGTATGATATACCCGTCAATGGTTGAGTCTAACCAATGATCTATCACATGGGTAAAGCTAGTGTCTAAGGCCCAATTTTTTTTGATCTTCTCCTTAGAACACATGATGCTAGTGATTGCATGAGATATGAAACATTGGTATTCTAGACAATCCAACCAATCACATAGTAATTTAGGTAGTTTCCACCAAAACATCTCATAAATTTCATCCTGAATGTGTTCTTACATAATATTTTATTCAGAACACCCTATTTTATGAGCTTCTTTCTTCATGAACTCAATGATTTTATGATCTATCTAGTGCTCCATGTCTCTTTGTCTAGGAAGCACCTTAGCATATCCTTAGATAATGAACTCCATGATCACTACACCATTATCATCAAAGGTTCCTGGGTTAAATAGAACATGCTAATTATAGGGATAGCTCATATGATTTAGGGAAAGAACTTGCAATAAAGGAGAAATCATTTCAAGGTATTCATTTCTATACTAATATCATAGATGTTTAGTATAATATTAGTTAATCCTATGGAGGTCTACTTAGATAGATACACAATGGCAATACTCAGTGTGAATATGAAGATGTCAGATCATAGAGGAAAGACCTCTTAGAGATCAACTAACATAATAGGTCTTCCAACTATTGGAATTAGATCATAGAGATTTCCCAAAGAATGATATCATTACATAGATATATTATGTAACAACACCCAATATCATAGTAATATATTTATATTACATAAAATATAGAAGCCTTTCATGAAAAATAATATTATAAAACAAATTAGCTCACAAAATTTATAAACTATAATATGGAACACATAACCATCATATTAATCACCAATTACTGAATGTTACTTACAAATATTTATACTATTAAGGCACTCATTACACTTTCATCCCAGATATCCAAAGTCTACAGTCAATCCTTCATGCTTTCATATGAAAATTAATTAAAAGGGCATTATATAATATTATCTGACCCATTCTACTACAACCCATATGAATATATAATCTTAAAAACTACAATTTTGTAACCACAATGTCTATACCTGGAATTTAGGTATCTCAGCCTATATTCTATTACTAAATAATCCATCTACATGATCCCAAATAGAAATATAATATCATTGTAACAATATTTTAGAATAAACACTAACCAAAAAGAATTCATGGTCCTTATCCATGTGGTACATTCATATGTTTGAGCGGTTAGTGTGTACATTTTCTAGTTAACAATTCTTTGCACCCGTTTTCATCTCCTTAGAGTAAGATTTTCAAGATCTTCTTCTTGTGACACTTGTGACTCCATCGATTATACCATAATCTAATACATGATTTTAAACATCTTCATCAACCCTCAACTTTTATATTTATTCATTTGGCTACTTCTTTGGTTATTCGTTCATAGAAATATTATGCACTTCTTTGAATACTAATTCTAACTATAAATGGCCTTCTTTGTCTTGATATTACAAATACAATATCCTTTGACACCACTCTCATACCTAATAAATATATACTTTATATACTTAAATTAAAGTTTTGATTTTTTCTCCTTTGTTATGTGAGAGTATGGTTCATAAATAAAAAAATTATAGGTGTCGTAAGCATACCTTCTTACTCTTCTATGCTTCTTGTGGAGTCTTTTCAATGATTACTGATATGGGTGATAGATCCATGAGGTAACAAGAAGTAACCACTAATTCAACCCTATATTATGCTATAAATTCAAAACACTCAGTATACTCTAGGATTTATCCATCAATTTATAGTTCATCTAATCTAAAACTCCATTATGTTTCAGTGTGTATGGAGTTGTATTTTACCTTTGAATACTACTCTACCTACAATATTAATTGAAAACTTTGGAGTAGTACTCACCCCCACTATCTATGTGGAATATTTTCATCCTCTTCTCTCCCTAGTTCTTCACAAAATCTTTGAGCAAGTTGAATTTCTTGAGAAATCCATATTTATTTAAGATGAAGTATCTCCATATCTTGTAAGATTAGTTTTTTATTAAATACACATAGAAGAAAAAATTGTCAGTGAAGATACATTTACCTATTTAAACACATCACTATGGATCACCTTTAAGACTCCACTTTCCAATGCAACATTTTTAGTAAATATAACCCAACTCTACTTGTCTTAGATGAAATGTTCATATAATTCAAAGTCCAAGGGATAATTATCCATCCCTTTTTCCATATATCTAGTCCACAATATGAACATATCATTTTTACCAATATAACCAACCTATAATGTCATAACGTTGTCTTCTCCACCAAAATCATTGCACAAGTTTTTGTTCCATCCTTGGCCTTAGAGATAATAGTGATGCTACATGTGTTACTTATTGTAATTACATCAAGACTTAATATAATACTTGTGCACACATTTCTTGCGAACATTATGATTCTATGCAACATTTTCCACCCATATATACTAAATGAGAATTGGACATTAGAATCATTCATTTTTCCTATGAAAATTTACCATCATTATTTCATGTTGATAACCTTGTAATAAATTCATAGGTATTATCCATGCAAGCTTGTGAAACCATCCTTGCTTACATAATATGTTATGCAACCAATATTTTCATAAAACACCTTGTTCAACATCTACCTTGTGTATAATTACGCTTGCATAGATACACAAAAAATTATGACATTTATCAATATACAAGACCATTCTAAATATCTCACTATACTTAAGGAAATAAAAATCCAAACTAGCACAAATATACATTTAAATTTTCTGTAATTCATATTGTCTTTGTCATTATTCATGGTCATTTTTAGTTTACTAAAATATTATTAAATATAATAATTTTGAAATCTATGAATTAATGAAAATTGATAGACTAGTATTTAAACAAGGGATTAATAAATGGATAAATAAGGAGCAAGATACGGGACAACTAAAATACCCATAGTTAACCTCATTTAGTGGTGGGATTATTTTCTCACTATGTTAGGAAGAAGACCCCAAGCATTTTTAAAAAAATATAATGTTGTACATGTTAATTGCCACATTTTCATGTGGATGGATTGCATCAAGAAATTAATTTATTGGGAAGACATATGGGTGGAAAATTGGCTTGTAATATTGTGACTAACCTATTTAGAAGCATTAGATATAACATTGGTCATTTTAAACCATTTTCATTGGTTCTATATTCATTCATTTACCCTCATTTTTAGTTAAAAATTATTATAAAGCATATATTATGGTTTGAGAGATAAAATGTGTTCATGTAATGAAATGATATATGTAGATGGATAAATTATATTCATCATCTTACTCATTCTCTTTCACTCATATGATTTGATGACTTGATTCCCTAATTTATGATGTATATGAGAATATCAATCATATTCAAGTAAGCATACAAGATAGGTTAATTATATTTTATATTTATAATTATATCCCTTCCTTTTCATTTTAACTCCAATAAGATTGTGGGTTTATTATATTTTAATCTAATCTTCTCTTACTTTATTTATATTCATTTATTAGCTCCTTTTTTGAAAATATATATAGTTTGTGTAAGTGAAAAATTATTATAATCCCTAACCTATACAAAATGTTTCCTTATTGGGGTGGTTATTGTAGCGAAATATTACAAAGGTTTTTCATTTTTTATTTTAAGCTATAATTTTCTTGTTTAGGTTTTTTAGTTAGGGTTTATGTAGTGTTTATTATCTATTAGAAATATAGAATTATAATGGAATGGGGGAGCTTGGTTAGTTTTTACAATTATATTTTATGTATAGTTCAATTTAATTAAGTTTTATTTGAAATTTTATTATTGTGTAAATACACACAGTTATTGAAGGTTCTATTATGTAAATATCTTTATATATATAACTACTAAGAAGTGAATAAACAAAATGAATACCATTAGGTTTATTTATAGTTTCTTCAAGTTTGGGAAATCTTTGTATTTATAACAAAATATTGTGTTAATTATATTATTATGCTGTTTGACTATATGGTGTTTTCATCTATATTAACATGTATCTTAAGTGGTTCATATCTATTTATAGTGTAGAAGTAGATATTGGTTAGGGTTTATAATAAAATTAAATTTATTGTTATATTTAATTATGCTTTCTTTATAGTTTCATTATTGTGTAAATACACACAATTCCATCAAGGTTCACTTTTAGAGTTTTGGGTTATAATTAGTTTTCTATTTATAGGGTTAAATTTTATATTTTTCACTTATATAGGTCATCAATTAAATTTGTGAATCATGAAAATAATCCAAACAACTTATTGGAAGGAAAATTTCCTAACATATAAAAAATTAACATTTATTAGCTTGCATTTGGAAAAAATTGGTTTGCTTTTGATAAGGTGGTGATAACATTCAATGTTTATCTCACTCCTACAGGATTATAACCTATGATATTGTGACCACATAATTAAAACCCATACACATAATTATATTAGGGTTTATTTTTATATTTCTAAGTTATCATTGATTTTCTATTTGCATAATAACATTGAAACTTGACCTATAGTTAATTATCTTTCTAGGTTATCATTAACTTTAGATTTGTAGTTTAGTATTATAATGGAATGAGAGAGTTTGGTTAGGGTTTATAGTGACAATATATTTATAAGTTAATTAGATTTTATTTATAGTTATAATTAAATTTTTGTGTCATTTGTAAAAATTATGTATTTATCTATTGATAAACTGCCTCTCTTTAAGTATATTTTTTAAATTGAATTGGTTTGTACTATTGCTAATATCCACTTAGATATTCACATAAATTTATTTGTTTTAAATATTAAAATCATGTTTTCTAATGTTAAGAGACAATTATAGTTGTAATTTTTCTAAGATAATTTATACTCAATCAGAAATATTTTAACACCTATATTATCTTATTATTTATCCTACTTATGGATTTAAAAAAATAAGGAATAAGCTAATTATAATTAAATATATCTAAGCATACATCCATGAAATTAAAAAATTAAAATATATATCAGGCTGAGCTTAGTAAGATGTCCAAGTATAATAAATGAAATTAGGGTATACAAAGTAAATACTATACGTTACGGTAAGATCACACATGTTTATAAACTTGTAGAATGATTGTACAAACTATTTTGATTATGACATTAAAATATGGGACTCAATAAAATTTTAGGGTAGACATGCATAGGGTTTGGTTTCAACCTAGTTAGACTCAGCCTGGTCAAAAACATGTTTATCATGTTTATATATATGTCACTAAGTTTGATCCCTTGAGATTCAGTATTATAGTGTATGATAAACCTTGGAATCTAAAACACATATTTGACCCTTGCATAATGAAAAAGTTAGTGTGAAGCTGTGTACCATGGAATTATAAATAATAAGGTTTAAATGGAGATGAGATTCATCTTAAGGCTAAAAGGAGACACGCTTGTTAAAGAGGAAGTGATGGGGTGATAGGATAGGGGATGGTTATAAGATTTTGGGGACATATATATGCCAGATATAGATAAGTGAATCCAGATATCTTCTCTTATAAAAAATCCTCATTAATCAACAAGGAATGTTAGTTACTTTATACTAAATCATTTGTCTCATATTGCTTCCTAGTATCTTGTGATGGATGCCCACTATTAAGACCAGGGTCAGGAATTATTTTACCATGACGTCAAAAACTAGTTCTCATCATGGTACTTGCCAAAGGTGCAAGAAGAATTATTTTCACCATTGGATGGTTTTTTTATTGTTAGGGAGATGTGATAGAGTGGAGTAAGAAAGGGTATTCCCCCAAGAGTGAGGACTCACATACGGAGGAGTGTAGAGCCTGCATGTGTAGAAACACTTCAAATGTATGATATTCATTAGATCATCAAGTTCCTTACCATTGAGTGTAGCTAATTATAGGCTCCTAATCCAAACTTGGAATTTATAATATATGTCCCAAGCCAATTGGCCTCAAATTTACCCTTCCTTTCCTTGTCAGCATTAGTATTTTTTTATTCTCCTTTAGGACTAGGTTATCAACCTCAAATTCTCTAGACTAGATTTTCTTATGATATTGGCCTTTTGGTCTATTTTGATATGCTCACAAGTGATCAAGGGAATTTTGATGTTTCTTATTGAAAAAATCTAGTTCCTATAGCCATTCTTATCTAAGATTGTGGTCGGTGATAATTCCCCTTAATAATATTTCAAGGGATGGGAGCTCTACTTCCATATGAAAGATTACTTTTGTCTCATATACAAAGGCATATAGAGTGGCTCCAGTAGGTGTTCAAATATTAGTGTGATAAGACCAAAGAGATAGATATAATTATAGGTGCCAATTTCTACTTTCCCAATTAACTATTTCCTTAATAATATTGATGAGGGTCTTATTTGTTGCTTTAGTTTATCCATTTCTTTGGGGGTAGTAAGGAGAAGATAAATGCTACTTGATGTGATATCATTGACACAAGACCTCAACTTCTTTATTTTTGAATGATTTACCATTATTAGAGATGATGTTGGAAGGTATGCCAAAGAGGTAAATGATCTAATTGAGGATGAATTTAGAGATTTGGAGGCTTGTAGTATTGGTAAGTGAAATCACCTCTACCCATTTAGTAAAATAGTCCATTGCTATAATGATAAACTTGTGACTATATGATGATGTGGGATTTATCTTTCTGATTAAATCAAGTCCCCATATGGAAAATGGAAATGGAATAATCATAGGATATAACTATTAAGTAGGTACATGAATAAGATTCCCATGATACTCATAAACAACACATTTTTATACGTATTGGAAAGAGTCTTGTTCCATTGTTGGCAAATAATATCTAGTCCAGAGTAGTTTATTGGACAGGGCCATTCCACTAATGCGACTACCACAAATACCATCATGAACCTCTTTGATCATGTGAAAGTCATTCTATGATGTTAGGAATATCAATGAAGTCCCATCATAGTCCCTAAAATAGAACATGATATAAAGGACTATGTAGGAAGTGCAGTGGATGAAGGCTTTACGTTGGTGGTGATTAAGGTTAGGGGAGGATGTTATCATGGAGGTACCTATAGATGTCATGGTACCAGGGAAGACTAGGATCATTAATTACACAAATTTGGTAATAATACATGGACTAATGTGTTGGGAGAATCAAATGTTAAATTATAAAAATACCTTCTATAACATCTTCAGGGAGGTCAATAAGATAGCCAATGGTGGCCATTGAATCAATCACTTTGTTACTCCCTCATGGTACTTGCTCAAACATGATAGTTTGAAAATTCTACTTTAATTGATCAAATAATTTCTTATAAGGGAGTAAATTTTCATCCTTTATCTATAACTCATAATTGACCTGCTTGATTATAAGCTATGAGTCACCAAATACTTGAAACTATTGGATATTCCATTGGATGGCTAGATGAAGGTTGACTATCAAAGCCTCGTACTTGGAGATATTGTTGGTGCTTGGGAGGTGGGGTGTAAGGCTTTGGGAATAAGGTCCTCTTATGGGATGATGAGGAGGATGCCTTCCCCTAATCCATGCATAGTAAATGATCCATCAAAATATAATTTCCAGCTATTTGATTTTGAAGTACTAAATATAGACTCATTTGGGAAGGTTATTATAAGAGGCTCAATCACTTCAAGAGGTGTTTCAATTAATTGATCCTCTATGAATTGTCCTTTAATGGACTTTTAATTGACATATTCAATATCAAATTCTCTTATTAACATGATCCATTTGGCCATTCTTCCTGTTATATATGATTTAGACAACAAATACTTAAGAGGATGAACCTTGATAATGAGTTAGATTTGATTATTGAGTATTTAGTGTCAAAGCTTTTGTGAGGCAAAGACCATGGCTAAGCATGCTTTATCAATTGGATTACAGGTTATCTCATAGGATATTATCATGTGAATGAGATAATATATTGCTTGTTTCTTGCCTTGATCATTATGTTTTTCCAAGAGGGAACCTATTGCACATGGAGTTATTGAGATATACAAGAGCAAAGGCCTTCTCAAGATAGGAGGTGATAATACAGGTGGGTTTTACAAATACTATTTTATATTATTAAAGGATTATTATCACTTAGATTTCTAGTTAAAATTAGTCCCCTTCTTTAAGAGATGGATAAAGGGGTGACACTTATCCACAGGCTGAGAAATAAAATGTTGAATGGCTTGTAAATTCCCCTAAAGACTTGTGAGTTACTTTAGATTGTGTAGAGGAGGCATTTACATAATTAATTTTACTTTGGTGAAGTATACTTCTATGAATTTACTAAAAAATATGAATCCTAATAATATTCTCAAGGTAATGCCAAATACACACTTCTTAGAATTTAATTTGACTTTGTATTCTCTTAGCTGCTCAAAAATTCTTCTTAAGACCACATGGTGTTCTAACTAGAGTTGGGACTTACCAAAAATATCATCCACATAATATTCAAATATATCATGCATCATGTATTGGAAAATGACTTTCATGGCCTATTGGTAAGTTGTACCAACATTTTTAAGGTTGAAGGGCATGACTTGATAGCAAAAGTCCCCCATGGAGTGATGAAAGTTGTTTTGTGTTGGTCTTTGGGTGTGATTTCAATTTGATTATAGCCTAAAAAATCATCCATGAGAGAAAACATTTCATATCCCACTATCAATTCCAAGATTATGTCAATATTCAAAAGGGAAAAGTCATCCTTTGGACATACCTTATTAATGTCTCAATAATCTATGCGAATCTGAATGTTGCCTTATGGTTTAGCCATAGGAACAATATTAGATATCCAATTAGAATAGTCTATGGGTCTAATGAAATCTAATTCTAGGAACTCTTAAAACTCATCCTTGACCAATAAGGCTATTTTGGGGTGCATCTTCCATAAATTTTTTTTAATCGATTTAGGATTAAGATGCACCACCAAATGATGCACTACTAAATAGGGATCAAATCCAAGAATGTCTGCATAACTCCATGTAAATATGTCTATGAATTCTTTGAGCAGCTCAATGATAACTTCTCATTCTTTAGGTATTAGAGATGCCCCCATTTTTACTATTTTGGGATGTTGTTCAATCCCAATATTAACTTAGATCACCTCCTCAGTAAGAAAGGGTGACTGATCTTGTAAATAGGGAGGTAATGATAATTTTGGAACATTTGAATTAAAATAATCTGGGAGTCTTGTATCAATTTACAAGTATTCATTTGGCTTAATGGGAGTATATGAAGACTCTTGAAAGTTTTGAGGAGGCTCTTTGTCTTCAAATTTCCCATCTTCACTTTGACCATAAGGTACTTGTTGTTCCCTAAAATATGCAAATTGATAAATATTTATGGAAAGACCTTTCTTCTTATCATTGGAAGGCATATAATCTCAAACTCCTAGGAATTATAATATTGCTTCATCATTTTGAAATGTATCAAATGATGGATTTCGATTATGATCCTAGTTAATGAATGATGGATAATGGAGGGAGATGTTGATGGTGTAAATGGTGGTGTTAGGGAAGAGGTTTGTGGTAGCAAGCTCCTCAAAGCAACTATAAACCAAACCCATTTTGACTTTTTTGTAAGGGAGAGACTACTCAGAGATCGAAGGAGTGTCCACAATAATATTGTTTAGGTCATCATCAAATAGGTTGTATCTTAAACCAAGATACTCCATATATTATTGAACTATGATGGGTTCAAGCCATCCTTTCTCTTGTTTCCCTAGTCTTTTCCTTTTATAATTCATATTTTCCATCATCTTCTAGACATGAGGGTATTATTTTCATGGAGATATAAGGGCCTTATCATTTGAAGTAAGCCATGATTCTTCAATGAATTATTAATATAATAATTATGTGCTTAAGAAGGTCATGGGTTCAAATTGATACCCCATTAGATTGACCTTCCACATGATCGAGGACCCATAACTATGTGGGGAGAGTGGTAAATAACCTATGCAAAAGGTTTTATATTTGTACTCTTTACAACCCATGGATATTATTTTCAAGTGGGTAACTTTAGGTAATGGATTTTTTATAGGTACAAACTAATCAAGGGATATATAGTTGGTAGTTTTGGGACTTAGTATGGAATATTCTATGCTAGGATGATTAGGATTGGTCTATTTGACATCTAAAGAAGTGATCAATTTCTCTAGGGATGGTGACTTCCATATCAAAGTGGGGGAATTGGAGACATTGATGTAAATTAGATGAAATATCTTACATTTCATGGATCCATAAATGTCTTAACAACATATTATAAGGTAGATCAACATCCACAATGTGAAGTAGAGTTTAGTGAATTATGAGTCCCATGACAATGGGAAGGTAAATAGTTCCTGTAAATGGCCTATCATTATTATCATAATCAATATAGGCCCTAAAGATGATATTGAATACCCTAGCTTCTTTAAGAAGTCTAGATTGCTTAAATTCAATGTTGATCCTCCATCTATGAGCACCTGGGAAACATGATGGTAGGATATAGAGACTTCAATTAATAATTGATAATTATGGTGGGGGTCAATTTGAGGCATGTCTTGGGAACCAAAATTAATATGATGTGAAGGTGATAAATGTACCTCTAATACCTAGAATTGATTAGTATCTAGATCACTGGGGACTTTAAGATCATTCAAAACTTGATTATCTCTTGATGTAAAGTGAATGTTTTGAGAAGCTCCATTAATGAAATTTGTGTTGGAATTTTCTCAAGCTAATAGATAATATCATAAGACTTACCAGAAGAATTTTAATTTTTTTAGAAATGTTCCCCTTTTGATTAGCATAAGTGGATGGGTTTTTAGGTGGTGTTGTAGGAACTACAATTTTACTACATCTGGTGGTAACTACACAATCGATAGTGGTTTAGTTGATTTCAAAAATGGTGGATGAAGGTGGAGTGGACACTTGTGGGCTTAGGATTTTAATAGTATTGACATATTGGTATGGCATGGTGTGGTATTCAATAAAGTTGGAAGAAAGGGCCTGACCCTAGTCTCTTAGTGGTTTCATGTTTCTTTGATCATGATTGGGAAGAGAATCCTTGTAGATGCCTAGCTACCCATTTGTAGATTGATTTGAAGTACTTTCCCCTTCTATTTCATTGTCGTACCTTTCAATTAAATCCTAGATGTAGTGCTTAAGTTGCATGCATCTTTCTATATCATGGCCTTTAACCCTATGGTATTTACAAAATTCATCTTCATGGTACCAATCTAGTTTTGGTTATCGATCATCCACAAATTTAATTTTAGGAAGGGTGATCATATTAGTATAAATTAATGGATCAATCACTATTTCAATTGGTACTCCCAATCTAGTGAGTGGTATCTTGCTAGTCCAAGGTTTTAGATTGCCTTGTGGTACATGAATAGAGGATATATTTGATTGTTTTGTGGGGTTATTATTTTTTAATATTTACACATGCTATTATTAGAATCAGTCAGCCCATCTCCCATGACATTTTTATTTTTGTTGAAGACTTTTGACTTTCCTAAAAAGGAGTTTTCTTGATTTTGGTTTTGCTCATTTTGGGAATATAACTTGATTATTCCTTTTGCAATAAGGGCCTTTTCAATTTGCATCCCTTTCTCAATTATTTCAATGGAGGTCTTACTACACTGGAGTTTTAGTTGATATTTGAGCTCATCAGTAAGGTTATCCACAAATATCTTGGCAAACTCTTTTTCAAGTATTGTACATCTTAAGCGACTTGTTAAACTTTTCCATCTTTGCAATAAGTAGGCCAAACTTTCTTCGCTTCTTTTCTTGGTGTTATAGAGGTATATTATAGAGATGTCACGTTAAACATTGAATGAAAAGTGTCTAACAATTTTTTTTATTAATTCTTTGAAGCTAGATATAGACCCCTTGGGTAGGTGCATGAACCATTCTAAAACAAGTCTAGTAAGACTTTTTGGGAAAAGTCTCAATAAATAGGCATCTTTATATGTTACTTCATGACAAGCAACATAAAAATATTATACATGATCTTGGGGATCACCTTTCCATCAATCTTTCTCAAATTTTAGTACCTAAAAGTGGGGGTGAAAATGTATTTTTAAGATACTCATGCCCAAGGGGGAAGAACAAAAATCTTCATATTTTTACTTTAGGGCTTACGAGTGTGGGTCTCTTTATTGGAGGGTCTCCTTCATTGCTTTCCACTCTTGTATGATTGTGGGATCCCTAGTAGGATTAGTGGTTTTATTTGACTATTTTTGGGGATATGTGTGTTTTGAGTGTTGTGAGTGTTTTGATTAGTATGGACATTTTGGGTGTTTTGGGCATTTTGGATGCTTTGGGTGTTATTTTGATGGCGTGATGATGGAAGTTGATTTTGAGCATGAATTAGGAGATTAATTTGATGTGTTAGTTGGTCTAATCAATCCTCTAAGATATTTTACCTCTTATTAGCCTCAATATGATTATTTTAGACGGGTGTTGGGTGTTCTTCTTCTATAAATATGTGGTCCACACCTTCTTTTTCTTGGGGTATTTGATTGGTATGTATATTTTTATGTGGTGTATTGGGATGGTTGGGAGGATGGACTATATTTTATAGGAGGCTATGGTCAAAATTTGAGGGTAGTATGCCCCTTATTTTAATGGCATGGGATAAAACATTATCATGTTTTCATATAGATATCAGTCAATTAGATTCCTAACTTCATCATTATAGAGGCAATTAAACCATTCATCCTCTTCTCTAGGGGTATTCATATCACTATGGGTGTAGTCATAATCTCAAGTTGGATCTTCTAGGTGCCTCATTAGATCATTATTTTGGTTGGAAGCTTATCCAATCCTATGTTGGGCATGGGTGTGAATTACCATTTTGAAAGAGAGATGTGATGAGGTGTGATACATGAAGTGAAAGTGTTCAAATACTACCCCCATATAGATACCAAAACAACTAGTGGTCAAAGAGAGTGATGTGATGATCATAAAAAAGGGATGCGGTGACTAAGAATTACAAAGAGAGAAAGCCTCGTAAGAGACCAAAATAGCAAGGATGAAGGAGATTGATGGGATCAAATACCTTGTCCACTATAAAAAGGGATAAATTGATGGGTGCTAGGTGAATAACCCACTTGATAGAGATGAGTGATGGGTGCTAGATTAGAATCTTAATAAGATTATGAATATTAATAATACCTAGTCTAAATATTTAGGGAGTGACAATGATTAAAAAGGATGGGTGGCCACTATAACTTGGTTTTAAGATTAAGTATAGTATTCAAAGGTGATATGGGAATATATAATGGATGGTGTGTGGGATATAGAAGATATAGGATATAAATAGAGGTTATGGGATGGATATTAGGTGGATAGGATATCTAGTAGGTATGGGATGGTTTGTAGGATTAGAAAATAAATATTGTATAAAATGACCTAACATAAGATATATATAATGGATGTCAAATATGAAAGGTGTGGAAGATATAAGGTAAATATGGGATGGGAGAAGATATATAGGCTAGGTATTAAATGTTGTCTAAGATAAGAAGATATGGAATGGGTGATCAATACAAGATGGGTAGGTGATATAAAATGGAAATGATTTAAGATAGAGACTATGGATAGTATATTAGAGGGGAAAATGGAAGATTAGGGTGTGGAGGATATGAGATGAACATAAGATGATGAGATGAGAATAGATATTTTCCTAGGGGTATTTAGGGTGCCACACACAAGATAAGGGTATGGCTAACTTAGATTACAAATAATACGTGTCTAACAAAACACTCAAACACCACATGTAATCACAAATCTTAAATTAGTTAACTAATAATTGTGTGTAACTCGATGTTCATACCATTAAATGGCTTTACAAGTGAGGTTGTAGTCCGATGACCCATTATGTAATCTATCAAACCCTATCAAACTCATTTGTACATGATGGATACTTAAAATTTGATACTAACTCTGGTAGTGGTACTCCTATTATGGTCAAAGGCTCTTAATATAGGTATACACAAGGGTTTTTAGGTACATCTCATATATACATGAAGGTACAGTGGGGTGCAAGTCCATATAGGATGATGTCTAACTACCCTATGTATTGGAGCTTAACCACCCCTCACTCCATAAAACCCTTTATGGGTAATTCTACTTAGGAACTAAATGATATCTCTCCTAACTTTTAGACTCTATCTAAACATAAAGTTTGATTAGTACGTGGTGATGAAATATGCATCACCAACCCCTAGTTGCTAAGCCTATGCATGGGTATGAATTCCATGCCACATGTTATCTTAGACTCAGGGGGATAAAAAATAGGTAATCACAACATGATTAATTTACCAATTTATTACCTACATGTGGTGGCACAAGTATATAAAATTAAGTGACAAGCAAATATACACAAGTAAAACCATAATGCTTAAGTATATACAATGAAGCAAATTTACACAACAAGGGCATATATAATAAATACTAAGATAATATATTATGGTCACCCCTTATTACAATCACAAAGGTTATAAAATAAAGTGGGGTGCCTTGGTCTTGAGGGGGTCCTACACCAAAATAGGTTAGCAATTTAATTTTTTACAAAATTACAAGTCCTGTAAAACTGCATATACATAGTAAAATATCACAACTAGAGCGCACAAAATCACAACTACAAAATGAAATCATAGATCATGAGTTAAAATATTGTAGAAGTCAACTAACCATGATGGTTAACCTAAAAAACCATGATAGTTATAAATTTTTTAATTTAGCAGAACAAAATCACAACTCATAAAAATTCACAATCTACAATTTTGTGTAAAATAAGAAAATTATAAAATATGGCTAAGGAAAATGGATGTTAGTGAGTTAATAGTCTTTTAGATAATTACAAAATAGACATATCAAAAGAAAATTTTCTTCTCAACCTCTTATGCTAGTTATATTATTAAGACCTTTTAAATGAATAAGTTGTCTTTAAATGGTTTTTATGCTAATAGACATAATAATAATGCTACTAGACATAGAGAATGATTAAATTTTTGAGCCTAATAGATAATCCAAACTACTTTGTTTGCCTATCTAACTACAAAAATAAAACTACAACCTATAAAATCACTACTTACAGGTCAAAGTCACAAGTTTGAGACTTATGGTCTTGCAGTAGGGGATTAAAACAAGTTTATGGTGAGTTCTTTGATATTTACTTCACTCTCCCTCCTATACCTATTTCTCCCTATAGACAAACAACAAACTTGTTAGTATTTTTTGTGAGCACACAATATAGCCGAAGATATTTAAATTCTAAAATGGTTAAAGTGCCTTAGAGATAACTTTGGCTTGTTAAGTATTCTATAAGTATTTAGTAGAAGCTGAGGGACTTTTATCTAAAACATAGCACCAGTCAGGGAAATATTTTATCAATTTGTTTAGGGAGGACAAAACCATGATTATTGGTGATAACAACACAATTAACAGACCAAAGTCATAGATGTTAAAGTAGTGATTTTATAGATGGTGGATAATTGGTCCTAAGCTTGATTCAATCCTATTATTCCTATAAACCCAAAAACCAAAATACTTCCCAAGGCACTAAAGTAACACTATAAAATGATCAGTAATATATAAAAGATAGGGATTAGAGAAAAACTAATTTTGACAAAATTGTAACTACAACTATCAATATCATTATTACTAGGGTAAAGTCATAGATGTCCAAGTCATGATATTATCAGTAGGGATCAAATGGTCAAAATATTGGACTGCCCCTCTTTTCCCTACACAATAGAATATCAAGACACCTCTAGGCAATTGACATAACATAAATTAATTAGTATAAGGTTAGTTGAAACAAAATATAAAAATATAACCCTAATGACTATCTATTTCAAAATTGTAACCCTAACCTACAAAACTATAACTTTTAGGGAAAACCCAAAACTATCAAAGTTGTGATTTTGTTAAAAGTCAAGAACTTGTATAAAACCTTAACCATTAGTAGTTAGCTGATAAGATCGTAACTAGATCTGCAATATTGTAACTACAATATCACTAATACTAGTTCAAAACCATAATTCTCCTATGCATGATTTTTTTTCAAAATATGGTCTTCAATTCACAGCCAATTTATCCTACAAGCTTCCAAATCACTTCCAAAAAGCTTAAAATATTAGTTAAGGGAATAATCTCCCACTGTGGTCACCAAAATGTAGCAAATTTTAGATTCAACTCCTATTACTAATTTAAGTAATAAAAACCTAAACTCTAAACACACAAATTAGAGGGGATAAAAGAGATAATCAGCTCAATAAGAATGTACTTACCATCACTTTACCTCTTTATGGATCCTCTCCAAGATTGTCCAATGAATATTTGATGCAAAATTTTAAGATTGTTAGATTTCTTGTTTGATGGTGATAATGGATTCCAATGGATGAGTGTGCTTGATAATGGCCTTGGATGGATTTAAGGAAGATGATGGCAGCAAGATAGCAAGTAGGCTTCAGTATTTCTTGTTAGTTAGGAAGGGCTGAGCTTGGTCATATAGGCATGAAGGGAGAAATCAATGGCTCAAATTTAAATTTGAACCATTAAGATCAATGGCTAAGGATTTTCCATGGAATTTTTAATTCCATGAAGTTTTCTAGAATAGAAAATTCTAGAGGAAGTGGGCTAAAATGGAGGATATTTCTAGAATCCTATGAATCTATAAATCTAGTATTAGGGTTTAGGGGTTTAGGAAAGGCTATAATAGGGTGGTAGATGATTAGGTATATTATTTTGTATTTTTAAATTAGCTAGTGGCTTAAGGAGTATGTTAGTGGGTAAATAGGTTTTGTTAGGGATTTTAATGAATGGATTAATTCATTTTGGGATGGGGAAAGGTTTTTAGGATATAGGAATAAGATGTGGAATAATGGGATATTAGTTAAATTAGCGATATTACTATAATTAGCAAAGTGAGTAGATTTTAGTATATAAAATGATGTAAAAGGTGATCCTTAACAACACTTTGATCAATCCATGTAGCATACTTATATTATGTAATCAACAACCATTTATTGACCAAGTTATTTCATAGGAGCCTCAACTACTATGATTTAACATGACTCTATGATCTTCCACCTCAGCAAGTTAGTGTTTTCCTTCCTCTGCTTGATTATTATCTAGCACATATTTCTATCAACATTGATGACAAAATATATTATGTGCAAATTTACAAACTCAAGAAAGGGTATAATGAGATAACCAATGAATATGTACTTTGATACAAGACCATGCTAGCTAAGATGAACAATTCCATGGTAAAAATGAGCTATATGAAATATTCAAGAAAATCTTACTTACACCACTTCATGAGTCCATATTATTTAATAAATTTGGATCCTTAGATGAGTTATGCCATACAATGAGATATTGTGAAGTCAAGCTCCTTTAAATCATTAAACTTAAGCACACTCCTACTAATACTAATTCAATTTCCAAGTTTTAAAGTAAGATAAATTACAATGAAAAATCAAATACAAACAAGAATGAAGATAATATTATAGTTAACCTAATATCAAAACCTAAAAATAGGTTTGTTTTACCTACACCATAGAAGAGACATTTTCACTCTTACCTCAACCTCCTCAAAAGTTTCTACAAAAGTTACTTGAGTACAATATTTCATCTCTCCCTCCACCAATAGTGGTCAACAAAATCACACCTTTACCTAGTGGATATGAATATAATGCTTATTGTGATTTTCACTGATGTGTTAGACGTTATACAAATAGATGCTTCAAGTTAAGGCACAAGATATAAGATCTTATCGATGAAAACACAATTGAATTAGGCATATCCATACATGATGTTGGACCACAAACAAATGGGAACTATATGTTTAAATATTTAATTGGCTACTTCTAAACCCTGAGGAAATGTAAAGTAAGGATTCGTTTGAAGTACATCATACATACTATGTGCATCCCCATCCTGAACACATAGTCCTCCAATAGATGGGATTATTATTAAAATTACCAGTATATTACAAAAATTACCTATGATTGCATTTTATTATAGCGAGATCATTGATGATGACTCATTTTTTTGTATTATTAATATGAGTTCACAAAAATGAGCACCCTATACATAATTCTATGGTTGATAATGGTTCAAGTGAAAATGTTTGCACTGTGACACTTCTCAACTCTATTGGATAAACACAAAAGGATATATAAGATACTAAAATAATGTTTAAATCATTTAATGGACATACACAATATACCCTTAGATGTATTATGTCATCTACTCAACTATGTCCTATCATAGTGGATACTTCAATCTTAATTATATCGAGTAATAGGGTATTTGACATGTTTTGGGGATACCCATTGATTTATAAGCTCCAAAATTAATTGATGTTTAAAGTATATACATTTTAATAGGGTAGTTTTAGTTTTAGGCATTCAATATGAGTACCCTATTCATTGAGTGGTATCTCCTTGTTCACCTTCACCACCATCATAGTTGGTTGTTACTCATATTTAGGATCATTATATACAGGTATATATTAACCTATTCATGGCCATTATTCAAAGGTATTTATTTCACGCTTTCAATATTTAATTATACATTAAAGGCAAAGGAGAATGGTTAATTTTCCTAGGTAGCCAATCTCATGATAATTATCACATCATGGAGTTATTCAAGATTCTTAGAGGCCTTTATCTAATATACCATGTACCATGTTAGTCCCACATATATTTAAATGTGCACCATAATGAAAACAAAAACTTATGCATTATCATATTACACATCTAATTCCAAAGAATCCTTTATCTTTTATAGATATTTATCATATACGGGATTCTATGAACAATGATGATGATGGTTACATTGCATCATCTAATTCATTTTCAAATTTAGATACACCTACACCTATTACCTTTTTATCATGAAATATAAACCTTGCACCATATTAAATAATCACCTCCCATCACTATCCCATTCATGGAATAATTGGTTAGCATCTTGACACGTATTCAAATAAAAATTAAAAAAACATAAAAAAATCAATAAAATACATACATAATTATTCAAAAAATAAAAAATCAAGACATGAACATGACATGAGTTTATATATTACATTATTTTCATGTTATTTATGCCATGTTTGGTAGATGGCATATTATTTTCATACACACATTCATTTCGCGAGGTATATGAGTGTGATGTAGGATAAATAAGTCATACATGGACATGTAGATGTAGTACCTTTCCTATTCCTAGGGTCCATGCCAATGTTGGAAGCATATATTTGCATAGGTTACAATATCACATGTTATATCATTTTATGTCATCTTTACCATTTTGAGCTAATACATTTCTTTTACATGCCTTTCTAGTGACTCATTTCCTACAAAGTGCTATATGGATTTGTTATATTATTATGATATGATACTGACATATATGGATAATGTAAATTAGTTTTCACTTGTTCCATGTTCCATTTATGTTTTTATATGTTACATCATAGTCTATTAATTGTTGTCTATTTTGTGTATCCCCTTATCCTTATTTTTGGCTCCTTATCTTTATTTGTTGTAACACTTGCTACCCCTTGTTTGTGTCTCCCTAGCCTTATTTTAGTGGATCATTTTCCCCCTTGTTTGTGGCTCTTTAACCTTTTATTAGAAACATATTTATGTTACTTATATGCATCCACTTGGAATTTTGTTTGACATTTTATGTTATTTTGTGGAATTGCATGTTGATATTTCTAAACATTTTTTATTACTATGTTTTCAAGTATTGTGATACATATCACTCACCTCACTTTTTGTGTGTTATATCATGATTTACATCATGCACTTCCTCAGTATGTAGCCTTATTCAGTGGTAGTTACTAGTGTGTGCTTCAGTTATTGTTGGCATAGTTTTAGTGGGGCATTATACTACTTCATGCACATTAATACATTTGTGTCATTACATTATTTTCAAGTATTTTCAATTTTGGAGAAAAATTGAATCTATAAGTCCATCTGAAGTGGTTGATTCATTATTTTAAGGTAATGTACATTGAGGTTCAATGATGTTCAATGCCCATATAATTATCAGTATCAATCCCATTGTATACTTCCACCTTATCATCTTGGGGTTACAAGATCAATGTTGGATTAGTTACATATGGGTCAGGGGAATTTTTCTACCAATCCACAACATTTACCTTAGTCATTTCAAATTATGTATTAATCATTGTCAATTTTTCCATGTTCTTTATGTGCTTCAGCAAGTAAGCACAATTACCTATGCTTCAATAAGGAAGCATCATCTCCAAAAATTTATAGGGAAACATAGTTTGTTGACATACAAGTGTACTCCTTCCTAGTTATGGGTAAGTGCACAAAGTTGGGGGATAAAAATAGACATACCCATGGACATAATATTTTTGGAAATTTAGAAATTAGAAATTTTTTAGATAATTTGAGATGGCTACACTCAAAATTTAAAGATGGTATAAAAATATGAATTATATAATTTCAAGTCTATTTCCAATTTTTTTTTAAATGGTTAAGTATAAGTAGGTAAAACGTCTAAAATTTGAAGAGGACCTCTTGTTGTTTTTTTAAAAAACATAGTAGATAGATGGTCGTGTGTGCCACCATTTTTTAGCATCATTAAATATTGTATGAATCTCTTTGGTGAATATTTAGATAAGATCTTCTAGTATGTTTCAAATTTATTTTATATTTTTTCAATGAATATTTTTTTTATTAATTTTAAAATTAAGTAGATCCTAAAAACTAACAAAAAATGGATAACTAGTTGTGCAATCCAACCTTACCTAAAAAAATTAATTTTTTAAATATGTGTAGAATTAGGCCTAGCTTGTTACCATATAATTTGTGTTGAAATTGGGTCAATGAAAAACAAATTATATAAATATGAATAGGAATGTATAGGTGTGACATGTAGTGGCCTAAAAAAGGTGTAGTTAGAAATAAATATAGTTTGAACTCTTAAAATAACCCAAAAATTATAAAAATCATATATCTAGAAAGAGGGCAATGTGCTCGTCATGACAGTAATTTTTTTTGGAATTTTGATGTTGAAATCCATAGTGTATTTGGTGTTTGAATTTGAAATTTTTTAGTTTTTCTCAAAACTCTCAGTCTCAATTATAGATGTACAGCTACAAGCCTTTGGCTTGGAAATCCAAGCCATTTTTGAGCCTAAAGGCTTAGTTTTTAATTCAAAATCAAATAATGTGTATGCACTATAGAACATGTACATGTTGTATAATCAACAAAAACCATCTCCATAAGCATGTGGAAGTTACACATGAAGCCAACTTTGGCCATAATCTTATATTTACTACTTTAAATGTTAAGTATAAGTTTACATTTATATACTTTAAATTTATTTTAGTAAATATAAGAAATTAGGGTCACTTAGCATCTGATAGAGTTGGTCTCATAGTTACACACCTTACAATGTGAAAAATATTTGTTCAAAATCCAATCAAGTCAATACTTAGGAATTTTCAAGGTCAAAGTATTAAACCTAAGGATTTTAGGACATAAATTTTTCAATTGATATCCATTTTTAGTAAACATATAGTCATTTTAAAGGTTTTTGTGCCTTCCAAATTGATTCTTGGAATTTATAGGAGTATTAGGTTTGTCAAAATTGAAGTTTTCAAACCACTCACTTTGAAATTTATGCAAATTGGTGTTATTGGATTAGTGTAGGTCACATTGATGACTTGCACACATCAAATAACTACTTTACATGTTAATTTCACTTGATCATCATCCCTCCCTCATCCTTGATCACTTCTTACTCATCCCTCATTACCACGAATCACTCTCTCATCATTCCTCATGGTCCCTAATCACTCCCTCATTAATCCTCATTATCCCTAATCATCTCTAATCACTCCTTTATCATCCATAATCACTCGTCCATTGACCCTCACTATCCCTCATCATACATAATCACTCTATCCCCATCATTAATCATCCCTAATCACTCTTTCCTCATCCCTCATCATACCTAATGTCTTCCTCTTCCCTATTCACTCCCTCCTTATCCCTCCTCATTTGTAATCACTCCTTCATTAACCTTAATTATCTCTCATCATCTCTAATCACTCAAGCTTATCATCCCTAATCATTCCATTGATTATCACCATCCCTCATCATCCTTAATCACTCACTTCTCATCCCTTATAATCCCTAATAAATCTTTCTTCATCACTCATCATCACTAATCACTCCCTCATTGACCCTCACCATTACTCACCATCCTTCATCACTCCATTATTGACCCTCACCATCCGTTACCATCCCTAATCACTCCCTCATCATCTAACATAAGTATATACTCTAAATATATATTTGATTCAAATCATATGTTGTTTAATTAATTATAATAGAAATCACCTCTTCTCTAGGACTTGTGTTGTCAATACCCATTTATGATTGTCACTTTTATTAATGAATGAATTGAATGATCTTACAAATTTATATTCAAGTAACATAAGTATTAAAAAAAAATAGAGTATAAATTTTAGTTCATCAGATTATCTTTTTTGTATAGCAAACTAAATGAAACTATATTCGGTTCCACCTTTGGTAGTTTGGTTCAAAAGATAAAAATTAAACACAAATCTCTTATATAATTTTTTAATTATGAAAAGATTTGAATCAGATGCAAAGTTATTTAGTATTTCTAATTCATATATGTATTTAATCTTGGTTAGGTTCACACATCCATTCATTATGTGTGTAATGTGTCCCAAATATTTTCTCTTGCATAAAAAATGAACATTTATTCATGTCATCACAAAAATATGTTTCTGTAAAATGTGAAACACTAATTCAACATGGTGTATGGAATTTTGTAATCTTAAGCCCTTGGGAAAAACACAGGGTTATCTCTCCATTATACAAGATAATCTTGATATTCTATAGATCAATATGTAGTCATCTAAAATGACATTTTAGTGAAATAAGTGTCATTTGAGACCACCTTATCCTAGCTTAGAGTTAAACCTATCTTTGGGTCTCTTTTGATCCTTGTTCAAATTTTTTGTGAGTCCAACCCATTCCCAAACATACCAAAAGTATAACTAAGCCACCCCTTAGGCACCTAGGTCACATTATTATCTATTCTTGCCACTTGGACATTAGCATGACCCTTTAGACACTAGCATACTTCACTATTGACTTAGCAACTATTATACTATCCCTGATCTCTTTACTCCCCTAATGAATATCTTTTCATTCCTCAAAGTATTCCTAGGGTCAACCTATATATATATATATATTTCACATCTTGACAAGCACTAGAATTCTATATATAGACTAGTTTCATTCACTTATCCATTAGATAGAAATTAGATGAAAATACTCATAAAAACATCAAATATAGTTGTGAAAATTAATGTCATTGATCCTTATTCTTCCCTACTTCTGCATACACCAATATAAAACAAACTAGAGCTTAGATTACTCAAATTTACAATCTAAAGCCACACTCAAATCATTTAAATTGGTATTCACAGTAGCATTCACTTGAACTAGCACTTAGATTGGGAGAACTACATTGGATTGATCCCATTTTGAGGTATTGGTATGCAGGGAATGCTCAACACATGGGGGGTTAGGGTCATGTCTAGCCTACCTTGATAATGTCACTTTTTCTACTTGTGTTCCTCAAGTACCCTAAAAATATGGATTCTTAGGGTTTGACATTTAAATCAGATAAAATAGGGAACATATAATAAAAAAACATCCATATAGACTATGCAAAACTAGGTGAAGGTACATCCATAAGTTCACTGCCCTTACAAAATGACACTATGGTGATACAAAGGACACTAACATGGTGTGCTACTATCCAAAGGACTATGCTATTATCCAAGAGGGTTTCTGACCCTTGCTCTTATTCATGACACCTAGCATAGTTCCTAAACCAATTTTTAGCCTATCATTTGTCTATCTCAATCAATTTCTGGCTAAGTACATCTCTTATAATTCATTTATTATCTATAGAATAATAAAAAAGTTAATTATTGTAAAAATTAGTGGCTATAATTATTGCATATTTTTTCCTTGATTTATTATTCCATCACTTTACCAACTTAGGATTTTCCATTCAATAAATCCCTTAAAACTTAAATCATTTGGTGAACCTAACTTACTTTGAGTAGTGAAAAAATCCTAACCCTAGATAACCTTTAGGGCTTATGTTTCTAGCCTTCTAGAATTAGACTCAGATTTGAGATCCTTGTATTTTCTAATTTTTTTCATCTAAGCATGATAATAATTATAGAAGTTTTTATTTATCATTTTTGAATATAAATTTTTCTAGTTTCATTTGCATGTTTGTTCCATTTCATTTAGAATTAACTCAAAGAAGTTATAAACACATGTACATGACGTTTTATATCAGTTGGAATATATTTCATATATCATAATTTATCTAGCATATTATTATTCCCTTATGTGGAATTTAATCAAGAAATAAATCATCACAAACATAGAGGATATAACATACAAGATAAAAATGCATTACCTAAAATTAAAAAATATCTTTTAGAAGCATTTTAGTCTTTGTTCCACTTTTATTCCTTACCTAACACTACTACACATAAGATAATATCAGTGGGTTTGCTTATCTCTTCTACTTCCTGATCCTACTCAACTAGTTACTATCTCACTCTTACTACCTTATCTATGCTCATAGTAGACCTTTTGGTCCAAGTTATACTGTCCACAAGGGGTAATCATGGAAATATAGCCAAACCCATGGTTATAGATTTGTAAATCAAATTATTGTTCCTCCAACCATAGTTTCCTTTTTAAAGCTTATGAAACATTCGAACACATACAAAGATGTTTTGTATGTAGCATTCCATGATACTAGGGTATTAATCACACTAGATAAAACTTATGTTGCTTCCATAATAAGTACTATTCATTGGAGTAAAAAGCATATCTCCTTCAAAAAATAAGATTTCCCACCTCAACACATCATAGAGCAATATCTACTTCTTTACATCTAGCTATGAATTAATGATGTGTGTGTCAAATAGGTGCTAGTCAATAATGGATCAAGGTCAAACATATCTAATATCTCTTTTTTCTATCTTATTAATATAAATTCTAAGGATTATATCCTTATGATATGAAAATTTGAGATTTGATAATATTCCATGCAAATTTTTGGGGCAAATAACACTAAATCTTACATTGGGACCCATAACACTACCTATGACATGTCAACTCATACCCAATTATCTTAATTATAATATTTTTATTGGGATACCATGGATTAATTATATTCACATAGTACTATAAACTTTACATGAATGTTTAAAGTTTAGTTACAAGGGTTTTATATACACATGCTTTATGGATCATGAACAATACAAATATTATTATCATACAAAACCTTCACATAACTATATTACAACACCTATACAATATATTATTTAGAGTTCATTTATGACTCTATGACACATTAGGAATATATTATGATAGATTCACTTCTCCATTTGCATTAAAATATTTCAAAAAAAGGGGCTACACAAGAGAGGGACTAAGAAAACATGAATAAAGAATTCTTAATCATATTGAGGTATCTGATAAAAAAGGTAGGTAAGGACTCTAATATAAGGATAATACATCTAATTCTTTGTCTTATCACTATGCTTCTCAATATATAATGTTTTATCTAACCATTCTATGGACATATAATATAGTCATTTATATCTCTATACTCTTAGTTGTTTACCCCAACCACAAATACCCAATAAGACACTTCTCCTTTACATTTTAGCCATAAATCATGCCCTTAGTACAATATTACCACAACATATGACCATCATAAAGAGTGAGATATTCACTACATTAGTTTGACACTTGTTTATTATGAGCAAAATTATTTCATAGTGGAAAAACTCTGTTTAGCACTCATGTTTGCTACACAAAATCTTCGACACTATATGATAAAAAATGAGACATAGGCTATTACAAAAAAACATCCCTTAAAATTTATCTTATTTAAACCACATCTCTCTAGCTATATTTCAAAATGGGTAATGTTTCTCAAATAATTATATATAAATATGATGTTAAAAAAATCAGTAAAGTCCAAGATAATTATACACCAATAGGAAGAAACACCACTATTAGATACAAATTATATCAATGATACTTTTTGAGATCATTTTAGAGCTTAAAATGTCACTTATGACACATGAACAATGTTCTTTGATGGTTATAGGTGTGTATCAATTGCCAGAGCCACAATTGTCTTTATCAACCCACTTGGTCACATAATACAAATCACATATCGATTAAGTTTCTCATGCACAAATAATATTGTAGAATAAGAGGCACTTATCCTCGATCTCCAAGTAGACTAGGCTCTCTAAATAAAAGCTACTAAGGTATACAAGGATTCATATTTAGTTATCAATCAAGTTACAGATGTCTACTAAACTAAGGAATAACACTTAATTCCATACAAGAATATGGTTCAATGTCTATAGGCTCAATTTGAATGCTTCCCTCACAAAGAATTGTCATATTGATGCAATGGAAAGTGAAGAATCATTGATCCCCATTGACATCAATGATGAGTGATATATTTAATATAAAATGGTTATAGTCACCATTAGTAGCCTAAGTGGACCTCATAACTCTATAAATTTTAGCCACCACATGCATTACAAAAACATCTGAGTGGATTTTTGATATATATAATTTTTTGCACAAGTCTATCATAGTAGATACTTTCACTAGGAATGATAAGTGAAAATTATAAAGGAATACCTTCCATTATGTCTACATTAGTGGGGAACTATTTAAATTATTTTTTGATGGATACCTATTTTGATGTTTGACATCCAATGAAGCTATGTTTACCATTATCGAAGTACATGGTAATGAATGCAGTGCCCATTTCAATGGGAAAACAATGTCCCATAAATTACTTCAACAAGGATATTATTGGTCCACCATGGAATTATAATGTTAATAATATGTTAATATATGAAAAAAAATCAAATACATAATAATATACACCATGTTCCTTAAAAATGATTATAACTTATTATCTCTTCATGTCCATTCATACTATGGGGCTTTGATCTCATTGGTAAAATAAACCCATAATCAGTAAAGGGACATAAATTTATTATCATATCTAAAAAATACTTTACCAACTAGGTGAGAGTAGTCCAATTACAATCCAAAAAAGGAGAATACATATGTTGCTTTATCATGTCAAACATCATTTCCCATTTTTGCCTACTAACAACCATAATTACAGATAATAAAACCTAGTTTAATAAGGAAACAATGAATAAGTTTTATGTTAAATACAAGATTTGACACCTTTTCTTTACTCCTTACTACCTGTAGGGTAATAGTCAAGTAGAGAATACAAACATGATAATTATTATCATCCTGAGCAAAATAGTTACTAAATTTGGTGATGATTGGCATAATCAGCTCATTTATGCACTCTAGGTTTACCACACCGGTATTCACATATTGATAGGAGCTACTCCTTATTTACTAGTTTATGGAACTAAAGAAATTAATATATTATAATTACAAATCCCATCCATATGAGTTTATCTCAAAGGGATTATCATAAATGACTAATATAGAGAAAAATGTCTACATGAGTTAGAAAAATTGGATCACACATGCATCTAAGTTGTGGAGCACCTCAAAGCATACTAGAAATGAATTCAATGGAAATACAATATCTGTATTCATAGTTGAGAATTCAAATTCAATGATCTCATTCTCAAAGAGAACCTCAGAAATGTCAATGCCAAAGAAGAGACAAAATGAAAGTTCCCACCAAATTGGCTTGGTCCATACTTAATCACATAAAATCTTAGCCCCAAGGTATACCATCTAGTTTCACTCAATGATAAAGTAGTAAATAATCTACTGAACATCATGTATCTAAGGAGATTCTATATTTAAACAACTCATAGTTTACTTATATGTAATTTCTCTTACATTGATCCTTGTATATAGTTTCATTTTCATATTGCTTGTGCATAGCTTATACTCAAAAATACAAAAATAATGTAACATATTTAAAAATACAAAAAATATATAACATGTTCAAAATTACAAAAACACCCAAATATTACTCATAAAATATAAATTTTAGATTGTATGCATTTACATTTTTAAATTACTTCTATTTTCTAGGTACTACATATGCTATATATGTTAATCTAGTTAGTTTTATCATACATACATGGTTCACTTATTTTCTTTGAGTGCTCACATATAACTATAGGAATTAGGTCATCTACACATATTTAGATTTGCTATTATCTACCCATTGGGGGCACATACATAGATACATAGATTCAACATTGATATATTTTCTCATCAAGGGCATCATACTACACAACTTCTAGTTCAAAATTTATATATTTATATATTCCATATCATAAATTTCACATTGCTTACATATTGATATTGATCATCCCATACTACATAGATTTTTTTGCCAACTATTACTATTATAGACTCAAATTATGTATAACTTTACTCTTATATATATTTGTACTACATGTTCATGCACACTTTCATTTCCAACTTTAATAATTTATATTTTATTGTGTCTCTTCAATTATACATCTATTCAAGTGCATTTGAATATGCCATTATTCTATGGCTCTAAGACATATTTTTCATTATGTGTATGCTTTGGACATGTGACTATGTCCTTGTATGTGCCCTTTATATCATGTCCTTCCATGTGGCTCTAATCCAACCTTGATTTTTATATGCATATGTGGACATTTGAACATGTCCTTATATGTTTTATCTTTCTCAGACTTATTTACATGTGCCCATGTGACTTGTATTATGTCCCCTTGGCCCAATTTACATGCCTCATGTGTTTTTATGTATGCATCATGGCCATGACACTTGTCTCTTTCTTGGTACATTCACATCCAATTTGTGATGCAATGAAGGACCTCATGCATCTCCCCTTCCTCCTTGTGTTCATTGATGGATATCATGCCCCACCCATAGGTATTTAATCAACATATACTTAGATTTGTTGTTCATATACATGCTTAAATTATTCTATTTATATTGATAACCTTGTGAATTTTAGATATAACATATATCATACATTACCAAATTATGCTCAAATTATTTTACATTTCGATGTCATGTATACATTTTATATTGGGTTATCACATAAATATCATATGTTTTTAGTATAATACACATAATGCATAGATTTTATTTTGAGTACAATTATTATAGAGTTTATATTATTCCCCTCAAAAGAGAAGGCATTCATAAGGGTTTGTCATAGAGATCAGGCCTTCCTAATGCACTTAAAACATAGTTTTTAGCTAAAGACACAAAATACATAGCTTAGATTCAATAAAACATAATGAAAAATAGTCACATATAGATCAGTCCTAGTTTTCCATAGGAATAATAAAATTGGTCAATAGCATGGAAAAAATGACATTGACATAGTGCACTATTTACTAGGGTACTTGATACTATCTAGTAGACCCATAAATATAAAATTGTAGAATTACCAAAAAATTAAAGTAGGTACAGTCTAAGTTTGCACAATTTTAGTCATAGATTATAAGATATGCTTAACATATATTTAATTTTCACATAGATTACACATGTTTTTCTTAGATTGGGAGAATCATACATGAAATTATCATTCTCATTTTAGTTATAGATACTCAAACATATATTATTATGACTAAGTCTAGAATCCATATGCACATATACCAGAGTTGGGGTATGTGCCCGACACATTATTCCTATATGTTTAGTTTGAAACTAGTACTCTTAGATGGAGTGAAAGATCCATGTAATTATCCATATTGTTACTCCAAAAAAAATTTACACTATATTTATGCCTTATTTCATTTGTAGTGGAAGTCATTATCGATTAGTCCATAAGATATATTCCCAAGTGTTTGAGTGTCCCCTAAGTCATTTTACATTTTAGAGTTTTTTAGTGGCCCTAGAGACATCCTATATATTTGAATTTACATCAAAAATCTTGAGTAACATTACATAAATTTAATTTTAAATTCATCTACTACACATGGGTAGGAAATGATGGAGTCATAGCCTACTTGAGTTCTTAAGCCACCTATATAGGAGGGTTGGATAAACCATTAGTCCAATCCAAGTTATTCATAGATTATGATCCACCAAGAAGGGGTGGGTAATGATGGATTCAATTCAAGATCAATTTATTAAGCCACACACACATGGGATTAATAAATCCATCAGATGAATCCATGTTATTCACTATTTGATTACTAATTACATGCGCACATAGGATGCCACTAGGTTTTAGCATTGGTTCATGTACCCAACGAGGTGTATTCATTAATTTCCTATTTATCTTATATTTTTAATAATTTTTTTCTTTTAATTTTATGTTTCTCAAGGAAGGAATTATTCATTCATGTTTCATTTGTAAGACATGTAATGGAGCACACTTCACAGACTCAGACCTATATTCATCAACTTTGCCTCTTAGGTAAGTCCAGGTATGTTTATTTTCCTTTATCCTAGTTATTTTTTGTTACTTCATTTTTATATTAATGTGGGTGGGATAATTAGTCATCTAAAATATAATTTTAGTGCATTGGGTGTCACTTGAGACCACTTCATCCTAGCTTATCCCTAGACCTATCTTAGGGCCTCTTTTGATCCCTTTTTATACTTGTTGCTATTCCAACCCATTTAGAGACATAAAAAAGTAGTAATAAGCCGCTTCCTAGGCACCTAAGTCTAAGTTTTGTCTATTCTTACCACTTGGACATTATTATGGTCATTTGGACACTAACACACTGTGTTATTGACTTAGGACTACACTATTATCCCTTAGCTCTTTACTCCCCCAATGGATATCTTTATATTCCTTTAAGCATTCCTAGGGTTGGCCTAGACCTCTTTCAAGTCTTGAAAAACACCAAGATGATATATATATATATATATATATATATATATATATATATATGTATATATATATATATATATATATACCAATATCATTCACTTATCCACTAGATGTAACTCATATGAAAATACTCATAAAAAATATTAGAAACATTTGTGAAAATATAGGTCATTGATACCTATTCTGATGTACTTCTACATACACCCATCTATAACAATCTAGAACCCAAATTACTCAAATTTATAGTATCAAGTCACACTCAAAGAATTTAAACTAATACTTATAGTATCATTCAATTTGTAGTTTCACCAAGACTTAAATTAGGAGAAATACATCAAGCTTGATCCCCTTTGAGGTATTGATAAGTAGGCAATGCCCTCAACACATGGGGTGTTGAGGTCATGTATAACCTACCTTAATGATACAAATATTTTATATTTGTGCTCCTCAAATACTCTAACAAATATATAGGCCTAGGGTTTTGCATTAAAATCATTCAAAATGGGGAATAGATAATGAACCAACATCCATGCACACAAGCACATACTCCTTAGTACCAGGAGACAGTAATCTGATAATTTCACTTTCCCTACTTGAAAAAGGACATTAACATGATACAAAGGACACTAGAAAAATAATATACTATCCAAAGGACCATGCTATTATCTAGGAGGGTTTTTTACCCCTGGTTTTTGCATAGTTCATACACTAATTTTTAGCCTGCCAACCATCCATCTCAGTGAATTTCCAACTAAATACATCTCTTATGATTCATTTTTTATTCATAGAATAATCAAAAAAGTAAATTATTATATAATAAGTTGTAAGTATTACACATTTAATCCTTGATTTATTAGTCCATCACTTTAGTAATATAGGGTTTTACATTTCATAAATCCATTAAAAGTTAAATCACAATATCACCTCTCTACAATGAGTTAAAGATATAGTCTAGCAACCTCATTGATTAGAAAGACATCTTGGATATTTTTAGGGTGAACTCACCATTTTAAATAAATAATAACATAGAAAATATAATTAACTTATACAATTTCATCGATTAATAGGTCATTCTCACTAATGCACAGGTCAATATTATCGATCTAAAGTCAATCTCACTAATTTAAATAAACACATGGTAAAACTAGTAATGTGAAGTCATCATTAAACAATTTGATCTCATCAGTTTGTAATTCAAATTCATTGATATCAAGTTAAACTTGTTGATATTGATAAAAATAACAGGTAAAGCTGGTTATGTGAAGTCACCATTCAATAGGTTGATTTTGTCAATTTATGGGTCAAGCTCACCGATATCAAGTCAATCTCATCAATATATTTTAAAACACAAAAAAATAAAAAATAATAATATTCAAACTTATTTATCCATAGGTCAAACTCATTATTCATGAGATTGACCTTGTAGATACATAGTCTAATCTCACTGATATGTAGAAGATGAAACATGGGAAAATTAGAGGAAAAAAGAAGAAATCTAGGTCAAAAAGTGATTTGATTTCACAATTAGAAGACTAAAAAGTATTGAAAATATATTTATGGGGTGTGAGGTCCCATCGGGCATGAAAAATGTAAATCACAATTATAAGAGAGAGTTAGTTTCTTTTTGTAGTATTCAAGATACTAGAAAATTCACAAAACATAACCTTCTAAGCATGATTCCTTAGATTGGGAAAGGTATATGAAACAAATAACAAATAAAAATCATAACCAAGAAGACATATACCTTCCTCATGGACTTTCTTTCAAAGATGGATCACATACATGATTATGCTCGAATGTAGAGTTCAAAGTATTTGCCAATGTCATGGTGTAAAAACCATCAACATCTTTCAAATCACTATCTGAAATTGTTTGTGGATCACTTGGAATAAATTAGGTGAATCTTTTGAGGGATTGTTATATAGTTTATTTGCACAAAAATATTATTTAAAGGTATATGGTGACCCTTTTATTTATAGGTTTTCCAGATTGATTGTGGCCTTTTGATCAAGATCGAGATGAGTGGCTACAATTCAATTAAATTTTACATGCAAATTTAATAAATATTTTCAAAAGATGTTACAATAATGAGGCATGAATTACCATAATCCTGATATTTATTTGTTTAATTGTTTAGTGTTTTTCAATTTTTTGGATGATGTCATGATTCAAATATTTATTTAATATTTGAATATGACATAATTAGATATTATCCCAATTATACTAATTAATCCTAAACATATTTTGGGTATTTTATGCAATATCAAAATTTAAATATTCATTCTAGTAATTTCCATAGAACTTTGCTTGTAAATTAGAAATTTGATTCATATTGATTTAAATTAAGCCAATAGTTAGTTATAGTGTATTTACCTAGTTATGGGTGTACCCATATAAGTCAAATGTTGCACGTGATGTGTGTAGATGAATTAGAGTGTTTCAATGGTATTTTTTCCATTGTGTGTATTATTGCAGGAAGTCATTTTGTACTTACAATGTCAACACGGAATTGGTAAAAATTAGATGTATACAATCACTAATTATGATTATGATTATTATGGTTTTTCTACATATTTATAAAGTGACTGTGAAGATCCTATATCTCATATGTTTTATATCTTACTTGATTTACAATTTAACAATGCATTGTTTAATAATAAAAAATAGTTTTTCTATAAGATTTGTTAGTGGATTACATCACACTCAATATTATAAAATAAACATGCATGCTAATAAAAATAGTCTTATTATTCAAAATGTTGATCATATTAATTTTTCATGCATAAAACATTTTCATGATGTGTGTGTATAAAAAGATGAATGCATGTCTCCTTTATCAAATGATGTGCATGTCAAGTGTTGCTTCTCTTCAAAATAGTGATAATGTTACATAGATTGATGAATCATTTTCATTATTATAATATGTAAAAAGTGAAGATGTTTCTCTCTAAAAATCTTAATGATACAAATGTGTACAAATTTTCTTACCATGTCCTTCTATAATGGAAACAACAAAATGATATCACTAATCAAAGTAGTATGCATGATACATATGAAAGTGAAACAAATGATTATGATAGTTTTTATTGGAGTGATAATGACTACAATATCCATAATGATGAATAAGAATATTATCATCCACATCATACTTCTCATAAATTTTTCATGCATCATGAAAAAAACTGAAATGTCATTTATTTCATGTAATTAAGATACAATTAGTTAATATCATATGCATGATATGTCACTTGAACTCATATACCTTGATTATTTACATAATAGTCATACACATATTCATGATGTTCAAAATGATATAATTGATTCATTGCATACTCAAGTGTTAGGAATATTCATTTATGAAATACTTCTAAAACATTAAAACATTTATAAGGCCTAAAGTAACAAAATTATGAGACTATTTGAGACTATGCTCTTAATTCAAATATTTATTATATTATTTGACATATATACTATCAGATATAGAGGTATAATTCATATTTATTAGGGTTTTTATTTATCCACTACAAGAGATAACTTTACATAAACCGTACACTTACTTTGATAGTTTTTATATGGATTTTAATAAGTACACATGTGAGCTAATGAATGGCAACATTGAATTAAATATATCTCTATTAAATGGTAGAAGTGTTGAAAACAACCCTTACAAAGTAAAACAAATAATTACAAAGGTTCCTAAATAATCTACAAGTATGCATAAAAATGAGGAAATGGTAAAATTTCTCCACAAACGAAAGGGATCAACATAAATCAAGTATCTCCTGCAATTAGAGCATCTAATTTTAATAATAAACAACCATTTGTAGTTTTATCACACTAAGGATTGACCACATGAAATAATGAATATATTATTGGATAAAAGGTTGAATAATCTTCCTCCAAACTACTAATATCCACCATATATATATGAAAAAATAAAAGGAAATCTTTTTTTATATATCATGGTATTAATGGACATTGTTACAATGATTTTTATGCTTTACAATACAACTTTGCACAATTGGTAGATAGAGGAATTATTACATTTAAGAATGAGACAACAAGATCTCATTATCCTAATTTTTCCATGGGTCATTCTTACAATACAAAAACATCCCATAACACTTCTCACAAGGAACAAATGGTTTATTGATATGTGTAAAAATAACCCATTGGAAGAAGTTCTTATTATGAGGCATGCTCTACACTAATCAATCTTTCCCACATTGATCCTTCAAGGAATAATTGGTTAATATATATATTAGGGAACTTTGGGGAAGCAAAAAGTAAAAGATTATAGAACACACTCGTGTATCAACATCTATCATTTTCAAACAACAATAAGAGGTATCTAAATTAAAGAAGAAAGTATATATTTGGTCATAGCATAATCATTATAGTCAGGCATTCTTATTTCTAACTAGATTCTATGGTATTTGATGATTGCCTTAAAATTTGAATAAAAAACATGTAAATAATAAATAATAAAATAAAAAACACTTCACATAAGTTACACTTATGAAATACTGCAAGCAATACATCAAATAATTATGTTAAAAATGCCAAGAATAATGCTCTCATATATATAAAAAATGATACAAAGTTTATATAATATGTCAATCAAATGTTGGGGGCACATTCCAAGAGAGTATGAATCATCACTATCTCCATCTAGGGTCCTAAAAAATCTTGATGTGGAATATCTAACATCTTTTATATGACCATAAGAGTGAGATGACTCTCACAACCTCTCCTCCATGGCTCCTAGCTCATGTTAGGTTCACTCGTTCTCACACTATAAGCCTACATATCTATCAATCAACATGCATATGATCTCTATAGTGTTCTTCTTAGGAATTACCTACCTATCTAACTCTTCATGAAACTCATCCAACTTAGTGACCAATATATGGTATGCTTCCATAGCCATGGCCAAATGATTAAAAAATGGTACATGTACACCAATAATATCAATAACATGCTTCATAAGCCCATCACCTTCAATTTCCATGGGCATAATTCATGTTAGAGTATTCATGAAATTATCCACTAACTGTAAGGGCATTCTTTACATAGCACTACATGATGCAAATTGACCTAATAATATAGAACCAAATTATTTTTCATCCATTATTAATACATTGAAGGATTGTGAATAGGAAATTATTTTAAAAAATAATATTTACCTATTAAAATACTATAGCTTAAAATATTTGAATTTTTATATAAGTATAAATTTTAAATAATGGGGTTAAGTGTGTGCTTCCAGATAATGGATCAAGATTGAAAATTTATAATATCATGTTTATTCAAACATTTGGTATCAACATAGAATTTATTCATAAATAAAATTAAAAAAATAATTTTTTTTGATAATGTTCCTCACCAAGTGCTATGAAAAATTACATTGGATGTGATAGTGGGGCCTAAAATATTAACTACTATATGTTTCAAGTCAAGCCAAATCATTTTGATTATAACTTGCTCATAGGTAGACCTTGGATACATGTTATGGAAATTTTACCATACACCTTACACACCCTGATTGTATATAGATAAACAAATTAAACAATTAGATAATATACATTTTAAGTATTGTAAAGTAGATAAGCTTGCTGAAAGATGTATATTATAATTTGATGCTCTTCACTCCTCTATAATACCTCCATTATAGATCATACTAGTATAAAAAATACATAAATATGAAGTTGAAGATACAATCAAAGGTAATGAAAATGAGGCATCTCTAAATATATCACTTAATCAAGAGATGTTAAAAGAGTCCCCACAATATATAAAACACACAATCAGAAGATATCAAATATTCCTTTGTTGGTCAATAAAGAATATCTAGATCATAAGATTATCAAGGATGATAATAATGATAATCATAATGAAGTTATAGTGAACATATATTATTATCTATCTCATTTAAAATTTACACTTAAAAATCCCATGTGAGTTTTGAGATAATTTGAATATGGTAATCATCAATAAATTATGAGGTCTTATTCATGCATAACCAAAGTTATATAAATGGAAGGCACCACTTACAATAAAACACATAGATATAGATAATGCAACCTCATCTCTATAAAATAATTTAGTTAAAAATGAAGATTTTTATAGATGGTGAGAAATGTGATGGAGGTAAAAGGCATGTCAAAGTGAGGCATTAGAGGTAGATAGGAGTAAGGGCATGTTGAGGGGAAGGTTGTGGTAGATTTGGAGGAGTCTGATCTAAATAAGGAATGTCATAAGTAGTTAAAGAACCTATAGTCTTCATGGGAGATAGGCAAGGGGAGTGTGTCTACTAGAGGTGAGGTCAGAGGTGAAGCTAGGGTTAAGGAAAATTGAGTGGAGTGAAGGTCTTAAAGAACACTAAATTGATGTAGGGGATAACAATAACCTCTTGACTCTAATCAAAACTCTTCTTTCAAAGAGAGGTATTTCTTATGTTTTGATCCCCTAGAAGATCTTTTTGGTTTAAATTAGTAGAGCTCCTTTGTTGGATTATCTAATGAGGAACTTAGTTTTTAAGTGAGTGAAGATGGTGATTCAAAAGGAATGGCTAGGGTTTATATGAAAGCCATATTTTTTTAAATAGCATTAATAACCTTAATCCATTTCATTCCTATAGTTATTTTTGTAAAGAATCTATCCTTTAATCTTATCTTGGCTCTGATCCATCCCTAGTTCGCATAAGTCAGATTCCTTCAAATAAACTCTCCAAAAAGGAAATAGATGATGTTAAGGGTTTAAAGGGGAATCCAAAAATAGATTTTTATCGAAATAAAGTTTTGGAGATGGCTTTCCTAGGCAATATTCTATTAAATTCTCCTCCTAATTTGGATATAACAAATTCAAAAAAAAATGTAGTGGGGGTCGAAAGGGGAAATAGATATTTGATTGGAAGATGTGTTGGGAAACATCCATCTTGGGAAGATCTTAAAAATTGGGAATTATTTTCATGGCATTATTTCCAAACCCCTTCTACTTACATGCTTTTAAATGGATTTTTTTGGATCCAGTTTCAATTTCTAGAAGATAGAGATTTTGTGTGGACACAGGGACCCTATTTTTTAGAAAAACAAGGGGTATTATTTTGTCCATGGGATCCTTTATTTGATCCTATTTATATATTTATTACTCAATCACCAATATGGGTAAGATTTTATAATATTTCATTAGATTTTTGTGATCCAAATATTTTTCAATGATGGTGAGTAAATTGGGAGTTTTTGTCAAAATTGATGATATCATAGCAACTAACCTCAATCTTATAAGATCTTGTGTAATTGTAGGTATTTCTAAACCCTTGCATCATTTAGTTAGAATCAATTCCTCTCATGGAGTTTGGTCTCAGATTTTTAATTATGAAGCTTTACCATTTAGATGCTTTAACTACAACAAATTTGATCATAAGATTGTTTCTTGTTTTGAAAAGGGATTTAAAGGTTCTCATTCAAAAATGGGTTAGGAAGCTTGGATGCCTAAATCATGATTTGGTTCACAAATTTATTTCTACTTCCAATTATATTTTAGATGAGGTCCCTTATATGACATCCCCTCAGGAAGTTTAGATTAACTCTCATAAGAGTGAGGTTTTGAAGTAGGACAACCTTCATCTTCTAAGCTAGTAAAGGAAGATAATGGTTTGGAATCTAAGATAGAAGGCTTGGATAAAATTTATCCTATAGTTAAAAGGCCATAAGAGAAGAAGGTTTTGGAATAAGAGGAAGAGGATGAGAAGAAATAATAATAAGAGATGGTAAGTAAGGTGGTGTTATATATTACTCAGAGTTTTAGTGATATTAAGACTCCTAAATATAACCATAAAGGGAAGAGAGGAAGGAAAATGGAATAAAAAAGACTTTAGATAGATGCACATAATTATATTCTCGATGACACTCAATGGATGATGAAATCATTGTTGTTAAATAGAGGTAGATGTATTAATCAACAAAAGGATGATTCGTAGGCTGGATTGGTAGTGTTTTCATATTTTTTATTTAATGTTCTCATTTTTTCTTGAAGGTTTGTTTAAATGTTTTATTTTCAATCTAAAATTAGTACTTTTTATTTAGATCCACACTAATTAAAAGGGATTATCTTGGGTATAGGTATTAATAGTTTTATAGTTTTCTTGGGGACTAGCCCCCTAGTTTATGCCCTAGAACTAGTTATAGCTTTGATCCAAATCTAAGCATTGATCCCAAAAAAATATAGTGAAAAATGAATATTCCATGGTACATCACTAGATATACCATGATACACATTATAACAAAAACATGGATATAAATACAAATTATTACTATAATATAAATTCATATTAGTAATTGATAGACTATCGTTATACCTCTCATTTAATTAATCAATAGATTGGTGTCATTTTATACCACGACCAGTGTTTGATGGTTATATACATTGAGACCATTGGATATTGGAGTTTTATAGTTTGTTGTTTGGGGGGTTTTACTTCTGCTATGATTTATAAATCCTAAAAATAGTAAATAAGATTCGAACTCTATTTTGTATAAATGTAAATTTAAGAGGTTTGAAAACTAAATATATCCTATTAGCATTCACACCATCAAAATCTAGAACTTAAACATCTGGCATAAGACATATGATGTCATCACTTGACTTGCCTGGTTAGGTAGGATAGTGTGATATTCCAAAATCTAAGAATGTTATCTATTATCACTTAAATAGCTTATAACAAATTTTGAATATGAGTTTAATTAACAAACTTAATTTAATTAAACAACACACTCTTGCATAAAGGAAACTTGATTTTATTGAAATGAAATAACTCTTGTATGAAATGGAAACACACTTGCATTAAATGAAATTGACACTTGATTTTGAAAAGAAAATTCATACTTGCTTTTGAAAAGGAAATCACTCTTGTGTTTAAAATGAAATTATAATCTATAGTAAATGAAATATACCTAAATTAAATAAATACTTCTAAACTATAAACTAAAAAGTGCCAATTTTTCCCAATCCTTGGAGAGAGGTGGGCCCTTGCTCCTTAGAACATGAACTAATCTACTTAGAAATAAAGAGGAATGTTGAGCATTATTTCATTTTCAAAGGAACATATATAGATATGAAAACATTTATTCTAATTTCTAACTTCAATAGATTTCTAATTCACTCACTAATTGCTAAATTCAAGCTCTCTAGAATGAGAAGGAGATATGTATTTAATTACATATAAACATCTATTCATAGAGTACAAAATATGATAATCAAAATGAGTAAATAAACTTATCCAAAATATAGATGATCTAGGAATCAAACCCCATGCTTCTAAGAAGGCATTAGAACTGACTCAACTAACAATAAATAGAAAATAACTAACATAGATCCTAAGATATTTATCTAGTTTTAAAAAATATAACAAATATATCAAAATTATTTTAAGCCATTATTATGAATTTTAATGTCTAAAATAAGATATATAAATATGAAAATTTTATGTATATACAATAGATATCTTTAGGATCTAATTGGATGTCTTTGAAGCATTCCTAGATGTTGTCAGAGCATTCTATACAGGTCTTTCAAGCATTCTATATAGGTCTTTGGATCATGCATAGATGTCTTTGGAGCATCTTGTATAGGTCTTTGGATCACCCTTAGAGCATTTTCATATCAATTTTGGAGTGTCTTCAGAGCATCATATCTTTAGAGCTTATTCACTGAATCATCAAAATTTTATCCAAAAAGAGTAGCCATTTTTTTTTGATTTCTTCTTAAAATTATCTTACCATTGGGATTTTTTTTTTACATAAAACTATTCTTATTCTATCCAAGTTAAACACAACAATAAGGTAAAAGATCAATAATGTATTACATACAAACAAAGGACACATTGCAATTATTTCCTACTTAGATAATAATTTAACTATTAAATGCAATGAAATAAATAACCAAAGGCAACACTTATAGACAATTTATATTAGATATAATGAGCTAAATGAAATGCTCATCATTTCTCCCCCACATTTTACCTTTTGTAAGTCCTTTTGTAAACAAGTGGGATAACTAGTCTTCAATCTAAAATTATAGATTATAGCCATTGACTAAGATCATAAATCTAAAAATGGTGGCCCAAATCATGGTGACATTTGGGAAAGAATCCAAAATCCCGCACTACTGTGTGTAACCAAGCCTAAAAATCAACTTCTGCCTGATTATGCCAACTCTACCATGGAGACAATGGATAAAGAATTATTAGAGGTCTGAATCTCATTCCAATCCATATATAAACATCCTTCATCTAAGAGTTGAGTGATAAATCTATGAAATTGTTTGAGCTCTCCTAAGACTCCACTTGATGGTGGTGTGACTCAGGACTTACTTGTATTTTAAAGAAAGATAGAATTGGTATAATGTTGGTTCAAAAAAGTCCTAAAATATATAATATTGGCTCTTAAAAATTCATATTATTTATTCTTCATGTATATGTGGTACATTGATTAAAAGGTAGTAAGAAACTTCTTGACCTCTAGAAATTGGGGTCTCATACATAGCCCAATAGTGTTTTACAATTCTAAAAATTTATTATTGACTTGTTTCCATGTTATCTGCTTCCTCAAATTACAGATGAAAGCACATAATTATGTTTCCCCTACAAATAGATTTAATAGAAAACCAAATTTATAACCTAATAACATGTTAAAAATATAAAATTCATAAATTGCATCATGTCTTTCTTTAGTAATTTTGAGAAAGACATCCATAAATGTGTGCTCATCTTCAATAATGTGAGGAAAGCCAAGGGAAATTAGTTGTATCTGCCACTTTTATAATATATCATGGATAAAAATAACATAAATAGAGGAAGGTTGCTTACATGCTAATGAATTCTTAAAATTTTCACAAATATTCTAGATGGAAGCCTAAGATTTTTACAATAGCTGCTAAAATTCTAACAATTAATGCAAAATTTTTGACTTAATCTTAGCATACTCTTCCTACAACTTTTAAATTTTATGTTGGGTTATGTTCTAGACTAAGATAATTTCATGGAGTGGAATGGGGAAGGAGGGAACAACTCTTGTAGGTCCCTCAGTCTAGACTACTATTTCTCTCATCTCTCTCTACATTGGTTGTAAAGAGGCTTGTAACATAGTAGTCTGAGTGGTTAGATCTCATATTATGTTAGTGTGTTGAATAATCAATGCATTTCTATCAAAAATAGTTTGTCACAGATTATTAGTCTAATCATTTTTATCAATATTAAAATTTTACAAATCAATAATTTGGGTATCATTAATGGAAAGAGAATTTTGTAAAGTACTCAATTCTTATGTTTTGAAAAACATCATATTATGTACTCTAGTCTACTCAACATTCATTACTTTAAGAATTACCTCTTGTTCCCTAGCTCAAGTGACAAATTATTCACATCCTCTTTCCAAATTGGAAATAACTTGTTCCTTATCTTGTAATGTTGAATGAATAAAATCCAATTCTGCTTATTGTTGCCAGATTGTTTCTTCATGCTGAAACAAAGTCATGATCTATTAAAAATATTCTTCTTCATTATGAAGCTGGGGGAAGATGAATCTTCTTATATCAATACCACTTTAACCTTATCATCTACAGAGGGTAAAGTTCACTCTGCTTCTTGAGTCATAATTTCTTCTACAAGGGTTTATTCTTCAAATAAAATTTCTTATTCATGGTGCTCTTCTTTGGCTACTTGTTTATAATCTATAATGTATATGGGAGAACTTAAGATTCCCAAAGTCTTAGCTACCTATACATCTTATTTTTCTTCCTCTTATAGAATAAGCCAATGATTATGTCAGAGCTTGGCTAGAAGATTAGGGTTTTTTATGTAAATTTCCATTCATCTTTTTTATATTTGACACATCTTTAGAGTTGAGGGTGTTGAAGATGGGCCTTATTCAGTTTGTACTATGGTAGAAGGAGGAGATAGTGTATGGTTTTTTATTGATAGAAATTTTTGAGAATTTATAGAATAAGGAAGACCAAGCCTTTTGATGCCTAGGTTTTTGTAGAAAATAATGTTGATAGATGAGGGTGACCAACCCATGGTGTCAGATAGACCTACTACCTCTTTCTAATTTTTGAGAAAAATTGATTAGGGCATTGTGAAGAAAATATGGAAGATTTACCTTGTACTCTTCTCTAGTATCTCCTTTCCTTAGGTGAAGAAGAATTCACATGGCATCTCCATCAACAACTATAAATTGACCATCACAATTGAGATATTTCATAATCTATAATGCAACATTTGCCATGGATGTGTAAGGCTATCTCTTGTAATTACTCTGGCCAATCTTTGTGGAGACTTGGCTAATCTAGGATATGGCTCATTTCCTTCAATGAACATGTGAATCAAGTCAAAAAAACTTATCTTATTTGAAACAACTACACCCTCCTTAGGAATTCTAGAGAGTGAACTCATCATAGAAGGATCCATAGGAATGTGTTTACCTCTTACAATAGAATGGTCTTCATCAAAATTTTTAAAGAATTCCTTCACAATATCTTCATGAAAGCCCTAATATATTTTCAAGAAATTTAACCACCCTACTAACTCAAAGATATCTCTGGCTACTTCATCTTGAATTAAAGTGTCTAAGGATTCTAGTCACTATTCTTCTTCCTACCACCCATCTTTAGAGTTGTCATTGTTTACTTAAAAACCTTATTACACTATGAAAAATGGAGCTTAGAATTGCACAAGGTATAAGGGAAGGCAAGAAACTAGGGATATGATGTAATAATATATAATGGTGATAATGAAACAATGAATAAAAAGTTAGGGTGTATTATGAGATTATGACAAGAACTATGGAAATAATTATGGTGATCACTTCAGAGCATGTGAGATTTGATGGGAAGGGATTTTTTTTGATCATTATCAATGATGTAGTGTAAAGGTCATAATTGGCAGCACTTGGAGCAATATTCATAATGATGTTCACATCACATCAATTTTTTTTTGAAAATATCATTTTTAAAACACCATCACATCAAATTTTTAAATGTGGCATTGATGTTGTTGAGTTCATCATATCCATGTCACAACCAAAACATGTCCATTTGAAAAGTGCTAATTGCCTAATGATTACTTATGCACGACATGCAATAGAAAATGCCTAATCTTTTGCCAAAGAAATATAATTGTACCTTTGCTATATGAATCTATGCCTATCTTCTAGAGGTGCCATGTGTCCTTTAATGATAAACAAGTCTGAGAAGAGAGGTTACTTGACAATAATTCATATTTTATTATAGAAGTGTTCTTCTAAAAAGTGTCATTTACTAGTTTTTACTTTTCAATATATTTTTTATTTATATTTTTTACTTTTTATATTTTATATATTTTTTTACTTTATATATAAATTTTTTATTTTTTTGAATTTTTCAAGAAGGAGAATCACCATTTTTTAGTTTTTATCATTCCTTCTTTATTAGATAATTTTTGCAAAGATCATTTGGCCTTAATGAAAGAACCAAGTTCTTCCAAAAGGTCAAATTGGTCTTAATTTTTTTGATTAAACTCTTCCTTACTGAGAGGTCTTCTATACACCTTAAGCCTATGACCATTACCCAAAAGTGTCCTTTGGTCACCATCAATTGATTGATGCTGGACAGAGCCAGTGATGAAAATGGTTTTAATTAGGTATGGTCCCAACCATCTTGTCCTAAGATTACCCTTGAAAATTTTGAAATTAGAATCAAATTGAAGTGCCCAATCACCCATTGAAATTGTCTTTCTATGATGTGAGTGTGATGCCACTTCTTTCTCTACTTTTAGATCATGTTGATTTGAGTGAGTGCATCTATTCTTAGTTCATCCTACCCATTTGGTTACATTATTATTTCTTTTTATGATTCATAAAGATAAATTCACATATCAATTATTGTCTTAAATGTCTATAATTCAAATTATATTGGTAAAAAAGGTTTCCTTCCATACATAAGTTCATATGGAGAGAATCATGTAGCTATATTCCATGTTGTATTATATGCCCAAATTGATTTAGGTAGTTTTTCTATCAAATATTATTATTATTGTTTTTCAATATTTTGGTTAGGATGTCTTTAATCTTTCATTTTGTGACTTCCACTTTTCCATTAGCTTGAGGATGATATGGTGAATATTTTCTATGATTGATTTGGTATATCTATGTAAAAGCTTTGATCATGTTGGACATTAATTGGGATAGTGGGTTTATTGGTCCAATAAAATACAAACCCCATTTTTCAAATGGTTCTAAACTTATTTGAGGATGAAGAAGAATTATAGAGGATAGAGTAAGCTTACCCATATTTTAAGAAGGATTGAATTGCCATACAAACCTTTTGACAACCTTAAAAAGAGGTGGCTAGTAGTAACCTGCACCATGGATATTATGAATCATCCTTTTGTTGAATAATGTCCTCCTCCTAGTTCACTATGGCATGCTTCACTGATGTCATATATTTTATCTTCTTTGACACACTTGCAATGTATATGATCAGGTTTAGTTTTAAAAAACATGCCTTTAAACCATTTTAAATGAGAACTAACTCTAACCAAATGTTTTCTTTCTTTAGAGGTAAAATAATAAGGAAACTTCCATTTTTCCAATTAATTTTCCATGTCTACAAACCATGGGAAGTATATGGATATAGAAAATAGTTTTTCATCTAGAAAAGAGTCTTCCACAATTTCATTTTCACCTATAATGATCAAACTAGATAAAAAGTCATCAACAACATTATACTTCCCTAGTTTGTCTATCATAGTTATGTCAAATTATTGAAATAGTAGTAGCCATCTAATTATTCTCCCACCTAATAATGGTTTATTTATTAATTAATTGATGAATGATATGTATGGATTAATACCTACTAATAAGTAATGTAATACTTAAACTTGTTTATAACATAGACAACAATAAGAAATTAGTTCTTTTCAATATTAGAGCAATCATGAGTTTGTTATTTAATGTTTCAAAAGTTTTTTGACATTTTTCATTCCATACAAATTCACTACCTTTCTCTAAAAACTAAAACATAGGGGCAGCTATCTTGCTAAAGTATTTAATAAATCTTTTGTAATATCCTACATGACCAAGAAAAGTTTTAACTTCAGTTTGTGTTTTTAGAATGGGAAGGTTAGAAATTACCTCAATATTTTTGGGATCTACTTTTATTCCTTGAGAAGAGATATGATGTCCTAAGTCTCTCCCTTCATCAGCCATTATAATGCATTTCTCATGACTTAAAGATACTTGGTGATATTCACATCTAGTAAGCATTTTATCCAAATTGTTCAAAGCTTCATCAAATGTAGTACCATGGATAGTGAAATCATCCAGATAAACTTCCATAGAATCATTTTAAAGATAAAAACATGGCTAGCATTGATGTTTGAAAGGTATTAGGTGTATTACACAATCAAAAAGAAAGGATTGTATAACCATATGTTTCCTAGGGGAAAGTAAATGTAGTATCATTTTTATCTTTTGGGGCTATTCTAATTTTATTGTATGCATCTAAGAAATTAAAATATTGTTTTCCTACCAAATTATTAATAATTTGATTAATAAAAGGTAAGGGAAAATAGTCTCTCATAGTGGCTTTATTTAGTTATCTATAGTCTACACAAACTCTCCACTTCCAATTATGTTTATGAACAATAACCAGAGGTGCAACCGATTGGATATCCGATATAGGATAGATAAAAACAACATCCAATAGTTTTTCTATTTCCTTATCAATTTATTTCAAGGATGGGTTAATCATCCATTGTGGTTGTCTAACTGGTCTAACATTTTCAGTGTATATGTGATGTGTACAGACACTGGGATGTATTCCTTTCATGTCATTATAATCTAAATTAAAATATTTTATTTATTGTACCAAGGCATTAAATACTTTTATTTCCTACTGTTCAATTAACTAATTGTTGATAGTTAACAATTTATCTAGTTGGATCGCAATTTATTTAGTTCTTGGAACAATGGAATTCAATTATTTGTATTCACTTATCAAGGAATTAAATGGACATGCGTGTGGTAGTAACATGTGAAGTGTAGTTATATCCTTTTAAAATGTTTCACATATGAAAAACATATTGGTCAATGGACAATGAAATTCATGTAAAAATGAATTTTGCCCATTTTGAGTCCAATGAATTATGGATTTTTGACTATCTTGTGGATCAGATAACATGTTTGGTGGTATGATGGCATTGTCTTGATTTTCAATAATAGAGGTGGATTCTTCCCATTCATGATTTTTCATCTTTGGAGCATAGATATCAGTATTCAGAGCTAAGCCACTAGTCTTTAGAGCTAAACTACTAGTCTTTGGAGCTATGATATTAGTATTATAAGTTAAGATTTAAGAATTTTAATCAAAACTATCAAAATTTAGAGTAAAATTGTCAGACTTCAAAGCAAAACTATTAGACTTTGGAGAAAAATCATTGGACTTCAGAGTTAGGCTCTCTTGGTCTAAATCTTTTATTATTTACTCTTCAAATTCTTGGGCATGTTTTTTAGTGGTAACCATGGCTAAGACACATTAGTCTAGTTTTGTTTAGGAAGATCCACCCATATTTGTTCATAAAGACACAATGAAGGTATAACAGGTGGATAGAGAGATATCTATTTAGTGTGAATTCCATTAGAAATGGTCATGTTTCTAGATGTATAGTTAATTCATGTTGTAACTATAGCTAACCAAGGTCTACCAAGAATGATTGGATATCCTAACCTCTTTGATTTAGGTTGAAGGATCATGAAATAAATAGGGTATTACTAGGATTTTATGGTGATTGGTAAAATTTTTATGGTTTCTTCAGGGGTAGTAGTTGATTGATTTGCCATTTACAAGATTGTAGAGGTAGGTTGAAGCCCTTTAAGAGATAAGGACTCTAATATGTTGATAGTAATTATGTTGATGGTAGCACTTATGTCTAAAAGCACATTTGGAATAGACTTGTTCCCAATTGTCATAGTCATCACAAACTACAAATATATCCATATTTATGAACAAGTATGTTTCCTACTAATAAATCAGTAATTTTTCTTATTACTTGATTTGTTTTGGGATATTACTTGTTTCTTCATGGTGCTTTGATACAAAATCCTTTAATAGTTTGATTCAATTTAGGAATATATTTAATGGATCTTAACCATGCAATTTATATCTTCATTTCTTTTAATCCATGGAACAATTTAGAATCTTCCCTAGGTTTCTCTTAAGTCTCTCAGGAAATAGAACAACAGGGGGATCTTGAATTATGGTTGGTGTGGTTATGGCTTCTACATTTTATTTAGTTAGTTCATGGACTATAGGTGGTTCATGAGTGTTGTCATCATTGGGAATTTTAGTTATGGTAATGGTTGAATCTCCTACTACCTTACCTGATATGAGTTGAGTATTATTACATTCAATTGAACCACTTAAAATATTACTTTCTTGATCAGATCCATAAATAGGTGTATTTTTCCTATTTTTTGGATTTACTATTGGTTGGGAAAGTAATTGTGGTTTATTAACCTACTGCTCAATTGGTGGTGGTTGAGATTGTTAAGGCATTAAGGCCTATTATGGAGGAAACCTTCTTTATGGTTGATATTATTCATTTAACCATTGAGGTGTTGACTATTGTACCCAATGTGGTTTTTGGTTTTATTATTGTGCCTAAGGTTGATTTTGAGGCATTCCCCGCATATATGGCCTCTATTTTTGAGTACCCCATAGTTGTGGTTGTGGTGGCCCCCATATTGGTGGTGTGACTTGTCCAACCCATGATGCTTGTTGGGCCCCTTATCTTATTAAGTAAATGATTTAAACTAACATAAAATACTCATTGACATGAAGGAATAATTTTACTTAGTGGTTAGAATTTTGGCATTTTGGTCCTAGATGGACATTACAGCACATACCTTACACTATCTAATAGGTGGTTAACTATCTCCAAAATTTCTAGGGCATATTCTATGATTGGTGACACATGGTGACTGTAGTGTAGAGTTTATGAGGTTATGAAGCTGATAGGTATGATGGAAAAGCTCCAGATTGACACTCAATGTAAAACTTCCACCCTAGTGAAGATGCTCCTAAAAGCTATTTAAGGAGCTCAAATGAGTTGGAGAAGATATGAGGAATTGTAATGAAGCTCTAGAAAAATGGAGTTACTTGATATACATTGTTTCAATAACCATTAGACTTAGGAGTAGTATAGATTCCTTGAAGGTTCCATTTGTAGGTACCCAAGCTTGACTATGCACTTTTGGGTTGTTATGTAGAAAAAATTAGACATATATTATGCTCAAAACTCTATAATTTATCTTTCAAAATTGAATAATGATGAAGATTGATATGTTAACATATAATGTGTCTAGTTTGAACATCTTTTATATGTTGTTGGGATGTGTAATGGTTATAATGTCATATTTTTAATATATTTATGTTAATTAATGTGTATGCATGTTTCTAGTTCACATATTTAATGGAATCCCTATAATAGATGGTGATGCCATCATGAATCTATATAGAGAATGAGTATAGATCCTATGCTAAGTGTTCTTATCCTTGTTTAGAGCACGAGTCTAGCATGGGTAGTCTAAGTAAAAGTAGCCTTTTGACCTTCAAGTGCCAATATGACACTAAAATTAGTATATAAAAGGATTTCACCCACATGACACTAAGCTTATTCCATGAAAGGGTTGCACCTATGGATATACCTACATATTTCATTAAACGGATCAAGTCCCCTAATTAAAGTCTTTTGCCATGGCACAACTAGCCCAATGTGTGCCCTAACTCCTTCTCAATTGTACTTTAGGTGAGTGTATAAGGCCTATGCCTTATGTGGATTGATGTCGATGCAAATGAGTGTTTAAATGTCAAGAACAAAGGGAATATCCCATGCTATCACCTAGTTGTAATAAACTAAGAACCAAATAAGACAACCTGTGCCCCTTTTTCTACAACATTTTAGTTCCATTATCAGGACTTGTGTTGAATTTTATTACTATGATGGTGTGATAGAATGATTCACTGACTTTCCCTCAAAAATATCAAGCACAAGATATAGCATGTGGAAGATATATTTGTGCTAAGACATATAACTTGATAAGGATAAAAGCTAAGAAAATGGGCTCAAAACAACCTATATGATTCTTTGTATGACATCTTTTTCTTTAAGTTACCTAAACATGTGTATAGAAGGTTGAAAAAATATTTAACCCAAAAAGGAAGTTATGTATAATGTTATAAGTGGATGAAGGATCACCTAGAGATGCTTGGGACCCTAGATGTTACTTGGACTAGAGTAGTGGATAAATGGTGGCAAGGAGCTCTGAATAGTTACATACTTGAATTTATAGTGTCAACATAGTCATGGCCTAAAGAAGTAGAGTACCAATTTTTGCATGACCCTATAGGCATGTTTGTGAAGTAATTTGGTGTAGATCTCAAAAAATTAATGGTGGATTATAGTTTTGAAGATTTGGAGATGGAAGGATAAAGTCCTTTCATGTATAAGTGACATAAAGGTGGAGAACGGGATGTTTAGGTGAGGCTTAGTGGAAGGGGATGAGAAAAATAACACCTAAGATCTTATAATATAGAGCTATAATAAGAGATAACTTAGGTTGATGGAGGATATGTAACTTGAAAGTGTCGATCGAATCTATAGTAAGTGGGAAGGGCATGGGGAATGATCTCTTAAAATACCAAAACATGAGGATGAGAGATATAATGAAGTAATGGATTGAGATCAACACTTGAGAGGTGTGGAATTCATTGGGTTCTTATAAGATTTGGTGACTATAGATATACTTGGCATGCCTATCCCATTTGAACCTATGGTACATGCTCACATGATGGATCCCTCATTTGAAGAAATTATAGAAGCAATAATTGACCTTGTTGATGTCTTAGATATTAGACATTTTTTAGATTTGGAGTGTAAATTTATGATTGAATAAATTATTCCATATAAATAGGTAAGCACATCTACCTCTAAATCATTGGGAGTTAGTTTAACACAATATAACTTAAACATGAGCATACTAACTCAGTCAATGTTAGAAACACAAACTAAGAAACAACCCATAAAAAGTGGTATGGCACCACAAATATCATAACATTAATGAAATAAACTACACCAATAGTACAAATAGGACCATTGCCTAACCCTATGGTTGGAGGAATTAGAGGAGTGTCACCAAGATAGGCACATGTGGATAAGTGACTCAAATACCAACTTCCCCCATAAAAAATATACTATGAAATGTCTATTTACTTATTAGAGTATCTTAACTTGGAGAATGTCATAGAATAATTGATGAAGTGAGAAACATAGTGGTGTGCACAAGGCATAACCCAATCAGAGCCGTAAGGCTACTTAGTTTATAACCACTCTACTTGATCGTGTTCATACTTGGTATAAAAAATTTGATCTTAACTAGGCCATGATTGACTATGATACCCTAAAGGATTAATTTTTGAAGGACTTTGATATTTTGAAGTTTGAATAATAGAGCATCATTGCACTAAAAGATATTACCCAAGGACTCTCAAACAGTGTGTGTTTATATGATGCATGGTTCAAAACTCTCATATCAAAACTCCTATATGATATTCAACCTACCCAATATAAAAAATGGTTTTTTGGAGGTTGCTCATGCCATTTTTAAAATCACTTTCAGTTAATACTTTTATAAACCCTCAAGAAGCACTTTAAGCCACACTTAGAGCTAAAGTAGTCAAAAGTGTATATACTAGGTTTAACACATTTATGGAAGCACAAATTACATTTATGGCCTCCCAAATCCAAAATATCACTATTATATCATTGCATGATGTTTGAAGTGGACTATGGTGCATCGAATATGAATTAGAGGGACATAATAAGACTAACTACCCATGGAGGAATGTGCACACCCTCATTTTAAGTTACAAAGTTTGTTGAGAGGCACATGATGTCTACAAATTCCCTTTATTGTAATGCACTAGCTAAGTCAACATAACCATCCACTATCAGTTGTGTGATGCCTATACCAATACCACTACTGATTATTAGGTGATTGATGAAATGTGCAAGAACATGGAAAGAGGTGCACAACAAGCCATAATAATAATCAGTAGGCAAGCTAACCAAGGAAATAAGGGATATAACCAATAGAACATAGGCTTTAAAATGTAATGAGGAACCAAAGGGTGAGGTGGAAGATGTAGTGGTGGAAGGTTCCCGCTATACTCATGTTATAATTATGGCTTGACATAGAATTATTAGTGTAACTATCCTACACATCCCATGCATGGGTATCATTGAGGGTCCTATAAGGTTGAATAATGACCTAACTTGTAAAAATAGTTGACCCAAGGTATGAATGGTATAGATAAGGGTGAAATAATGATTAGTTATGAGCCAAAAATGGAAATATGGACCCCAAAGGCATAACTAACTTGCATAGAGATAGTTAAGGTATATGCAACTACATGTAGTGCATTCACCACTCAGCCACCAATTTTGACAATACCTGAGTTATGCATATAATATGAGAATAAGGGTCACACTAAGTGCATAATGTCGCCTAAACTAAAATCTATGCCTTACCTAGACCCAAAATGCCAAAAATATGTATTATAATAGGCTATAAGTGTAATCCAAAATCTACAAGGGGATCTCCAATTAGCACAAGACCTAGAAGAGTAGGTTACCACTTATTATAAGAAGCAAGATAGTCAAGAAGCTAAGATATAAGAATTAAATGAGATCCTATACCTCCTACAGATAGAGTGAATGATACCCCTATTGAAAAACTTACTTTAGAGCATGTAGGTCAAAATCAAGTTGAGGCTATCATGCCACACATGAAGAGGGCACAAGAAGTTTTGCATACACAAAATATGGAATATGAACAAAAAATCTTTGTGGTTGCCACTATTGATGAATGTTCTATATATGTGGTCCTTGTAGACATAGGCACTAAGGTTAAGACCTTGACCAAAAATACCTAGGAGAAAATGGGTAGGCCAACTTTGAGACCTTCCCCTCATGTACTCTTCATGGCCAATAAGACCTAGACACATCTAATCAAAATGATAAAGAGTATAATTGTAGATATCATGAGCACTAAATTCTATGATAATTTATAGTGATTAAGTTCTCAGAGCAAGACAAATTCTTAGTGCTTCTGAGAAGGCCATTGTGTTATGTAAACAATGCAATATGTGCTTCAAAAGGCACTACATGACATTTGAGAATGGAAAATAAAGGGTAGTTATACCCCTCTCAAATAACCAATGACCCCCTATATAGAGATTAAAGATATCAAGGATGAGATCAACCACATCTATAACATCATGATGTAATGCATCGAGACTTTAAAACCTAATGATTAGGGAATCCTCTCTTGGGAGGATGGAAAATCAACCTCAGACACCACCAATGCTAATTTTGATTTATGGGTCAAGGAATCATATGATATGATTAGTTGAAGGTGTCACTTGGTGCATGTAAAAGTGCCAAAACCAATAAAGACAAGATGGGTAAAGATCAAGTAAACTTCTAGAAGATGCATCCCTTACACTAATAAGAAGGGGGAAAGAGTGTTTCACCTTAGTAAGGGTATAATTTCAATGCATCCAAGATATTAACAGATGAATCTAGTGTAATACTATGTCCATGACCTTGAATCATGTGTCCCAAAAGAGGTGGATATAATGGGTACACTAGTGTATACATTAAAGATCATTATCACTCATTGGTGGGTAATGCAGAAGCCTAGCTTACCAACTTAGCAATATGTGAAATAAAATATTTTCACTAGATTAATAAAGAGTGATGAGTACCTAGACACCTAATCCTACTTCTAAAAATATGAATTTATAGTGCATGTGCATCTTTACAAATAAATGTGGACTATTTGTGGTGAAAGTGCCCCAAGGAATATATGGGTGTATGCCTTCTATAAAAAATTGAACTCTTGGGCATGGGCATGGTACGTAGTCAATGAGATGTACCACAAGACAACCAATTGGGATTCCCTTAAGAATTTTTTTCACACCTTCTCCTTTTCTTCATAAAAACCTCAATTGATTGAGCCATAACAAGTAATTAGAAGTTTGGTGTTTGAGGACACTGTAATATTAGAGGATCATATAAAAGACATGTTTGGAAAAAAATGGTTAATGTTCCCAACCTTTTTCAAAGATAGAACTCTCAACAATAACTCTAGTGATGAAGATGATGATGCATGGAAGGCATGCAACTAGAAGAATATGATATGCAAAAGGAATTTAGTGCACCAAGTTGAGGATAGTGCCCTAAAAGAGGAACACCCTACCCATCTTCAGGTAGAGATAACCAAGGGAAGTAGACAAGTTAAGGATTCATACAAAGATAATAATGAACCCTATTAGGCACCATTAAAAACTTCCAAGGTAGATAATATTTCAAAATGGGAACTAAAAATTACCACTCTAGGTGCCTATTGCTCTGACACAAAGCTAGTACATATTGTGGATATCTTGAAGGAATTTGAAGATTTGTTTCCTTAAAACTATAGAGACATGAAAGGCACACACCCATCCCTTAGGAAAATGAGCATCAAACTAGTTGATGGTGTAAGACCTATCAATAAGTAGCCTTATAAGATGAACCCAAATCTTATACCCAAGGTCAAAATGGAGATCAATGGCATGCTAGCCACTAGTGTCATCTACCTATAAAGGAATCTAAATGGGTGAACCCGATGGTCATCAACATCAAAAAGGATGGGCACATACAAATTTTTATTGACTACAGGATATTGAATATCACTTACATGACTAACCCTTTTCTAACTCTATGTATCGATGAAGTATTGGATGGCATCACAAATTGTGAGATATATACCTTTATTGATGGGTTCTCATGATACCATCAAGTCTAGATCAAAGAGGAGGATAAGACCAAAACCAATTTTACATTAAAATGGGGGTGTCTTTCATATAACATGATGCCATTTAGGATGAAGAATTTACTAGTCGTATTCTCCCAAGTGGTGATCATCGTATTCAAAGACTTTATTCACAAGTTTCTTCAAGTATACTTAAATGATTAGAAAATGTATGGGTTAGTGAAAGATCACTATGATAATTTACACCTTATGTTTGAAAGGCAAAGGTAGTTGTAAATTTATTTGAACCTAAATAAGTGTGTTTTTTCATGCCATTTGGCACTTTGCTTAGGCACATTATCTGTACGGATGGTTTTCTAATTAATCTAGCAAAGATTGCAATCATCTTTTAGCTCTAGACCCTATCAACATATAAATACATTCATACATTTTTTGGACATTTTAAGTACTACAAGAAGTTCATCAGGAACTATGCTAAGATTATGGTTCCACTAGAAGAGCTCTTACAAAAGGATTGTCCATTCTATTAGGGCACATCATATGAAGATGCATTAGAGACCTTGAAGCTCAAACTAAAAAATATGCTAAAATTGCAACTTCTTAATTGGGTAAATTCCTTTCGTTTCCACATCAATGCCTCTAGTACCACAATTAACACCATTCTAATGTAACCAAGTGAAGGAAAAATGGATCATCCCATTTATTTTTTAAGTAGAAAACTAACCAAGGTAAAACATAACTACACTATAATTGAGCACAAGGTGCTTGTCATGGTCTACGACTTAAAAAAGTTTCAAAAATATTTGTTGGCCACCCCCTTCATCTTCTTCATTAATCATGAGGTGCTTTAGTACTTAGTGAACAAGCTTGTTATGTATGGGCACATTTGTTGATGGATTATTTTATTTCAAGAATTTGAGTTCTCTATTATAGTGAAGCATAAAAAACAAAAAATAGGCTTCGACCATCTATCTCACATCAGCTTTGGTGATGTGGTAGTGCCTATTGAAAATGATATACCTAACACACAAATTCATAGATTTCAGTGCATCCCCAAATAATTAGTAGATATTGTTGTATTTCTTACCTCTAGATCTATGCCCTAGATCATGATGACTAAGGAGAAGAAGTGAATCGTAATTCATGCCACCCATTGTCAACTCATTAGTGGGGAAATATACAAGTTGATATTTAATGAAGTCATGTGTTGATGTATCCTAGAACATGAATGGGAATTAGTATTACAAGAGGCACATGAGGGGATTTTTGGAGGCCATTACATTCGAGATGCTATAGTGTACAAGATACTATAATCAATCTTGTGGTAGCCAACCCTATTCTAGGATGAAAAATAATATGCAAGATCATGTGACATCTACTAGTGCTCAGGAAAACCAAACCACCAAGATGAGATGCCTCTAATCCCCATCCTTACCTAGGCACCAATTGAAAAATGGGCCATTGACTTTGTTAGGACTATTACTCCCACTATGAGGTGTATAAATGGATGATGCATTTTACCTACCACATATTACTTCACCAAGTGGGTTGTGGTAGCACCAACTAAAGATTATATAGCCATTACCATAGTAAGATTCATCTAGTAGAATATCATCAATCATTATGGATGTCTACTTAGTTTGACTAGCAACTGCGACATGCACTTCATCAACAAGACCATTCAGATCCTACTAAATGAGTATATGGTGGCACACCATAAATGAGACCTTACCATCCCCAATAAAATGGCATCTTATAAACATTTAATAAAATATTGGGGACATACATCACAAAAATTTATGATACTGGTCTCAAATATTGGGATGATCATGTGTTAGCAATATTTTGGGCATATCTCACTAGATACAAGTACCTACAAAAGGCTACACCATTTAAACTAGTATTTTATGCAGACACCATTTTACCAATGGAATTATTAGTACCTTCATTATACATCACATGTATTGGTCAATTGGATGACCAAGAGTCTTTTAGCACATGCTTGGAAAACTTGGAGACTTGGATGGGACATATGCCCAAACACGATGGAGCCAATAGATATAAAATGAATGCCATAAGCTATGGCATGATAAAAACATCAAGAAAATGCTATTTACAGAAGGTGCACTAGTCTTACTATATGAATCTAAGTACCTCAAGCACTCAATCAAGCTATGGATTAGGTGGATGGAAACTTAAAGCATCTATAATATATTGGAGACTGACACATGTAAGTTATGCATGCTGATTTGTGAGATGCTCCTTGGGCATTTTAATAGCAATAAATTAAAGCTATAGAGTCATTAAGATGGTGTTTTATGCCATCAGATAATGAATTTTGAGTCACAAGTTTATTGCTTTGTTTTGACCATAATAAAAGTTGGCACAAGACAAATCTTTCCTTATGTTTTTTTGTTTGTATTGAGTATATAATCATGACACTTTTAGACCTACAAAAGAGCTCTTCTAGAGCTTTAATTTATAAATCTAGTTAGGTGAGTCAAGCATAGTCACTTTTTAAGCTCCTAAGGCCAAACACCTATGTTTTTGGGTACATGAATTTTTCCAAATTTAGAAAGTTATAAGTACATGTTGAAAAATGGAGGCACACAATATATTCATGTACTAAGAATCAAGAGGAGCGAATGTAGCACTAGAGGACTAACATAAGGATTTATATGGGGTAGGGAAGTTGAAATCAAGAGACATGAAAGCATAGATAAATCAACTAATAAATATAGGCACACTTGTAATGAAACACAACACTAAGAAGAAATAGAACCAAAGAGGCGAAACTTATATCATCTATAATATATTGGAGACTGACACATGTAAGTTATGCATGCTGATGGGTGAGATGCTCCTTGGGCATTTTAATAGCAATAAATTAAAGCTATAGAGTCATTAAGATGGTGTTTTATGCCATCAGATAATGAATTTTGAGTCACAAGTTTATTGCTTTGTTTTGACCATAATAAAAGTTGGCACAAACCAAATCTTTCCTTATATTTTTTTGTTTGTATTGAGTATATAATCATGGCACTTTTATACCTACAAAAGAGCTCTTCTAGAGCTTGCATTTATAAATCTAGTCAGGTGAGTCGAGCATAGTCACTTTTTAAGCTCCTAAGGCCAAACACCTATGTTTTTGGGTACATGAATTTTTCCAAATTTAGAAAGTTATAAGTACATGTTGACAAATGGAGGCACACAATATATTCATGTACCAAGAATCAAGAGGAGCGAATGTAGCACTAGAGGACTAACATAAGGATTTATATGGGGTAGGGAAGTTGAAATCAAGAGACATGAAAGCATAGATAAATCAACTAATAAATATAGGCACACTTGTAATGAAACACAACACTAAGAAGAAATAGAACCAAAGAGGCGAAACTTATATCATCTATAATATATTGGAGACTAACACATGTAAGTTATGCATGCTGATGGGTGAGATGCTCCTTGGGCATTTTAATAGCAATAAATTAAAGCTATAGAGTCATTAAGATGGTGTTTTATGCCATCAGATAATGAATTTTGAGTCACAAGTTTATTTCTTTGTTTTGACCATAATAAAAGTTGGCACAAGCCAAATCTTTCCTTATGTTTTTTTTTTTGTATTGAGTATATAATCATGGCACTTTTATACCTACAAAAGAGCTCTTCTAGAGCTTGCATTTATAAATCTAGTTAGGTGAGTCGAGCATAGTCAGTTTTTAAGCTCCTAAGGCCAAACACCTATGTTTTTGGGTACATGAATTTTTCCAAATTTAGAAAGTTATAAGTACATGTTGACAAACAGAGGTACACAATATATTCATGTACCAAGAATCAAGAGGAGAAAATGTAGCACTAGAGGACTAACATAAGGATTTATATGGGGTAGGGAAGTTGAAATCAAGAGACATGAAAGCATAGATAAATCAACTAATAAATATAGGCACACTTGTAATGAAACACAACACTAAGAAGAAATAGAACCAAAGAGGCTGAATCACATGCATATGAAGTGTTATGCCCATGTTTCCATAAGAAGGATGAAGGTCACACCACACTAAACTAAACATAATAGAATGATCATCAAGATAGTTGGCACCCACCCAATAGTCGACAAAAAGAGATCATTTGAATCACCTATCACTTCACCAACAAAACTATTAGAAAAATTAATACTATAATGATGGAAGCACAAAGATTCATAATAAATGAGTCATTGATGATAGATTTTGGCAAATTTTATAGGTTTAGTAGATTTCAATAAATCCACACTCTATCAAGCCATTAATTACCAGCCATTAATGAGGTATTTGAAAATAGAGTATAAAGAGGTGAACAACAAACTCTAATAGGTTACAAACCTTTGCAGTAATTCAAAATAGATGTGAATAAAGCCAAAGCCACTCAATCTAGAGAATGTTACTAGTCAAAACCAGAGCATCCATAGCCCCCCAAGCAAGAATGATTGAATAATGACAAGATTATATTACACTTTGAATTATAAAAGAAGCAAGGGGAGAAAAATTTATAGATAAATAGGGTAGTAAGAGTTTTATAGAATGATTAGTCTACCATTAATGGTTTAGGAATCTCGAGAACTAAAGACATAGTCATAGTTCCTATGATTTTGAAAAAAAATGCCAATCACAATTTTAGGCTTCAAATATATCAACTAGCTATGAATCAATAGTATCAGGTTTACAATGGAAAAAAGTGACTAAGTATAAGTTTTTTGTAGGTGTAAAAGGATGTGAAGAAAGTGTGGGTAGTGAAAGAAGTAGCTACCATGAAATGTGAGGCACAACTATTAGAAGGCATAAGAATCATGGTAATAGATCTAGAAACAAGCAAGAAGATCACGTATAGAGAGATGAAATTCCCCCCAAAGGTCATTATGGGGGAGAAATGTGTGTCATTTTCACACATGTACAAGCTCAAATATTATATCTACAAGATAATGAGAAATGCACAAGATCTAAACCAAAACTAGATGGTCAACATAGGGAAGAAAACAAAAGTAGCTGCCATATTATTTTAGGTCTCTATTAGAGACAAAATGATGACCACAAGCACAACCCAGCTATTTGAGTTACTAATATTTGGAAAGATAGAATAATTGGTGAAATTCCTCCTCTCACATGTACATGATGATCATTTCTACTTCACAAGATGGTGCATGAGGATCTTGATAAGCTTGATTAGTAGAATCATAGGGCTACCAAGCATAGGGATAGACAACCATCAAATAATGGAGGATGAAGTAGAGGTTGAGAGGGTTATGAAGCTCTTGAGCTATTATAAGTCAAGATTCATGTTCCCCATCAAGGATATCTAGGAGACCCATATGAGGGTAGCCATGTACCTAGTTAGTAAAAAACTATGCCCTGGAAGATGATGGTTCGATATTAGCAAGACCTTGTTGTGCATTTCCTACCATATGGTGTAATGGGTAAAATTCAATATTTCCAAGTTAATTGTAGAGGATATTATCAAGAACACACAAAAGTGACATCAAGTGCATGAAACCTTCAACTAGGAGTATATGTTGATCCTGATAGTGATGGAGGAGATAAGTTTTCCTGATGGAAATGATGACCACCTATGGGTTCTCCCACCTAACCATTAGTCCCATGTAATGAAGTATAAAGACTTCATTTACCTACCTATCTTCTCATAAAAGTAAAATACAAGAGTGTAAGGGTGGTGTGATAGGTACAATGAAGCCTTTGGGATTGAATGGTGCATCCTGTAGGAGCTCCCCCAATAACTAGTAAGAATAACAACCTTTTCTATAATGTAACACTTCTATGTGGTACACCTAACACTCATATATGGAAACCTATTATGGTGGCTTTGGTTTCCTTATGTAATTTTTTCCCCATGTATTTCATGGTGGTGCTAAGAATAATTCTTAATTTTTAACAACTATAGATCCTAATAAAGATCATGGTCAAAATAAGAGAAGGATGAGATGCCAATTTATGTGCCTTAGATCCAAGGCCACCATAGATGAGGAAGATGACTCTGATAGGATGGACATCCATCCCCTCCAAAGAGAGATTATAAATGGGAGTATCTTTAACCTCTACTAAAAAAATAAACCATGTAAGAAGGGCACCAATCTTGGAAAGGATGATGATCACCCCCTCTTAGTTGGCAATGAAGGGAAGGCTACACTAAAGACACAAGAGAAGACTCTCCAAAAGAAATGGGGAGAGAAGCTTGAATAAATCATGGAGTGCATCTAGTTGAAAACTACCTATGAGGAGAAAATTGTGCCCCCACCTCAAAAAAATCACATGACCTTTGTGACAGAGAGTAATTCCTCAAGAAAGAAGCACAAGAAAAAGACCAAGGTACCCATTTTGTTCCCTAATATAACTCTTGTGGTGATGGAGAAAGAGATCACCCTCATCCCAAAATAGAGGATGAAATTGAAGAAGATAGAGCACAACCATATATCATGTAGATAGAAGAATGAGAAGAAGAAACAAGTACTAGGGATGTAAGGAATCTCGACAAAGAAATATGACTACCACACTTGAGGAAACAAAGGATCCATCAAGTGCATCATCCTATGAAGAACCCACCACACCACCTCCATAAATAGAAGAGGAGAAAAGAAGGGTATGGAAGAAGATGGGGTTGAGTGAGGAGGATATCAATAAGGCATGATCTCTTAAAGAGATGTAGTGACTTGTCAAGGAAAAATAATTGGCCAAGGTATAGAAAAGTGCCCTAAAGGTTCTTGCTAGTGTAGGTCTAGTAGTTGAAATAATCAAATAAGTGCTAATTTCCCCCACTAAGAAAGTAGAAGATGTATAAAGATAAAGAAGGTGATAATGTCACTTTAGAGAAATAAATAGAGACAACAAAGGAACCCTAATAGCAATAAGGCAACACTGGCATCAAAGGAATTTCTCTAGAGGTGAGTATTGATAAACATTAGGATGAAGAAGTGGATAAAGGGGAAATATCCTAGGAAGAAACCCCTAAGGATCAAATAGGTGAGTCCTATGAGGATATTTCTAAAGAGAGAAGTGGTGACAGTGAAGAGAAGTAAGTACAAAAAGAGATCATTGTCATCAATAAGGATGAAAAGGAGCTAAGCATAAAGGAGAAGGTGTAGAAAGGATGGGTGGATGAATAACTTTATATGTATGAGAATATTCCCACCAAGACACCATGACAAGGGTGTGAAAATAACTCTCATTTTCATTTGATCACTATATGTATGAGCCTCAATTTGAGGTAGCTAGAGCCTCTACCTCAATCTTGAAGGAGCCTAATAAGGTGCAGGAATCCCTCCTTATTAACTCTCACACTATGAAACTAGTTCGATTTGGGAATGCACTGATAAGAATGGCCACTAAATTTGTGTTCCAAAACATCATAAATTATAATAAGATGGAAAAATGGGAAAATATCTATAAATAATCCAAAGATGAAGCACAATCCACCAAATTCAAGCTATAACAAATTTATGAGTGCATAGAGATGATTGAACCATCCCTTTTGGTTAGTATTGATACTTAAAACCTTTTAGAGGTTGATAAAATCTATGTGTTGGTGGAGTAGATGCTGAAAAAATATTTGGATGATAAGCTTGAGAATGTAGAAGACCTATTTAATAGATTATAGGAAGATGAAAATACAATAGATGCCATTTTCTTGATCTTTTCAAACTAAGCCTTAGTCATAGACATGCACCTAAAAAGGTAAAGGAGGAAAAGGAGAAGTTGATGGCATAAGTATACTCAACAAGTAGGTTAGAATGGGCATAAATCATGGGAATCATAAATTCACTCAACAACTATATTAAGGATCAAGAGTAGAACCTAGAAGCACTCTTTTTTGCTCTATAGAATAAGGCCTGTGAGCAAAGAGCAATCCTAGATATGAGTGTGGAAAAGGTAAAAGCCAATGTTGAGACCCTTTGGAAGGAGTTAAGAAAATAGATGTGCTCACACTCACTACTACTTCCTCTAAAATAGATAGCACCATCAAAGAAATCAAGCTCACTATTAATGGATTTGAATGCTTCAATACCAAACTTAAGGAGAGTGTGCCTAAGTTTTATGCTCTTAAGAGCTTGATAGCCTAGTCTAAGGATGGACTAAAGTTTTTTAATGGGATAATGTTGGGCCCATTATATCATTAAGTAAGGGATTCATTCCAACACAAGATCCAAATCAGCACAAAGGAATCATTTTTATTAGTGGTTAGCATTTTGGCATTTTAGCATGAGCTAGAGGTTAGAGCGCATACCTTATACCGACTGGTAGGTGGCGAACTATCTCTAATATTTTTAGGGAATATTTTGGGATTGATAATATGTGGTGAATTCAATGTAGAGTTTGTAAGGCTATGAATTTGGTAGGTATGATGACCAAGCTCTAGCTTAGCACTCGGCATGCAACATTTACCTTAGCAAAGATGCTCTTGAAAGCTATTTAAAAAGATCAAACCAATTGGATCAGAAGAGATGAGGAATTACAAAAAATCTATAAAAAAATGGTTTATATATATATATATATACACATGGTTTTATTAGCCATTAGACTTAGGATTAATATGGATGCCATGAAGGATCTATTTGTAAGTACCCAATCTCAGTTATGATCTTTTGTGTCTTTAAGTCGAATGAACTAGACATATATTATGATCTAAAATCTATACTTTTCCATTTAAAATTTATTAATGATGAAGATATAAGTGTCTATTTTGAGCATCTTTTGTATTTCTATTGGGATTTTTAATGGTTATAATGTCATATTTTCAATACATTTATGTTAAGTAATGTGTATGCATGCTTCTAGTTCATGTATTTAATGGTGTCCTTATAAGAAATAGTGATGTCATCATGAATATGTATAGAGAATGAGTATAGATCCTACACCAAGTGTTCTTATCCTTGTTAGGAACATGAGTCTAGCATGGGTAGTTTACGTGAAAGTATCTTTTTTACCCTTTAAACACCCATCCAACACTAGACTTAGTCCATGAAGGGTTTCCACCAACATGACACTAGGCTTAGTCCATGAAAGGATTGTGGTTATGGATATACCTATAGATTTCATTAAATAGATCAAGTCCCCTAATTGAAGTCTTATGCCATGACACAACTATCCTAATTTATCCCCTAGTTCCTTATAAACTTTGCTTCAGATAACTGCATAAGGCTTATGCCTTATGTGGATTGATGTTAGTGCAGTCAAGTTTTCAAATGTTGAGCACAAAAGGAATATCCCATGTTTGTGCCTAGTTTTAATAAATCAAGAACCAAATAATAAAAATTTGTGCCTCTTTTTCTACAATAGTTCCATCTATGGATTGGGAGCAAATCTTGGACCAATCTGATTTTGAGGCTAGGAGTATTGGTTTCCTTGTCTTTGGATAAAGTTAACTTCCTTAACTATGTGTGTTGCTTGTTTCACTTAGTTTTTTATAGTAGGAAGGTGTTTACAATTCTTGGAGTCATGGTCTATATCAAAAATACCACATACCTCTATTTTGTCTAAGGGGTAATCTTTTACTACATATTTGAGTTTGCATTTAGGGTACTATATTGAAAATTCTTTAGTGTTGGAAGCATTGGATTTTGATTTAAGGCCATATAAGGTAGATGTCAATTATAATAGAATGTCTTCTTAAAATTATCAAAATTTTCCATTAATTTTCCAACATTAGGTGATTTTCCTATCCTTGATTTCTTTATGCTAGGTCTTGTCCTAGAGTAATTAATACATATTGCTGAAATTTGATGAAATGTTAACTTGTCAATGTCACCCTTTTCCCATTAGGTTCAAAGCATCACATACATCATCATCTAACCCTTCAATAAATACTATTTTGAAAACCTCCTTAGTGAGTTGGTAACTAATCCTTTTATGGATAAATATAAACCTATCAATGTAATCTTCTAAAGTTTCATCTTCATTTTGTTTCATCCTGAAAAGTCTTCCTTCCATTCTCTAACTCTATAATAGTTTTGATATTTATCAATAAATGTAGTTTACATTTCATCCCAAGTGGTAATAGGATTTACCTTAAGGCCCATGAACCATCTCATGGCTACATCCTTAAGTATGGATGGTAATAATTTCAACTTTTGATTATCTGTGACATAATCATATGTTTGGTAGAGACCTAAAATTAAAAGAGGAACTAATCTAGATCCTCTAAGAATTTACCTCTAAAAGTAGGTAAAATAGATTGTGAAATGTTTTTCATGGAAGTTCTATCATCAGGACCTAAGCTGATTGGATAGGAAAAAGTTATGTCCTATTGGGGTTGTCAATCAGGGTTTTCCACATGTGCATGTTCATCTCCCATATTTTCTTCCCAACTTTGGTTATCAATCCAATCTAAATTATCTACTCAAGTGCTTAATATATTGTCTATATCAAGAGGATATTCTTTTTTGATGGTCATATCTTCTTATTGTAGAGCTTATGGATTGAATCTGACTATTCCAAAAAGAGGATTTTCAAGATCAATTCTCATTATAGGAGAAGATATTCTAAATAGGATTCTTTTTGTAAGATATATTTGTGAGGATGAACCTTGTTTAGTAGAGGAATCATTAAAATTTTATGTATGGATTTTGAGTGCCTTTCTTTCACTTCCTAGTCTATCTAACAAGGATTGGATCCTCTCTTCTTCTTGATTTATTTAGATCCTTTAGAGATAAATCATCTTTGAGAATCTCTTGGGTAGTTCATAAACCTAAATATTCCTCTATTTTTTTGTGTTTCTAAATTTTATGAATGTTTTTGAATTTCCCCATATAACTCTAATATATGATCTCACTAACACTTATTGATGATTATCCTTAGAAATGGTACCAAAAATTATAAGTTGTCATTATATCTCTCATTTAACCAATCAATGGATTGATATCATTCTCTATCAAGGTTAGTGTCGAAAGGTTATATGCAATCAAACCATTGGATATTAGAGTTTTAGAGTTCACTATTTAGGGTGTTTTACTTCTGTTGTGATTTCTAAATCCTAAAAATAGTAAATAATATTCTAACTTTATTTTGTATAAAGGTAAATTTAAGATATTTGCTAACAAAATATCTCCTATTGGCATTCACATCATCAACATCTAAAAATTAAACATTTGGCATAAAACATATGATGTCCTAACTTGACTTGCTTGACTGGGTAGGATAGTGTGATATTACAAAATCTAAGAATGTTGTTTATTGTCACTTAAACAAATTCTAAAAAATTATGAATATGAGATGAATTAACAAACTTAATTTAATTTTAAAACACTCTTTCATAAAGGATTCCTTCATGTATTGAAATGAAATAACTCTTGCATGTAATAGAAACACATTTGCATTAAATAAAATTCACACTTACTTTTGAAAAGGAAATTCATACTTGATTTTCAAAATGAAATCACTCTTGCATTTAAAAGGAAATTATACTCTGTAGTAAATAAATTATACCTGAATTAAAGAAATACTTCTAAGCTATAAATGAAAAAGTACTAATTTGTCCTAATCCTTGGAGAGAAGTGGGCCCATGTTCCTTCCTTAGAACATGAACTAATTTACTCAAATTTATTTCATTATCAAATGAACATATACAGATATGAAAACATTTCTTATGATTTATAACTTCAATATCTTTCTAAATCATCCACTAATTTATAATTACTAGCTCTCTAGAATGAGAAGGAGATATGTATTTAAACACATCTCTACATCTATTCACAGAGTACAAAATTTGGAAATAAAAATGGCTAAATCTACTTATTCAAAATATAAATGATCTAGGAATCAGATCCCATGCTTCTAGGAAGACATTGAAACTATCTCAACTAATAATAAATAGAAAATAACTAGCATAGATCCTAAGATATTTATCTAATTTTACAAAATAGAAGTACAAACATATCCATATTATTTTAGGCCATTAACATGAATGGTAATGTGTAAAATAATATTTATAAATATGGAAATCCTATTTATATACAATAGATATATTTAGAATCACTATCTCAATTAGTAGTATCTAGTTGGATGTCTTTAGAGCATGCCTGGTCTTTGATCATTATGTACAATTCTTCAAAGTATTTTGTATAGGTCTTTGGAGCATGCCTAAACATATTTGAATCATCCTATATAGGTCTTTAGAGCACCCTCAGATCATATTTGGATCACTTTTAGAGCATCTTTGGAACATCATATCTTCGATGCTCATTCACTGAATCCTCAAACTTGTAGCCAAAGAGAGTTCCCAAAAGTATTTTATGTCTTCTCAAAATTATCTCACTATTGGGATGTTTTTCTGTACACAAAACTATTCTTATTCCAGACAAGTTAGATGCAATAATAAGGTAAATAATCAACAATGTGTTACATACAAACAAAGGATAAATTGCATTCAGTTCCTACTTAGATTATACTTTAACTATTAAATACATTGTAATATATAAGAAAATGAAAAACTTATGGATAGTTTGTATTAGATATATTGATCTATATGAAATGCTCATTAGTAATCTCTCGTAATAGGTGCTCCATTGAAACAAAATTATGTGAAATATAGTATGATTCGATCACAATAAGAATTCCACATCGTATGATGAATAAATGATGAATATCCAATATCTATGTGAAGTTAAATTAAAACATATAATTCATGGAAACATGATCTTCCACATACCATGATAAAACATTTCAAATATTTTACAAAACAAATAGAGTACTATACTACAAATGTTACCTGACAAATTTTTTATGATTCAACCTTCTAATAGACATTGATTTATGGCTAATTTATTTCATCAATAAAGGAATTCATATTGTAAATATCATTTAATAGTTAGACATGGAAAAGATAGCTATGAGGCATTACAACACAAAATTTAGAATTTTAGCGATTGAAGTGTTATCACAATCATGCAAGTAGAGGTAAATCCATCTAAGATGGATAAAATAGTTGTGAATCCAAAAATATTGAACAAAGAATAAGATCATGTAATAGGTATAGGCATAAAAAATGGACATATTGACTATTCAAGTATCCATTGAGGGTTATTATTGTTAATAAGTTTGTTGGGTTAAACATGTCCCATCTTTAATTCCTTAGATGTGGACCCTTTTATTTCAGTTTGATCTCTAGTATACAAGTTCCTAGATGTGAAGTTTTTCCTTCTAAATGCTTCATTAATTAGCCAAGTCTGAATAATCAAGTCTTAATTACAAACTCTTGGACTAAAATTCCAATCTAGGGATGTATTATTTTAGATGTCTGACTTTTCTTAAATCTATTAAGTATTGGTCTAAATCGTATTTTGAAAGTACATCAAATTCCCCTTCTCCAAACTATTTCACCATAGATCTAGGTGAATTATATAACTTGTCAGAGTATTTTTTAGATGGTATTTCCCTTGGAAATATTTTCCCTTTTCTCTTCCTTTCAGCTTGAAATGACTAAGTGTTTATGAAATTACATTCTTTAACTTAGTCGCTTTTATAAAAAATGGACAAATTATACTTTTAATTTAGTAAAGTTCAACATTGAATTCATGTAAAATGGATATTTATCTTCTTTAGGTTTCTAAATTACTTAACTGTTGGTTTTATAATTAAAAATTATTGACTATGCCTTTGTTTTGTGCTTATAGGTGCCTAGTTTATCCTATAGCCATATAACAAGTTTTTGCCACTCTGTAACACTTAGATGATTTTTTTTGGGGCCAATACTTCAAATCTCTAAATTATTTGGATGTTTCTAGGTCGTATAATCCTAGTGACCTACTATACTAGTGCCATCCATACACCAACAGACCCTCTTGGTAATCAAATTAGCAAGATTTCATCAATTTGTGTAATCTTAGAGACTTGATATCTTAAATTTGTTTATACATAAACTATCCTTTGCATAAGTGGATTAGTGAGATTATACCATGTGGTATAATCCTAGAAACCCACAAACTTGTATCCAACATTACATCCTCTAGGTAAGTGAATTAGCTAGATTACACCATGTGGCATAATCCTAGTGATTTGTTTTCCTAGAGTGGTCTATGTAAACTTGAAACACATTAGTGTATTGGGTTAGTGGGATGTCACCATGTGAAAATTTTTTATTTCTTCAATTCTAAGGCATGGTGAAAGCATAGGCAAGACGTAGGTAATGTGGTAAGTTACTACATGGAAAGGGTATCAACCCCTTAGAGATGGAAGAAGGATGATAGTCAACTAAGCAAGCCTAGTCATTACGGAGTATTGAGAACCAAAATTGACAACATGTCTGTCCGTTAAATCCATCAAAAACTAAGATTTGATTGTGCATCCATTTTGATGGTAGAAGATCAAGTTGTAGAGGAGCTAAAATATAAATATATTCCTTAAATAGGCATGGTTCAACTATATAAAGGGGGCATGCCTTTAAATTTTTTAGGGAATCATGAAACCCAATTGCATTTAAAATCATTAATAAATATTTTTAACCACCCCATTAGTGAGTTGAGATAGAAGGTAAAGCCATGAGCTTCACAAATTGTCTATATATACAAGTTGTATTTCCATTGTCAAGAGTTAACAATTTCATGTCAAAATACTATAGGAATTACATCAAGAGCACATTTACCTTTCCTTAGTGTTTTCACCTTGAATGTCCATTCAAGGTTGAAAAATTTATCTCAAACTCTATCAAACATGTTATAGGATTACACTAGTTATTTCCTCATGATTTTTGGCTTTGATTGTCTACCTAGGGGTGTTAATTGTAACATAATGCTTTAGAATGTTGAATACAAATTTTACTATGTTATACTCATGTAATGCCTTTAGTCTCTATATTTATCTTGTAAATGGGTGTTAAGAGTTGTTAACAAAACTTAATCATGCATGATTATCTTAGTCATAATGCACAACAACTATTATAATTGGTGAGATGGATTTTATTCACGCCTTGTTTTAATTAGGATTCTTATAATCATGGTGTGTAATAACTATAAAATACAAGTTAGGATTTATTTAGATTGAATCTAGTAGATTAATGGCATTCAAATTTTCATTCAAAAATTTTCCACTGAGTAGTTGACATCTGTACAATAGTTAAACTAGGCACATAGTGGTATAACTATGGCCAAGCTCTATCTAACCTCATAGTGTTCAAATAATTGATAAATCTAAGATAATTCCTTTATTTTCTAGCTTATCTTGCCCTATTTTTTTATCTTTTTGGATGTTAATCTACCTAGGTATAGATATTGAAATGAATTGCAGTGAAGCAAAGCTTATTGTTTCAATATTTGAATCAAAGAGGTAGTAAGATATGGACAAATAATAGATAAGAAAGTAAATGAACAATGAATGCTCATATCAATTAAACCTCTAGTGGTATTAGTTGATGCTCTTAGAGTAAACATGTGGTTAAAATTATTAGTCCTTAGATTGAACCTGCATCAATCCTAAAATTAATGAGGGGACAATCATTCCATGTGTTGTTGCCTCCATTTTTATTCTCTAAATTACTCAATCCCATGGGTAAATTTTAAGAGTGTCATAAATTGAGGCCAATAAAAAGTGATTTTATGTTGGTTTGAACATGCCCCATCCTCCATTCCTCATAAAAGGGCCCTCTTATTTCAATTTGGTCTATGGTTTATAGGTTTTTAGATGTGGATTTATATTTTATAAATGTTTATTTAATACCAACCAAGTCTTTTAATTAAATATTTATTATTGCAATATGTCTAGAATTACCATCTAGGGTTACATTGATTTAAATGTCTAAATTTGATTAGACCTATTAAGTTAGTCTAAATCTAGCTTTCAAAATACATCAAATTTCCCTTCTTCAGGCCATTTTAACTTAGATCTAGGCAAGTTGTCTAACTATTTTAGATTTTACTTATCTTCTTTTCCTAAGTAATTTAATCCATTCCTACTTAATTTTAGACAAATTGCCTAAGTTTTCATGAAATTGCATTCATTAATTTAGTCACTATTATATCAAATAGATGAAAATTGCTTTTAATTTGTAAAATTTTAGTGTTTATTTTATTTTAAATGGCTTTTTATTCATTAATATTTCACATTACTTAACTGTGTATTTTCAAATGGCTTAGATGTTGTCTTTTTATTTAAATTTGTTGACTAGGCTTTTGTTTATTTTTCCCATAGGTTATAAAAATTTATTCTAGATCAACAAGGAATAATCCTAGTGACCCACTATATTAGAGTTGTTTGTATGTTAGAAGGTCTCTAAGCAAACATATTAATAGGATTACACCATATGGCATGATCCTATTGATCTAGGTTCAATCTATTTATCTAGAGCAATCTATAAAACCTCAAGTGTGTTAGAGCACTAGTTTAGTAGTATGTCACCATGTGGTAACATCTTGCTATTTCATGGATAGAGCACACTCAAATCATAGTTAAGGCCTAGACAAAGACACAAGTTATTACATGGTTGGGATATCAACCTCAAAGAGGTGAAAGGATCATATTGGCTGACTAAGTAGACCTAATCATTGGAGAGGCCTAAAAACCAAAATTAATTACTTACTAGATCTCCAATGCCATTAAAAGTTGAGATTCATTTGTGCATCCAATTCAACATCATAATATCATGTTACATAGGTTCACAAAAGGAAAAAAGAGATTATAAGATAAATATAAGCCATTATAAAAGGCATGGCCTCTAACTGTAGTAATGGGCACTCATTCAAATCTATCAAGGGATCATGAATGCCAACTACATTTTCAAATCATCATTGAATATTTTTAACCACCTTGTTAGTGGGATGAGCTAGAAGATGAAACCATAAGATTCATAAATTTTCTATATAAGCCTTCCATTAATTATGTCAGGAGTACACCTTCCCTTAATTATTGTTTTCACCTTGACTATGTAACCAAGGTCAGTAAATTTAGTCCCAAACACTACCAAAACTATGTTAGGATTACACTGGCTATTCCCTCATGTTTTGGGGATTTGATTATCTACATGGGGGTGTTAATTGTAAAAAAATACATTATAATATTGAATATAAATTTTACTATGTTATTTTAGTTTAATGCCTTCATTATCTCGATTTAACTTGTAAATGGGTGTTAAGAGTTGCTAATGTAACTTGGTCATCCATGATTATCTCAATTATAATGTGCAACATCTATTATAACTAGTCTCTTGGATTTATTCATGCTTTATTTTAATTAGGATTCTTATAATCATGAGGTGCAATAGCTGAAAAATAAAAGTTAGGCTTTCTTTAGAGTGAATCTAGTAGATTAATTGCTTTAAAATTTTCCTTAGAAGTTTGACCACTAAGTAGTTGAAATCTATACAATAGTTAGACCAGGCACATAATGTCATAATTATGGCTAGGCTCTTAAACAACTCTCTTTTCTACCTTACCCTACCCTCTTTTTATCTTTTTATATTTTATTATACCTTAGTCTAGATATTGAAATGAATTACAATGAAGCAAATCTTATTATTTCACAAGTTGTATCAAATAAGCGGTAGTATATGGAAAAATAGTAAGCAAGCAAGTAAATGAACAATGACTACTCATATCAATTAAACCTCTGGTGGTTGCAATTGCTACTCTTAGAGTAAACATTGGTTAAAATGCTTGGTTCTTGATTTAAACCTGCATCAATCCTAAAATTAATGAGGGGACGTTCATCCCATGTGTTGTTTTTTCCCTTTGTCCTCTCTAAAATACTCAATCCCATCAGTGTATTTTGAAAGGGTCACAAATTAAGGCTAATAGAAAGTGATTTTATATTGGGTCCAACATGCCCCATCCTTTATTCTTCATATGGGGACTCTCTTATTTTAGTTTGGTCTCTAGATTATAGGTTTTTTGATGTGGATTTATATTTTCCAAATGTTTATTTGATACTAACCAAGTCTGTTAATTAAATATTCATTATTTCACTTGCTATAGAATTCTCGTCTAGGGTTACATTGATTTAAATGTCTGAATTTGATTAGACCTATTGAGTCTTGGTTTGAATCTAATTTTGGAGATGCATCAAATCTCCCTTCTTTAGTCCCTTTCAACTTATATCTAGGTAGGTTGTCTAACTATTTTAGAGTTATTTGGATTCTTTTCTTGAGAAATTTAATCCATTTCTACTTAATTTTAGACTAGTTGGCTAAGTACTCATGAAATCACATTCTTAAATTTAGTCACTTTTATAGAAAATAGATAAAATCTACTTTTAATTCAATAAATTTTGGTGTTTAATTCATTTTAAATGTATTTTTCTTCATTGAGCTTCCCCATTACTCAACTATTTATTTTAAAAATGATTTATCTCTTATCTTTTTATTCAAATTTATTGACTGTGTTTTTATTTATTCTACCCATAGGAGCTCAAAGTTTATTCTAGATCCATGTGGCATAATCCTAGTGACCTACTATAGTGGAGTTGTCCATACATCAGTAGACCTATGAGCAATCAAATCAGTAAGATTATGCTAGGTGGTATAATCTCATTGATCTAGGTTTGATATGTTGATTTGGAATGATCCATGTAACCTCAAGACATGTCAGAGCATTGGGTTAGTGGGATGTCACCACATGGAAACATCTTTTTACTTCATGCATAGATCATAGTGAAAGAATATTCAAGGCTTGGGAAAAGTGATAGGATACCGTATGGTAGGGAGATTAACCTTAGGGAGATGAAAAGAGTCTGATGATTGACTAAGTAGACCTAATCAATAGGGAGGGCTAAGAACCAAAATTGAAGTCCTACTAAGTTATAAAGGCTATTAAAAGTTGAGATTCAACTGTGTATCCAATTTAACATTATAATATCAATCTAGAAAGGTCCACAAAATGACAAAAGAAATAATAAGATAAATATAAGCCATTATAAGAGGCATGGCCTCTAATTTCAATAATGGGCACTCTATCAAATTATCAAGGATCAAGAATCCCAACATTATTTTCAATTCATCATTGAATAATTTTAACCACCTTGTTAGTGGGATGAGATAGAAGATAAGGCCATGATCTTCACAAATTGTCTATATAAATATGATACATTACCTTTGTTAAGGGTTAATAGTTTCATGTCATTATTTATCTGTGGGTGTTAATTGTAACAAAATAATTTAGAATGTTGAATACAAATGTTATTATGTTAATTTTATATAGTGCCTTTAGTCTCTAGATTTAGATTATAAATGGATGCTAAAATTTGATAATGAAACATGGTCATACATGATTGTCTTAGTTATAATGTCCAAAAACTATTATAACTAGTATATTGGATTTATTCATGTTTTATTTAATTGGGCTTCTTGTAATCATGAGGTGTAATAGCTGAAAATAAAAGCTAGGCTTTCTTGAGAGTAAATCCAATAGATTGATGGCTTTCAAATTTTTCTTAGATGCTTTCCCACTGAGTAGTTAATGTTTATACAATAGTTAGAGTAAGAACATAATGGCATAACTATGTCCAGGATCTATCTCAGCTCATAGTGTTCAAATATTTTCTCAATCTAAGGTAAACAACTTTATTTTTTGCCTTACCCTACTCTCTTTTTATGTTTTTGGTTTTTATTATTCCTTAGTCTAGATATTCAAATGTATTGCAGTGAAGTAGAGCTTATTGTTTCACAATTTGAATCAAATAGGTAGAAATATATAGACAAATATTAATCAAGTAAGTGAATGGACAATGAATAATCATATCAATTGAACCTCTAGTGGTAGTAGTTGTTTCTCTTAGAGTAAGAATGTGGTTACACTACTTTATTCTTGGATTGAACCAGCTTCAATCCTAAAATTAATGATGGGATGTTCATCCCATGTGCCATTTCCTTCCTTTATCTTCTCAAAATTAATCAATCCCATGGATGTATTTTGAGAAAGTCACAAATTGAGGCCAACAAATTTAAAATTGATGAAGTAGATGGGGCTAATGCATGAATCATTCAATTTATTAAATAGTTGAGACAAAAAATACATGAATTTAAATACATTATAAATTGTGAAAGATCAATAGGCCATATTACATTACTAATTAATTGTGTGCCAAATATTGAAGACATATTGATATTTATGGCACATACTAGGGAAAAATTGCATGTTATATCTTGATGGTATGGTTAGAAAAAATCTAAGATATTGTTGGTGTTTCAAATAAGTGTATTATATTCAATTTGGAAAACAAGATAATCAAAATTCATCATGATGAAAATAATGATCACCAAAAGATCATAGATTCAAGAAAAAGTGAAATGTCATTGCTTAATAAGATGACACTTGACCCTTCACATAGTGTTGAGATAAATGTAATGATTACACATAGACAACTTGAGAAGGAAATGATAAAGATGATAGACATACCTAGGTATGACAACTATAATGATGATTATCTATGGGAATTTATATGATTCTATATCTAAACATAAGCACTATAATACCAAATATTAAGTTTTATTTTAGGAATCCCTTAGATGCAATCTTAGGACTATATCTATTTTTTGAAAATATGATTTTCAAGATATGTATGAGTAGGATGTAGGACATATATTTTACATATGATACACGGATATACAATTTCAAGACACTATTTACACTTAGGCAATTTTTATTTATTAGAGGCTTACTTACACTGGGGAAATATTTATACACTTGTTAGGTTGTATCTTTCCATATTACTCCATTGATCATAATAGACTATTACACATGAATTTATCTTTCTCATAATTTCTAGAGTGTTATCTCCTATGAATATTTTGTCTTTATATATCATATGATGACATTTATTAATTATGTAGACTAATATTTATTGATCCATGTGTGATTAATATTAATTACTATGATATTGTGTGATAATTTATTGTGGTATACTCCATATTTTATGATTAAATTTATTATGTTTTTCATGTCATGTGTCAATTTATATTAGAGGATCCTCTAGTCCCAATCATGGTTATGTTATGCCTATGTCAGGTTAGAGTCAAGTCATGTCTTAAGTGCTTATGTGATATATGATCATGATATTGTGTATGTGTGTGTGTGTACATATATGATTATTGGATAACTTGGTGCCATGAATTATATCACACATAATTATATTGTGTGTGATTCCATAATAACTATCATGCATCTATTGTGATACTTGTTATTGTATACTTAATTGATGTATATTTGACATGACCCTTGTATGCTCATTTCCTTGGATAATATGTTTCATATGTAATTGAATGACTAAATATTTATACAATGACATATATTATTATTTATACTTTTACATGATTACATTTTTATATATCACACATGATTCACATAAATCTATCTTTTGAGATGATTGATTCACACACCTCATCCCTTATATAAAAATTCAGACATATGATTGGTTTGTGTTAGAAATTTAGGCCATGAAAGATAAATAGTTCACACTTTGGGTAAGATTATATGATTTAGATGGAATAGATTGGATATATTGAGGCATATTTGAGGTATATGTGGTGAATTTTACATGATTTTGAGGAACAATTGGAACATTCTATGAAATTCTAAGATATATTATATGGGACATATTGAGTAGATTTATCATATTTAATAATTGAAAAACATTGTATACCATTTTGATAAATAGATGATGCGAACATATATCCCTTTGAGGTATATATGGACAAGATTTTGGGCATAAACATTGTTCATTCAAATAATTTTATATTTATATATTGTGGATTGATGAGGAATGATGGTACTATGTGATCACTTTGAGTCTTATTCATTCTGTAACAATTGATACTTTTACATATGAACCTATTTTGGGGCTAAAATTTGCAATAATAACATGATTTTTTGGTTATATAAAATAATTATGATGATATTTAGAGTAGCGTAGTTAAGGTTTATATGGTGCTCAACTCTTATCATTTATTCTCCAATGGAAGTTGAGGCATTAACACTTCTTAATTCATGGTTTCAATGATTTTATCTCCTTGGGGCATAATCACCCCATGTAATTCTCCAAAAAGTTCAAAAATTGGTAGCCTTGTTCACATACACTTTGGTGTTTGGGTAAGTGCACCAAATTGGGGGACAAAAAAGGGCCTACCTGTGGACATGATTTTTCTAAAATTTTAGAAATGTGAACTTATACATATAATTTGAGATGGCTACACTCAAAATTTGAAGATGGTATAAAAACATGAATTTTAAAATTTTGAGTTTAATTTCTAAAAAGCTATTGTATAAAAGTATAATAGGTCAAAGATGTAAAATGTGAAGAGAACTACCTATTTTTTGTAAGAAAACATAGTAGATAGATGGTTGTGCATCCCACCATTTTTGAGCATTATTAAATATTTTTTGAAACCCTTTGGTGAGTATTTAGATAAGATATTCTAGTGTGTTATGATTGTTTTATATTGTTTTGATGAATATTTTTGTTATTAATTTTAAAATTAATTAGATCCTAAAAACTATCAAAAAAATAGTTAGTGAGTCATGCGGCCTGCCCTAACTACCTACAAAAATGAAAATTGATTTTTTTAATGTGTAGAATTAGGTCTAGTTTACTACCATATGATTTGTTTTTCAATTGGATGAATGAAAAACAAATTAGATAAACATGAATAGTCATGTATAGGCGTGGCATGTAGTGGCCTAAAAAAGGTGTAGTTAGAAATAAATATAGTTTGAAACCTTAAAATTGCACAAAAATTATAAACATCATATATTTAGAAAGAGGACTATGCTCATCATGATGGTAATATTTTTTTAAAGTTTGATGTTGAAATCCATAGTGTATTTTGTGATTTAAGTTGAAATTTGTTAGTTTTTCTCAAAACTCTCAGTCTTGATTGTAGATGTATAGTCACAAGACTTTGGCTTAGAAATCCAGGCCATTTTTGAGCCTAAAGGCTCAATTTTTAATTCAAATTTGAATAAATCATACGTATTATTATAAATTCAAATAATGCATATGTGTTGTATAATGTGTATGTGTTAATAATTTATTACACAATGCGTATGCATTATATACTTTATTATACTTTAAATTTATTTTAGTAAATACAAGACATTAGGGTCACTCAACATCTGATAGAGTTGGTATCATATTTGCACACTTTATAATGTGGAAAATAATTTTTAAAAATCTAATCAAGTCAGTACTTAGGCATTTTCATGGTCCAAGTATTAAACCTAAGTATTTTAGGACATAAATTTTGCAATTGATATCCGTTTTTGGTAAACATATAGTCATTTTTTAGGTTTCTCAAAATTGAATTTTTCAAACCAATCACTTTGAAATTGATGCAAATTGGTGTTATTAGGGTAGCATAGGTCACATTGATGACCTTTACACATCAAACAACTACTTTACATGTTAATCTCAATTGATCATTGTCCCTCCCTCATCCTTGATCATTTATTACTCATCCCTCATTACCCCTAATCACTCTCTCATCAATCCTCACTATCCATAATCACTCCCTAATTGACCCTCACTATCCTTAGTCATCTCTAATCACTCCCTTATCATCTATAATCACTCTTTCATTGACCCTCACTATCCCTCATCATCCATAATCACTCCCTTCCCATCCTTTATCATTCCTAATCACTCTTTCCTCATCCCTTATCATACCTAATCACTTCCTTATCCATATTCACTCCTTCACCATCCCTCGTAATCCCTAATTACCTTTATATTTGACCTTAAATTATCTCTCATCACCTCTAATCACTTGATCTTATCATCCCTAATCACTCTATTTATTATCATCATCCATAATTATCCCTAATCACTCACTTCTTATCCCTCATAATAACTAATCAATCTTTAATCAGCCCTAATCATCACTAATCAATCCTTTATTGACCCTCACCACCCCTCACCATCCTTCATCACTCCATCATTGACCCTCACCATCCCTAATACATCCCTCATCATCTGGCATAATTATATAATCTAAGGATATATTTGATTCCGATCATATGTTGTTTAATCCATTATAATAGAAATTAACTCTTTTCTAGGAATAGAAATTAACACTAGTTCAGCATGGTGTAGATGTTCATCCCATGTTTTCTAAAGATTAACATGTCATAAAGGTAGATTAAAAAATGACATAGGTAAAGGTCTTGAGGATGTTTTTAAACATCTTAAAATGAATTAATTTGTTAAATGAGTTAACCTAAAAGGCATAACCAACTAATCACTCAATCCTTCTTTTGTTTTTAAGACTATATTCCAAATGTCTAGAGGTTTAACATGAATATGATGATACCTAAACTTAAGATCAATTTTGGAAAAGACTTATACACCATGGATATGGTCTAAAAGTGCCATAATATTTAAATGAGGATAATAGTTCTTCATTTTAATCTTGTTAATATTTCTTTAATTGATTCACAACTTTGGTACAAACACAATTGGGTTTCTATAAGGCAATGAATTAGGTATGATGTGTCCATTATCCATGATTTCATGGATTACCACTTGATATATTCATTCTCTAAAAATGATATGTTTTATAAAGAAGTTTGAGGTAGAAGTAGTTAAGGGATAAAATCAATAATACTATTTAGTGTATAGTATGCAAGAACTTATTTAGGTGACTAAAAGATATCCTTATATTCATCTAGTTTATGGTTCAATTATTTTATCTTTGTTATTGTTGGATAAAACACACTATGACATCGTGACATAAGGATTTCATTAAAAAAGCTAATTCTTACCATTAAGAGTATATTATTACTATAAATGATAATATTCTTGTAGTTCCTGACACTAATGACTGAAAGCTTATGAACTAACTATGCTATATGGTATTTTAGATCATGAGAATCTATCACACAATTGTAAGGATTTACTTCATATACAATATTGCAATGGTAAATATATGGTTTAACATATGTAATAAATCACACACCTATAATTTTTAGATGTCACAAAGGATTTCATCTTTTAAAAGTTTGATTTTGTACACTAAGTGACACTACTAGGTGATCCATTTCTAAAGGCCTACACTAGACCATACACTAGCATATGATTATGGATGATGTATAAATTTCAAGTTCAATTTTTTAAAATATGATTTAGGAGAAAATAAATTATTCTAACTTAGATTAGAAATGATGAAGTGTATTGTCTCACCATTAATCTAAATTTGTTAATGAAACAATATTTTTAATTCATATAATTTTTTGTTAATGGAAGTAGAGATATTTTTACTACTAACCATATCATTGGGTTTGTAATATATTATCTACTTAACTTTTTATAGTGATAGATAACTTGTACCCACTTATCGAGACGTGCAAGTAGAGATCTCATAGTGTGACACTCTTCATTGGATTGAATATTGAAGTTATTAATTGAGAACCACTTTCCAATATTGGACTACTTGTTCTAATCATTTGAAAATTATTTTCCACTCTTTGGTATGATGACTCAATCAATATACATATAAATATAAGGCATTAAATATAATTATTCAGATCATAAAATATCCTCATATGGAAATCAATTGATTGGTTTCAGTAACTTCACATAGCTTAGTGATCCTCATGTATTTAATACCCGTTTTTGGTGTTATGGTGGTTTTACTTGCTTCTCTTTTCTGGTGGATTTTCAATTGGGAATTACATCACTTCTAATAGGCCCATATTTTTTCATAGGTGTTAAATATTTATGTTAAAAAATTTCCTCCCCATCATTATTATCACTATGTCTTATATTTTATTCTAGCACTCAATTCTTCACTTGTAGCTCCTAACATTGTTAAAACCCAATAAAATACCACCATCAAGATATTAGATGGAATGATTAAGGATGAGGAGGGATGATGAGGGAGTCAATAAGGATAATGAGGAAGTGATTAGGGAGGATGAGGGAGTGATCAAGGATGATGAGTGGTGGTGAAGATTACTAAGAGAGTGATTAAGGGAGATTAGGGATGAGGAATGAGTTATTAGAGATGATGAGGTATGATGTAGTGACTAGGGATGATGAGATGTTGTAGGAGCATCACTACCTAATATAAATAGTGATCTAGTTTACATGTTTTAAGTCTTTAAAAAGTGTTTAATGTCATAAACAATTTTTAGGAATCTTTCTAAGTTTCTAGTTTTATGTAAATTTTGAATTAGATTTGTATTGGACTTTCCTACCAAATATTTCATTTAAATTTTTTAACTTTCATAGAGAATTCAATATTGTTTTAAGAAGTACAACATTGAATTTGGTGTGGTTAGAATTTATCTAGGATTTTATGATGTTACAACACATATACCTAAACTAATATTTGATAAATATGTTAGTATTTGAGTTAGTTGGGGATGCTCTCAACATACAAAAGAAGTTACAATTTAATTGATGGTTATTTGGTAATAAGAGTCTTGTCCATGTCTTATTTTGTATTTAGAGTTAGATTAAAGAGAGTTGGATATGGTAGGATTATAAAGGATGAATTTAAATAACCCCCAAAAAGTTAATAAAGACAATTTTTGATTATTTGTACAAATGAAAGCAAACAGACATTACAACTTCTTGAGTATGTGCAAAGATAGTTGATAGTGTGCATGATCATGGAACATGATTAGTAAAAAGTAACTTGTGATATTAGTGTGAGTGGTAAGTTGAAAATAAATTTTATTTGATGGTGATTATATCATTTTTCATTTGATTTTCAAATATTTTGAATGTTCAAATTACAAACTGTATACCCTGTGCTTTTACAAACTGTGCCTTAAAATTTGAGTGAAGGTTAGAGTCTTGTGAAAGAGGATATTATATTTGGTGGTATTTTATATTTTATTATTAATTATTAAATTTACATTAAAATTACTTAATATTATTTAAACATTTTATGTTTTTATTCTACTAAGGACATTTTGTGTTAAACAAATCAACCCTATCTTTTATGAGCAAAAGTCTTGAGTATACATCTATGTGAGAGGGTATATGCATGCATTGGAGTGAATATTAAAATTTATATGTTGGTGAGTTCATTATAATATTATAATTAAGTCTTATATTCCTTAAATTATCTTTCATATACTTGGATGAGCAAAATTAAAAGTAACAAAGTCATATAGTCATCAAGAAACTTAACATAGTCAAAGTGGTATCTTGTGAAAATTGGAAAATTGAGTGTTATAAATGAAAGGAATTGATTTTTTAAAGTTTTTAAATATTTGATAGAGTATTTTAAAATTTAATTTTTATTTATAAACCTTTTTTTAATGAATTGGAACAAATAACCTCTTCTTGGATTACTCAGACCTATGACTAAGTACACAGTCTATTCAAATTTGGTTAAGTCAATCTAATGTAGATTAAAAAGGGAAATATAAAACTTGAAAAAAATACTTAGGGTCAAATAAGACATAATAAAATATTAAAATTCATTATAAATGCCTTTATAATATTGAAATATCATTTTGACCCTTCTCAGGTCTATAAAACCAGTCCAAACCCTGTATTAGGGTTTCTACTTTCAAAGTGAGTTTTTAGGAGTTGTAACCTTTGATAATACATGAAATTTCTTGAAAATTTTAATTTAAACATGAAAAAATATAATATATTATTTTTAATTTGTATACTTATGGATAAGTATGGATGGGGGAGGACTGTGTGGTAGACAAGGTAGAAGGAAACCTAAAGACCTAATCTGAGAGTAGAAATAGCCAAAAGAAGTTATCAAATAGTGGAAACAAAACCTAAAACTCTATGATTAGATGGTTTATGTTATAGGGTGTCCATAAATAAGGTTTATTTTATTATTTGATTATGTAGAAGAAGAGTCTATGATAGAGTAAAAGGTAGTGTATGATATGAGGACCGTATTGAGAAGTTAAGTAGGGTTGAGAAGAAGTTAGAGAGAACTCAAAGGAATGGAAGGAATTTTTTTAGAGACATATTAAATCCTAAGGAACTAGAGACAATATTTTATCCAAGTTGTCATAAATCACAAATACTAGTAAGGGGGATAGTCTCAAAGTAAGAGAGATTGAATGCATTAAGTAAGGAGAATAGATTGAAGAGTTTAGTGAGACCATTTGAAGAATGGTGGAGAATAAATGAAATGAATAAAATTTATATGTAAATTTTAAGTTTATATAGAGTATAAATATAGAGATAAATCAATAAAATACAAATAAAAACTTATGTGGATATTGGCAAAGAGCTTGGAAAAGTAGAGTATGAAATATGGCTCTGCATCATTAGGGATGGTGAGGGGAAAGGAGGGAGTGATTATAAATGATGAATAATGGTGAGGGTAAATAAGGGAGTGATTATATATGTTGATGGATGAGTAGGGAGTGATTAGGAATGATGAAGTGGTGATTAGGGATGGTAAAGTCCAATGAGGGAGTGATTAGGGATCATCAGAGAAGGTGAGAGCGAATGAGGGAGTGATTAAATATGATGAGGGATGGTGAGGGTCAATGAAAGAGTGATGAGGTATGAGGAGGGACAAAGAGTGATTTATTAGGGATGATAAGGCATAGTGAGGGTCAATGAGGGAGTAATTAGGGATCATGAGGGAGTGATTAGAGATGACTAGGGATAGTGAGGGTTAATGAGGGAGTGATCAGGGATAATGACTAATGATAATAGAGTGATTAGGGGTGATGAGGCATGAGTAAAAAGTAATCAAGGATGTGAGAGGGATTATTATTGAGTGAAATTAACATAAAGTAGTTGTTTGATGTGTGTAGGTCATCAATGTGACTTATGCTACCCCAATCACACCACTTTGCATCAATTTCAAAGTGAGTGGTTTACAAATTTCAATTTTGACAAACCTAAGACTCTTAAAAATGCCAAGAATAAATTTGGAAGGCACAAAAATCTAAAAAATGACTATATGTTTATCAAAAATGGATATCATTTTCAAAAGTTATGTCTTAAAATCCCTAGGTTTAGTACTTAGACCTTCAAAATGCCTAAGTACTAACCTGATTGGATTTTGAAAAACTATTTTTCAAATCATAAGGCATGCAACTATGAGACCAACTCTATCAGATGTTGAGTGACCCTAATTTCTTATATTTACTAAAATAAATTTAAATTATATGAAAATATAAGCTTATGGCCAAAGTTGTCTTCACGTGTAACTCCAACATACTTGTGGAGATGGTTTTGGTCTTATGACAGAGAAATGTTTACACATTATATAATACACTATATAACATGTATGTATTATTTTAATTTTCAATAATGCATATGAAATATTATCTTCTCAATAATGTGTATGCATTATGGATCAGTAATTATTGAGCCATAAGTTAGGTAACATGATCCTGTTAATTAACATAATCATATTATTTAATAAAATGATTGTATTACATAAAATGTCCATGAAATTATCCCCCAACTTCATGCACATTCCCATTTTATTCCTTAGATTTTAAATTTTATGTGTTTCAATGATTTAGACTGTTTTACATTGTTTATGTTTAGAATACATCAATATATACATGTTTTCTTTTAGGTTTCACATGGATAAAAAGTGAAATTTGGGGCATACCTAATGACACCAAGTACAATTATCATAGAAGCCAAAATTATTCATTTATCCTTTAATTTAACACTTTTAATACTAGATAAATAAATTTAGTAATAAATAATTTGAAAACATTGACTTTGGTACACTTTGATTAAATTAGACTTTGCATACAAATTTGAATCTTATACACACTTTGTCCTATCCATCTACCCACCTGATGTCTTAGATAACCTAATTTACCAAATTCACATATTCAATATCATCTTATTTTATGTAATAAACTTCCATAACCCTAAATATAATATGTCCATATCTCAAATCATTAATTTTCATTCTTAAGATAGTATCAGTAATAGTCATATAGTTGATGTTTGTCACATGTGTCTACCTTCTATCACTAGAATCCAAAAATACTTAACAGATATTTTTCAAATTGATAAGTCTCCATTAGGTCATCTTGGATATGTTTCATCAGTTGCTCATGGTGATAATTATTATTTTTATCTATAAATATAAATCAATCCTAAGGTTATATTCACATGGTCACTACTTAGTAACAACTTGGAAATCAATTAATCACCACTTAAAAAATTGGATAGAACTATCTTAAGACATTACCATAAATAAATACATATCTAAATATCCCTCAAAAGAGTGGCCCTAGGTCCAAGTTTGAATACACACATAGGTGAAAGTATCATGGTGCCAAGTGTCAAAATCTAAACATTGCATTAAATTTTAGATTGATCATGATGTTTTTTTCTTATTAAAAGAGGGTTATGGGTTCCCTCTACCCTTTAATTCATATAAAAATATAAAAATAATTTATTAAAGGGATAAAAAAATGAGTATACCAAAAAGTCCCATTTGATATAAAAAATACACCATATCTTCCATAACCATAAGTTGTATAAATTTTATAGATTTTATATCTTAGCTATACAAATATAATAGGAATCATATTTAACACAAAAAGGAATACATATTACATAACTACTTCCTAGCCAAGTCTAAGGGTTTTCACATGTTGTATCTAAACCCAAACTGAAGACTTCATAGCTAAACCCTTCAAACCCTTGACTAAATCTCATAAAACATTCCTCAATACGAACCATCTCTAGTTAGGAAATAATTAGGCATGGAGTATAAAATCCATTACAACTCCAACAACTCTTTCCACAATAAAATATCGATTCAAGGATGGTTACTTTTTACCAAAGATATCAACCTATGCACATTAAAATCCAAAATATCATAAAAATGAACCTAAGTATTTTATTTATTTATAGACAATAAGGAGTAAGGATATTTATTAATATATACATTTTCTAATAGGTTTGAAGCTTTACTACATTCCTAAAAGCAATTATAAAATGAAATTGAAGAAAATTGTCTAGCTATCTCCTTGTTACCACATAGAATATTATTCATCTTCTAATTTTGAGGCATGCCTTTTATCATAGAATTAATGATGAACATAAAATTACCATCAATAAATACAACCTAAAATCAGTTATATTATGTAATATTTAATCTTTACGACATCTCAATGGCATCTACCTCATTATTAGTATCTTAGGAAATAATCTCACCATAAAAATTTTACTTGAAGACAACAAACCAAAGATCCTACACTAAGTAGCCCATGATTACCTCATGAGGAACCATTACAATTAATTTTTAAAAACTAAGCATTTGGTGGGAATGATCTAGAATTTAATCTTTCTTTATTTCCTACTTTAGGCTAGTGAATCATAGATAGAACGATCTTGGGCTCACTTTCTAAAATTATCCTCTCTTATACCAAAAATATTTTTGTCTTAACCAAGGGAGAGACATTAGAAAAAATAACTTGTTTAATATTTTCCCAACATCTTTCCCATTCAATGCCTTTGTCTTTAATTTTTTTTCTTATTCTATTACTTCTAAATATTGCATATCACATTTATAAGGGCAACCAATAAAGGTTAGAAAAGTGTATTAGACCATCAGGGCATGATGAAAATGATTCCTTAATGGTTCTAGGACAAACCCAAGGTTGACCTAGCCTAAATAATAGGTAAAATCACACCTTACTAGTATAAATCATTGAATAAGGAGATGTTCCACTCATTCTTCTTCTTTACACATTATGCAAATAAAGGGTATATGAAACCTATCCATTGTAGCCTAACATAAGTAAGGCTTTTTTGTTAAGAATTTAAGCTAGGTGAAGGAGTTGGCCCTTAGGGTGCTTATTGTATTCTAGATCAAAGATCTTGGATAAGCATAATCCATGTCAACAACACCCATAATAACATATTTCAAACTAGCCCTAATGTTATATATTACTAATTTGTACCTTATCCATCTTAAAATATCCTTAGTATTTATAACAAAATTTATCCTCATTATTTATATTTGTGATGATAACTCTTTATACTTAGCTAGACAATATTATTATTCAAACATCTCCATTGTATGGTATTACTCACCTAGGAAGTGAATCAACCAAATAATCAAATAATTTCACACTCTATTTTCCCCAAATATTTATTTACTTTTTTAGAGATCCCTTCTTTGTTGCAACACTAGCTCAACCTTCCAAGAATCAACCCAAAATTTTATAAGTTTTCCAATCCCAACATCCCAAGTCAGATTGCCTCTAATTAACCTTCTTGAGGAGATGATGAAATTATAGATGTGAGATCCTGAAGGAGGATTTTTAGTATTTGAAACCTCTCAATATTTTTATTATCTAAATATTTTTCTCTTACCAATCTACTCCATAAATTTTATTATTTTTCATATAAACACTAGACCAATTTTTCCTAAAAAGTGATTTTCTATATTTGAATATTTTTAATACCTATCCCACATAAAAACCTTCTACAATTTTTCAAATAGTTTTATTTTTGCCTCCTTATCATGCTAGAATAAATACTAATATTTTTTTTCATTCTTGACATCATTCTAATTAGAAACTAAAAAAATGAAATCAAATATACAAAAATATCTTGGAGAATGGATTTAATCAAACTTATTATTCCTTCTAAGCTTAGCTACTTAGCTTTTCATACTACCAATATTTATTTCAACTTGTCAATCAAATTATCTTACAACTTTGACTTGGATAAACTTGTGAATAAAGGCACTCTTACATATTTGCTGGTAAAATTCCCAATAGTAAAACCTAACTTATTAGAGATCCCTAAATATCTTTCCCTTGGTATATTAACAAATAAAAACTTAAAATAGATTTTATGTCATGAAATTGAATCATATTTTATTAGAACTTTATTCAGAAACACCACCTCATTCATTTCATTCAACCTATACAAAAGGGTATCATCCATAAATTACAAATTAGTATTTTGGTTATTATCCTCATGTGTTTTAAATCCTTTAATTTTATTGGTATCTCTCACATTATCCAATACCCTACCCAAGGATTCAACCATAATGATGGAAAGGTATGGATAAAGTGGGTATCATTGTCTTATACCCTAGTATATTTTAAAAATACCACTAGAATTCCATTTATAAAAAATAAAAAAAGACCATTGTTAGACTTTGTGTAAAAAGTATCAACATGTATTCATTACTATAGGCAACATAAGCATATGCCATATAGAAGTCTTTAAGATGTTCCATAGGATCAACTTTACCTTTGTACTTATGAAATTTAGGGAGTTCAAAATGTTTTGGAAAAGGTGTTGTCATTTTATTTACATGATATGGATATGGAAAAATTTCCTTACACTTATATTATTTTTCCAAGAAAAACTATTGTCTTGTAAGACTTGGACTTTATCCTTCATATTTTTCCACTCTTAAATGAAGTCTGGTGATAGTTGATTATTTTGACTAGAAGAGGTAAATATGTTGGAAGTTTAACCTTTGGACAGGTTTGCTTTATTTTTATCTTATGAAAATAAATATTGATTAAGGGGTGGATTGTCAATGAATTGGTTAGGAAATGTGTTGAATGGGGGATTAACATGATGTGATTGTATAAAGGTGTTTGGATTGGTGAAAAAAATAGGGTTTGTTTGGTTTGGATTAGTTATGAAGTTAGGATTTATGTATTTAAATGATTAGGGTTGTTTTAATGTGAGTTTTTAAAAGGATGTTAGCCAAAAATTTGATTTGAGTGGATGTTAGGGTTAAACAGTTAATTTTTAATGAAATATGAATTAGTGGATTTAGATAAATTGGTGTTTCATTTGAATGTAATGAAACTAATCCTATAAAATAACTTGGATTTTAAAGATAATTTGGTACACTTCTTAAAAGGAAAATTTTGATTGATGGGTCAGCTTGAATAAGTATTCAATTTTGGATTTGAAGTTGATTAGTTGATGGGTTAACTAGAATAAGTATTCAAGTTCAGATTTTGAATTTTTTTGATGGTGTTGATTGGTGAACCATGAAGGTTTGGATTTGTATTGATTGGATAAATGTAATAAATATTCAAGTCTTGAATGAATATTCAAGTTTGAATTGGATTGGTTGATGATTCTTCCTTGAGGAATTCCTTCCCTTTATCTTGGGAGATTAGGAGATTAGGATTGGAAGAACCAAAGAGAGCATTAAAAGCCTCTAAATATCCTTGTGATATAGATTGGTCTTGAATAGGTTACAAGGACTCTTTCTTAGTAATCAAATGTTGTATATTTTGAACATCAAAATCTAATGGAAGTTTGGCTCCAAATCTCAAAGCTTGAAGCAAAACTTCATTATTGTTTGACATGCTATATTGAATTAATGGATAAGGAGGAAAAATTTACTTATATATACCCTCATCTTGATAAAATCCCCCCTCCTCTTCTTCATGATCATGGATTTCATGAATATGAACATGGTGACCTTGGTTTTCTGGATTACCAAATTAGAAGGGGTCATTGCCAAAAGGCTCATCCTTCAACCTAAGAATATTTAATATAGCTCTATGCCTTGTGATGGGATAAATTGTTAAGGGAAAGTTTTTGAATCAAAAACTGATAAAAATATTAACACCAAACTCTAAGAAATGTGAAATACCAAAATGACTAAAATTTGATTAACAATAAGATTATTTTGAGTATTGATTGTAAATTTGTGATTTTAAAGATTTTTGGATTATGAATTGTTTCAAGACTCAAAAAAAATTTGGTTTCAATCAAATATTTTAGCACATGGTATATCACTAGGAAATAAACTAACAAGTTCTATTCTAAAGACACATGCATTGTAAAAAGGATAAAATCTAGGCAAATGGACTTGAATAACCCATAGGATTTTTGTGTTACTTAATTTTCTATTGATTTATCTATGGATTAATATTTCAAGGCACTAATAATGGATTATCTTATCATTCTTATGGACCATTAAGATCAATTTCAAGGGTGAATGGAAAGTAGCTTCTCAGTGCTAACTGCTAACTGATGCACTACAAGTTAAATGGTAAAAAAAGATTTCCTATGCTTAAGGTATAAATAATATTATCTAGGGGAATAATCTATATACCTTTCAATATGATGAGGCTTAAAATTGTGAAAGAAGCTAATTTGACACATGCACACAAATGTGCCTAGCCCAATGTGCCCAACACAACTATAAGATTTCAGTGTGTTGACATATGAAAAACCAAACTTTGAGTCATGTTATCTAAAGCCTAGGTATCAGATCATATAATCCCCTCACTTCATGACATGCTGAAAACACAATACCTCTTAGCCAAAAATGACAACTCTAATCAATTTATATACCCCACTAGTACATGGGGTTTGGCCTACAAAATTTTGATAAAATCCATTGTTAAAAGAGCCTTTAATAAAATAAAAAAATAAAAAATAAAAAGATTAAAATTTTAAAATCTAAATTTTTGCTTATAGGGATAATTACCAATTTGAAATTAAAAAAATAAAGTCTCCATAAACATCTCAGAGAGTTAAAATGAGTAACTTGTAGTAAATTAAACTACATGTTTCTATTTTTATTGAAACACTACATTAAAAAATAACATTTAAATATGAATCTAATGGATAAATTTATGCCTTTTAAATTTTAAGACCTTAAATAATAAAACTCAGACATATTTTCAATAAAATAAAATCTAAAAAAAAACATAACCTTTCTCCACCACCCTTAAAATATCAAGAAGAATTGACTCTCCTACTTGAGGACACCATTGTAGTCAACATTGGGACAAATGGAAGTTCAAATATAGTCAAACATTCCACATTATTAACTCAAAAATAATAAGAAACATTCACCTTTTTACTTAAATAAATTTGTAACATATTTGCATGGTCTTATGTAGGCATGCTAGGGATTAATCCTTCACTTGTGCATCATCTTTTGGTTTAACTAAATGAAAATCCTATAAAGTAAAAACTTATAAAGATACATCCCAAAGTTTCACTATTAGTGAAAGAATAAATAAAAAGGTAATTAGAGGTTGGCTTCATTTGTCCCATACACTACTCATATTGGATATCTAATGTTTTACTAGTATCAAGGAAACTATCTATAATCAGGGTATGTGTAGACTTCAAGGGTATAAATAAGGCATGTCCCAAATATGACTATCCATTTCTAAACATAGACATGATTTTGGACTCCTCCGTTGGTCATGAAATATTATCTTTAATAGATGGTTTCTTGGGTTATAACCAAATCAAAATAGCTCATAAAGACCAACATAAGATATCATTTATAACACCTTGGGGTATTTCTATTTATTCTAAATAATGATGAAACCATATACTAGAGAGCAATGTTAATTATCTTTCATGATATGTTTCATGACATCATGGAGGACTATGTTGATGACATTCTTGATAAATCAAAATCTAGAGTAGAGCATCCCAAAATACTTTGTAGAATGTTTGATATAATGAGAGAGTATAAAATATTTCTAAATCCAAAGAAGTGTGTCATTGGGTGACATTTAAAATCTATTAGGATTCATATATTCACACCACGATATAGAAGTTTATCCTTCCAAAGTTTCAAATATAATGAATATGCCTCCACCTAAAAATCTCAAGCAAATCCATAATTTGAAAGGTAAAATTAAAGTAATATAAAGGTTCATATCATATCATACAGAAAATTTTCATTTATTAACATTTTTTGATTAAAAAATATACTCTATTCACTTGGAATGAAGATTGTAATAAGGCATATTAAAGTATTAAACAATTTCTTTCCAATCTACCATTTCTAATGTTGCCTAATTTTTTCCTTTTGTATATATCTTATACAAAATATGCATTGGGGTCATTGTTGGCACAGCTTGATTATAGTGGATCATAATAGGCAATGTATTACCTTAAAAAAAAATTGGTGCCATATGAGCTTAATTACTCTCCCCTGGAAAAGGCATGTCTCACAGTTGTTTTTTCTTACCAAAAACTTCACCACTACATGCTCAATAATCAAACTCAAATCATTGCCAAAATTAACCCTCTTAAATATCTCTTATCCAAAATAACTTTGATAGGTAGAATGGATAAGTGGGTCATGTTTATTAGTGAGTTTGATCTTTAGTATGTAAATCAAAAAATAATCAAGGGACATGTATTCGTAGATGTCACATATCTCCTAGATGAAGAAGTTATGTCAATAATGAATCCCTGGTCTATCAATTATATTTTGATGGCTCTTTTACCTTTCAAATTTTAGGGGTAGATATCTTAATGATTACTCCTAATGAGGACTTAATTTAAAAATCATTCTAGATTGAATTTCCTTGTACAAACAACGTAGAAGAATACTAAGCCCTCATAGTTGGTCTTAAACTTGCAATAAAATGGGGTATACAAAATATTCTTGTGTTTGGTGATTAAAAACTAATTATAAATCAAGTCACCAATGAATTCCAAAATTATGGTGAAAAATTAATCCCATACAAAATTATGGTGGATAGCCTCAAGTTTCACTTTACATCTATACAATTTGAACAAGTGCCAAGGGTTAATAACAAAGAACCTAACACCATAGTAACTATTGGTTTATTAATTGATCTCAAAATTAAGCACAAAAAATTAATTTTAGAGTACTTGATGGTATCAATATATGATACTCTTAATTTTGAGATGGTTTGTGAGGTGGTTGGCCGTACTTATCCTTGGTACATTGACATTTGTGAATATCTCCATAATAACACCCTTCTATCTAACTTCACACATAATCAACACAAATCCTTTATTCAATAAGCATCTTGATTTACTATCCTTGGTTAAACCTTATATTTAATAGGTTCTAATGGAACCATATTATGATTTTTAAATTCTAAAAAATCCATTTTATTCAGTATAAGAAGTTCATGAGGGAATTTACAATGTTCATTCTAGTGGTTTAGTCCTTGCTAAGAAGCTCTTATGTGTAGGTTACTGTATACACATAATATTTTAAAACTTGATAAATTAATAATGCTTTATCTCTTGTAGGAATCCATCAAGTCTCAATCTCTTTGAGAATATGACTTAAATGGTGCACTGGGAAATGGGTGGGTAGACCATTAGTGTTTTGTAGGATTATTGTCCCCTATAAAACCATTTGCTATCAATATAACATTATCCTAGACACTTCCTTAATCCTTGGCACCTCTCTTACACACTCCTCCAAGAATTTCACCACCTTCATTAGCACCTACCTAAGCCTAAAACCCTTTTTAATGGTTTGCATTACATTATCAACCTGGGTCATCCTTTTATCCTAATTATTAAAATCATGTTATGGGTCTAGGTTAGCTCTAGCCAACCTAGACCTAGATCTAATTTGTTTATATCAATTAACAATATAGATTCGATTAGGATGACCTTATTATCAAAACTTTTAAAATGGTTTAGGGTTAGATTCAACTATATTTACACATTTATTTCACTATTTCTTAAGAGACAACATAATTAATTATTTATTTATGATTATTTACAATCTTCTCTTCTACCATTGTACTTGAGGACTTATTATTTAGGGTTTATACTTGGATAATAATCTTGTCTTGTGGAAAAGTCTTGAATGCTTTTGCCTTTCTTAGTGATCCTTACAAACCACAAAAAAATCTTACAAAGCACCTTTGGCCAAAGGAGTGATTGAGTCTCGACAAGTTCATATTCAAGGTAAGTATCTCTAACTTTACTCCTCTATTTTAGTAAAACAAAGTATCATAAGTAATGGATTTTGAATATATTTCTCTCTCTATGCATTAGTGTTTTACCTACACATAGCTTAATTAGGATTTTCCTATGCATGTTTACAATTTATATTTATCACACCCACTTTGTACTACAAACTTTGGTGAGCACTAGATTAGACTTTACTTGTCATTTACTTAGTGAATATGAAAACATAGGTCCTAGCTAGGGTTATTGCATAGTGTTTCTTGATTAAAGGCTTTAGAACCCTCTCTAGTGATTTTTTTATGGTAAGAGATCCCTTGGATAGGTCTAGATGATCCATATTAGTCATAACCTTGAATATTTAATGAATCAAAAATTGGAAGAGTAAGTAGGATTTGTATTCTCCAAGCTAGGATTAATTAATAGATCAATTACATTTCCATTTGTATACATTCTGTTGAACCCAACATGAATTATACCCTTGTAGGTTTTCTTTCACGCTTTTATTTTATCATCATATTATATTTTTCTATTTTTATAGTAATGTATCAAACTTATAAGTATAGTTATAACAATCTATACACAAGTTTAACATAGCCACTCAAAAATGACTACATTCTATCTGTATAGGTCTTCTCCAAATATAGGTGACTGGATCGATCAACTTGACACAATATTTTTTTTAGTTTTAGATTTGAATACATAGTCAAACTAGTTGACTCTATTCATAATTCTCATCTTTCAGCATACAAGTGTGCAACCATAGTCAAACTAGTTGACTTTTTTCATTATTTCTTCTTCAGCACATAGGTTTTTCAAACTCTGTTAAGTCGACCAATTCTATTAGTAGATTTTTTGAATCAATAGTTAAGCATCACAAAATAAAAATTTTTAATCTAAACATCTTCAAACCCATCAAGGTTCATTCTTACTCCCTTTATCATTTCATTTCTTCCTTTTTATTACTATTTTTCACAGGTTTTTAGTCTATAAAAATATGGCCCTACACATAACTAGGTCAACTATCTTGACATAGTTCTGTACCCTATTTTCTATCTTAAATACATAGTTGACATGTTTGACTATGTTCTTCCAGATATTACTTCTACATAACAATAGTGACTTAGTTGACTCTATTATGCACTATTTTCAAATAGTATCACCTAAATTGATTCCATACTCTTCACAATAAATAAAGTAACCTCTTTTCCCTAGTAATTAATTCACCTTACCTTTCAATTATTTGCATGCTTAGAGTAACAAACATAGATTAATTATGTGTTTTTTAAAAAATTACCAAGTTAATTAAAAAATTACCAAGTTAATCACACTATATTTCTCTTTTTCATACACTTACAAACCACTTTACACAAAAAAATCCTTAAACATTTGTATTCCTAGGGCTTACCTACTAGGATTTCATCACTAAGGGAAATGCCAATTTGGTTCTCTATCCATGTATAAACACATGGTTGATGGTATATATTGGTAAATCACTTGACACATTTATTGATATGGGATTGTGAAGTGGGGGGTATGCCCCAATACCAAGCCACTACCATCACCAGTATAGATCCATTTTAGCCTAAACTTCTTGAAACCATCTTTACATTACTTTCTAGTTCCTCAGTATAGTGAATTCCCCATCAAATTAAATTTAAACTTTATTATAAATTAATAAAAATTAGGAATGATTAATTAGTTAGCATTTAATTTCAAGTTCTTACTTGCTCTTTGATCATTATATTTTATATTATAAAACTTACATTAGCCAATGTCAATGCAAGATTTGTGTTGTATGTTCCAATTGGATCTATCACATTAAACCAATTTTTTGTGTGCTTAATTCATTTGCTTGGATATCATCTTGCAAGATATTTCTATATTTTCATAACATTATCACCCTTGTCAATACAATCTCTTTTGGAGTATAAATCATGTTTATCTACAATACATAGTCACTGCCCACAACTATGTATTTTATCTACCTAATCAGTTACCCCTTTAAAATTACACATTCAACCCATCTAACTATGTATCTTTCTCATCTATTTAGTTCATATATATGCATTACAGTATCAACCTATCTAACAATGTATCTATCTAATATTTTTTCAATCTTATCCTTTACAACACAGTCAACTAACTCAACTATGTCCTTTTGTCTTCCTTTTTCATGAATTTATTTCACATACTCTATTGACCCAAATAGACATTATACCTCTTGGCTGACACTATTTTGTGTCTGGTCAACTCCATATCTATTTTTAATTTTTGTTTCTTGATCTCAAATTCCTTCTTCAAGCATTATGAAATCCCTTATTAGAGTCTTTTTGGACAACCTAAATCCATTTAGATTCTATATGTGATGCTCTTTTCTTCCTACCTTTACTTCTCAAGATAATCCTCACTCATAGAGAACATCTTCTCCTCCCTCATCTTTTGATTACAACATCATCCAAATTGCTCAAACTAATGAGATTGGTAGATTATATCATTTTCACACTTATCAATATAATTTCCATCTTTAAACATCTCACCATAATGTGGGGGAAATTGACACAAGCCTATACAATAACCCTACAAGGAACATCTCAATTAGCAACCCTCCCCCTAATACTAATTCATGGAATCCTCCTATAAACACCACCTCACCAATTTATACAACTCAGATTTGTTCACAGATAGTGAAAAAATAAACATAATACAAACATTTAACACCTTCCAAATGATGAAACTATAACATAATTTGATCAACATGACTAATCAACCTCCCATTCTTCTCCCTCAAAATAATCAAAACTCTATTCCTCCACCTATTACAGATGTCAGGGGTAATGTTATTCCCAAACTTATTATGCACAATAAGATGCTTTAACACATCCAAAATTATCTTTTATATCCTTTTATTATTTATATTGATATTGGTAATATATCTCCAAATATTAAATATGATTGGACTAAAGACCCTGCATCTTATCTTAAGTCATTTAACAATATTTACAAAGAGTGGATCCAAAATAATACTTTATCCACATCTAAAATTTTAATTAAAACCTTCACCAGTGATGTAGTTTAATGGTATAATCAACTTACCTAACATTCTCTATGGAAACTAGAGGATTTAGTCAATATTCTAGTTAAGGAATTTTTACACAATGATGTTCCCAAAAATTAACTTTGTCATTTTATTAATGTTAAGCAATCCCCTACCAAATCAGCTCATGATTTTATAAAAATATGGAAATCCTTAGCTCATAAGGCCAATCAAAACATGACTCATGATAACTTGTTTAGAATCTTTATAATAACATTAACACCCTCACTGAAATACAAGGTTTGAAATTTCAATCCACAAACATTAAATAAGGATCTTTACTAAACTAACTACCAAGACTTATTAATTAAATAGTTTGAACCTAATACTAAAAACATGAAGGGATATTTCCAACATTCAACAAATGCGATAACTAGCAATCCTCCTCAACCCAAACCAAGAGTAGCCAAAGCTGAAAAATCCCCAATCTTCTCATATGTCATTAATCATGAAACAAATGAAACAATTTTTAGTGCCCTATAAAACATTTATGTACCCCAATAATTATCCTAAATGGCATGATCCTAATCAATTTTGTTGGTTCCACACTGATATGGGTTATTCCCATGAAACATATAGAGGGATTACAAAATTTTATGTTTATTTTATGTTTGGTGATTCATTCAATCATGATGCCATGATCAAGATCCATAATCAAGATTACATTACTGATTCTTGAAATAAATAAGCTTCCAAAGCTTCTTATTATAATAACCCAAAACATCTATCTATATCTAACCCTCAATGGGACAACCCCTCAAGTCATACTTATAAAAATGCAGTAACTTTTTTCTAAAATAAATAATTTAACATTAATTCCATAAAATAAAATAATACAACATAACCAAATCATAACTAAGAATAATATTACTCTAAATCAAATACAACATACAATATAAATCTTATACAACTCCAAGGAAATTAAATAACATATAACATGGATACAACTGGTTTGGCAATATAATAACTACTATTCAAATACAAAAACACATAATAAAATTACATTAATTCTAAAAATATAACCTAATACAATAATTATATACCAAGCTCTTCATAGATTGAGTCAAACCAAGTTGTGTATCATAGATAATCTCAAGTGTCATCTCTAGGTAGTACTATAATGGGAAGGGAGAGAATCATCTGAGAACTTTGCCACTCTAACCATAGACCAACAATCCCCTACATAATTCCCTATCAATAAATTTCCCTTCCTTCATGGATAGGTAGATATAATAGTGTAAGAATCTAGTGAGATGTGTTAGTACTATGTATGCTGTAAGATTTGTAAAAACATATAGTTTACCATAAAGAAATATGTTCTAACATGATATCACATAACATGCAAAGAAAACATTTAAATATATCTAACATTTCTTTGGAAAATTTTTTCATATGATCATTTAGATTGATCAATTTCATAACACATAACTTGATCGGATTATCTATCGGTGGTACTACCTAGGCTAGTGGAATCTGCTTGCTACCTTTAGTATCATCAATATGGTTTCTAAAATAAGCATATATTAACATAGTATATAACTCAAATACTCATACAAATTAAATAATTCATACAATAATATCACATCACATGCTAAACAAGGAGAAAGTAAGGTATATAAAATCATTTACGAATGAATGAGTCTTACATTAAAATCAATCCTGAATTGGAAACAATGACCACTATATATACCACTTAGGTAAAACACACAATAAAATATAGACTAATACTACAATAATATGCAAGTAACTACACCTAAAGACAACCCATATTATCATAGTTGGGTGTTCTTAGGTATGACTACTAATTTTCTCATAATTAGTCATAGATACATGAAATCATGAACTCTTTGTCGAACAAGCATATGTAACAAAACAATTTTTACAAACACATAAAAATCTAATCATTAATTTAATCTCTCAAGATTGTATGCATGCATATAGAATGTCTTACCAACTATTATAACACTTACTAACCAAAATAACAACCAACACATACATTCAATCATTCAACATAGATGAGAACCCACACATATAGCTACAATGTGTGCCACTGAGTATATACTTTTAATCGAAGGTATCCCATAATATCATAGCTTATTTTACATTATCACTCTACTCAAACATGAGGAATCAAACTTGCATAATCAATAACAAGATTATACCATCCAATTATATCCTAGATAATACTAAAACATAATAATTAGATGAAAACATAACCTAAAAGCATGCATTTTAAAGCATCATAAGTCTAACCAATTGCACATATCAATACTCAAAAAATTGCATACAAGCTTTTAGTCTTCAATAGTTACCAATTATGGGATAACTGCAAATCAATTAAACTTTACAAGAACTTAACTTAAGGGTCAATATATGGTTGAAGTTCCCACTTTCTAGATCCCTTATATCCTTTTTATCAATTTGCTAATTTAGATAAAGGAAATATATCTAAAGACTATGAAGTTACATAATCAAATGAATATCCAAGTCCATGTATACATTATTTCTATATGAATATTTTTATACTCTTTAGTTTCTTTAATAGTACTTAATAAAAATACAATAATGGATTGCAAAGTCTCAAAAGTCATAATCACTTTCATGGACATCTTGGTATGTCTCATAAGATATAACATCCAATATATTATCTTTTTAATATTATTACATTAATTAATCTCTTATCTAAAAGCCCATTATTACTGGTTAATATGGATATGACTATGAAAAGGATACCTTAAAACTCAATTTATAATATTAAACCTCAAAGTACACTTTAATAATTAGTATTATTACTATTTATCAATTTAACCAATTTTATTATCTTTTTTTTATTTTCATGATAATCACACTCAAACTACAATTCAAAAATTTGAGGAAAAATAAATTTCCACTGAACATTTGACCTTGCATTTAAGAGAAACATATTTTTCTTAACCCGAAGACTCAATGTCCTTAATCATTTCACTTTATTGATTTCTTCATTTTAACTTATACATAACATGATGTCTTCCATGATAACTCAACATTTTTCACTATTCTTGGAGTTTCATAATATATATCCAACATTTTGTAAAATACATAGAATTTAATAAAGGTTCATCAAGATATCCATTTAAATAAATATTCAGTGTGGTATTTATTATACACCACTTTTACTCAACCATAATAATTATTAAGTGCTACCAATAAAATTCCTTTCTAGTAAATATCAAAATATGACACAGTGTTTTAATATTATGTCTCAAAGTTACAAATACTCAACGTTGACCAATATAACTCATCAGTTTTTGGAATGACATAGCATTTTTTTTTCTAGCTCAATTATTTTATTTAAAGGCTCCTAAATGGGATGTTGATTGATATTTTAGTAAAACTCAGCCTTGAACATATGAAATGCCTCCTATAAAATAAGAATTTTGAGCTATGTTATTATATCATAGCCCAAACTAACTAAGGTATGGTTTTATATGAGTGAGACATAGATCTCTATCATCAGACATAGGTCAAAATTAAAAAACATATCTCAAGTGGTATAAAACTCAACTTTATAACATTTGAATGTCATAAAAAAAGACTAACATGTATCCACATAGGACATTGGGAAGTGGGATGCAGATTTGAAAGAAATGGAATATGAATATGGCAGTTGGGATGCAATCCATGGATGTGAGATGCAGGCCATAAATAGAATAAAACATAGGACATCAAGAAAAATAAGATGTAGGTCTAAAAGTAATGATAGACAAATATGAAGAGATGGGACATTGACTTGGTAGGTGGAATGTAGATTTTAAAGGATTAAAACTCAGGTTATATTATATAGCCAAGTATTTCAATTGTAGGCTCAAAAAAATGTTTCTAATTATAATTACAACATATGTATAATAAATCCAATACAACTATAAAAACATAGCATAGCCTCCTAATAATGAAATAAAATTTAGGTTTTTGAAAACATGATGGAACCCAATTTAAAATAGGGAAACATAGCATTTAAAGTCACCATTCAGGATTGAAATCTAGATGTAGGCTTAAAAAGAGGAAAATACACATGCTTTTAATATGACACTGACCTTTTTATAAAGAGAGACTGGTTTATTTTTACAAAATTCAATGTTAACCAATTACTATGGAACATCATCCACTATAATTGGGTGTAGCCTTATCGAAGTTAAAACTCAGCGTCTTATGTTAATATGAGGGCTATATAGAAAAGAAGATGCATGTACCTCTAAATTCAATTTTGGGCAATTACTACATAGTCTCTTAGAGCAAATACCCATGTCTATATGTCAAAATAAATTCTATAAAAAATATCTAATACATTGTCCTTTATATAAAGTGCAGGATTGCTAAAAATAATTGTACCAAAGACATAATAACACAACACTTACTAGACTACTACAACAACACAAGTCAAAAATAAGATGAGAAAAAATCCACATACTTAGACACCAAGCTCAATGAATTTGGATGTAGCTCTTTAAATTAAATAACTACACAAGTTCATCCTATTTATCATGTAGGAATCATAATTACAAGTTCAACCTGGTAAAGTGTATTTACTTTCTCCACTTATTTGTGCTCTTCCCCCTTCAGCTTCTCTTTTCCCATCCATGTGTTTTTATTCAAACATTATTCTCTTATTTATAAAACTTAAATTCTCTTATAAATCCAGTGATCCTCCTTTGCATGAATACTCTCTATTTTTTTAATCCATGCATGCCAATCTATTCTTCTTGTTCTCTCAATATTCACTTAAGTTGACTTAATAATCTATTTCCTAATGTTTAAATAAATTCCTACATGGATATTCAAGAGAATTTAACTCAACTTCTAAATTTATTAACTTATGTTAATTTATTTTCTTTCACTTTAGTTTATCAAACTAACATGCTAAGTTAACAAAAATAATAATGAAATCCATTTTATTAATTTCTAAATAAATTTCATGCATAATTCTAATTTTAAGAAAATAATCTTTACCAAGATAATTATGTGATTAATTACCTTTTATTTTCTAGATAATTGTATTTAAAATAATAATACTTTTAATGTAATTAATAATTATCTTTTGGATTTAAATTCAAAAATCAAGTCAATTGAACTAAAGAAATCAAATGCATACTAAAACTAATTCCACAACATAAATATAACCATAGATGATAATTCATAATTACGCACTAACATTTACGCCTATTATTTAAAATCTATTTTGTGTGTAGGGTCACTAACATTCTCCACTGGTATTTCCCCTAATCATTCCATCTAGCTAGTCCTCTCCAATGATGCTCTCCCTTGTCAAACTTTGAGGGTGTGACCTATCTTGTATCCACCTCACAACAAGTAGGTAGTTAGTCTGATTTACCATAAATATCATTAATGATGCACAAATAACTAACACATATCCATAATGCACATAATATAACATATAGTTATCAAATCATGTACTCAAATCAACAATGTTACTATTTTATTATAGTATATGTCATAACGATAAAATTCAAATCAATATTAATCAATTATTAACCATACTAATCAATGGATTAAAGTTTTATAAGTTATAAGGTGAAATCAGGATGCGACATCCTCCCCACCTAAAATTGGTCATTGCCTTGATGACTCTTATTCAAACAAAATTTATGATTAGTAAACATAATTTAACAGTATAACAATATAGTATTAAGTGTTATATCATGTGATTAAATACAAAAATTACTTGAATAACTTATACTAGTTCTCCTAATTAGCAATATTCTTAGAGAATTGGTCTCACAAGACCCTATTCTATGACATTTCCTATTCTACAAATAAGTTTCATGAAAAGTCATTTTATGTTGACTGGTTTTATCATGACCACCCAGGGTCTAGAACCATAAGAAAAGTCTAATAAAAACTTGGTAAAAGTTTAAATGCTAATTCAATAACACATGATATCATCACAAATGTCAAAATGAATAATCAAACAATTGAATTTGATAAGTTCTTCCTGTCAAATACTAGATTTGACAAATCTATCTATCAAATCCAACTTAGTAACAACTGAGTCAATGTGAGGTTAAGTAGGATACCATCTTGTCACTTAGAGCTAACATTCCTTATTCACCAACCATTCTTCAAGTCTCCATGACTGAATGATCTTAAAAAAGAGTACATGGTTATATGAAACAAAAATCTATACAAATAGATTATAAAAATCAATATTATATGCTAAAATATTCCATATGGATTAACATACACACAAGAAAAATCATACAATCATCTTAAAATTGAATCAAGTTGATACTAATGAATCAAAACTAGTATCATATCTAACAACTTAACCTATAGTGTTATATTCATAGTAAAATTAAAATAATATTATAACATGAAAAGGCTAAGGATCATACCATCCTTACAACCGTATAAGTGAAATAATGTTTCTTTGCTTTCACAACTAGCACACAACAAGTTAAAAAGTTTATATCAACCCCTAGACTTACCAAGATGTTATGCACATCTTATACCTTACTTGCTCCTGAAGAAAGGTACACATATAACTCTTCAAAATAATATGTTTTAAGAAGAAAATAATATCAATCTAAACAAAGATATACAATAACATAATAATTGTAATCAATTAGAATTAATATAAATTCAATTTTAGCCACTCTTTATGGTCAATTCCATAGTTAGATAAAATAGTGATTCTAAAAATACATAATTATAAGGTAGAGAATTAAATTTTTGTAAAAATAAACTTCCTACATACCCTCATATGGTAGCAGGGACATTACAACCTAAGTTTCTAAACCATCATTCACTTACTAACTTGTAATTGTAGTATTGTAACCTACCTCTATAACCATAAATAAAATATGCACCATAAGGATACATCACTCCATTCAAACCTACATCTTTTCTCAAAAAGAAGTAAAAAACACCATCCCTCAAACTCAAGGGAATAAGATCAAAACAAGAATTTAAAAATAAGTTTTTCCACTAAAGGAAACTCTAAATCAACATCTTGAAAATATGAATCTTCTCAGTAGCTTAAAATTATGTAAGAGGTGAGAGAGACTAACAAATAACTTCTAAGCTAACTAAGATATATGACACTTCTTTTCAAATAAATATAAATATAAATACATTAGTCCACATATAAAAATCCTAACACAAAGAAATATTGAAAAACACATCTACATTTAACTATAAGAAAATTTCCACCACACTAGGTGGTTCCAAACTAGAATTTTCTTATAAGATTCCCATTCCTAGGATGTATGAATAAGTAAGACACAAAAATAATGCATATATGCCTAAGAGAGAAGCACTCCATGCTATAAAACATAAAACAAAAATGGTGAAGGTAATTCAAGATGTTCACTCTAAATATCAAAAATATGGTAGGAAACTCTTGTTCACACTCATGAACTAAGCTATGCACATACTGACCCAAACACCTTATAATAATATCACCAATGAGACATTCGATAATAACCCTTTAACATCTCTAAGAGAGTACAAATTATTTGAGGATATACACTCAATGTACCATACATACCTACATATTTCTCCTTTCTATTTAATAGAAAGGTATGAAAATGCTAATTGACTCGTTAGGTACTAGAGTTCAAGCCTTAGCTCTAATACCACATGTGATAACCTCTCAAGCTGTTCTTATGAAAATTCAAAAAAAAATTATTCCATATAATAAAATAATATAACATAAATAAATCATAACTAAGAATAATATTAATCTAATTCAAATATTGCATATAATATAAATCTTATACAACTCCAAGGAAAATAAATACCATAAAACATAGTTATGGCTGGTCTAACAATATAACAACTGGTGTTTAAATATACAAATACATAATATAATTACATTCCTTTATGCATACAACCTAATACAATAAACATATACCAAGCTCTCTAGAGCTCTAGTCAAATCAATTGTTGTATTGTTGTGAATCTCAAGTGTCATCTCTAGGTAGTACTATAGTGGGGAGGAAGAGAATCATCTGAGTGATGTACCACTCTAACCATGGAAAAATGATCCCTTAAATAATCCTCTATCAATAAATGGCCCTCCCTTCATGGATAGGTATATAGAATGGTGTAAAAATCTTGTGAGATGTGCTAATACCTAGTGTGTTATAGGATTTCTAAAAACATGCAGTGTATCATAAAGAAATCCATTCTAACATGATATCACACAACATGAAAATTAGACATATGAAATGAAAATGTATCTAACATTACTTTGGCCAAAGTTTTCATATGATCATTTAGATTGGTCAATTTCATAACACACCACTTGATCAGATGATCTATTGGTGGTAATACCTAGGCTAGTGGAATGCATCTCACTACCTATTAGTATTATCAATATGGTTTATAAAATAAGCATATAAAACATAGTATATAGCTCAAATACTCATAAAAATTAAATCTTCCATGCAATAATATCACATCACATGCTAAACAAGGAGAAAACAAGGTATACACATAATCATTTACACATGAATGCATTTTACATTAAAATCAATCCTGAATTGGATATAATGACCACCGTTTATACCACCCAGGTAAAAAACACAATAAACTATAGACTAATACTACTATAATTAAATCCAAGTAACTACACCTCAAGACAACCCATTTATCATAGTTGGGTGTTCTTAGGAATGACTACTAATTTTCTCATAATTAGTCATACAAAGTAGTCATAGATACACAGAATCATAAACTCTTTGTTAAACAAGCATATGTAACAAAAAAAATTATACAAACACGTAAAATTATAATATTTAATTTACTCTATCAAGATTATGTGCACTCAAACATGATGTCTTACCAACTATTATAACACATACAATCAATCATTCAACATAGATGAGAAGCTAGGCATACAACTATAGTATGTACCATCCAAGAATATACTTTTAAGAGGAGGTATCCCATAATATTATATCTTATTGTGCATGAACACTCTACTCAAACATGAAAAATCAAACTTGCATAATAAAGAACAAGATTATACCATCTGGGTATATCATAGATAATATTGAATCATAATAATCAGATGAAAATATAACTTAAATAGACACTTCCTAAGGCATCATAAGTCTAACCATTTGTACATAATGATACTCTCATAAAATTGCATACAATATTTTAGTCTTCAATAGTTACCAATTATGAGATAATTTCAAATTAATTAAACTTTGCAGGAACTTAACTTAAGGGTTAGTATACATGGTTGAAGTTTCCACTTCCTAGATCCTTTATATCCTTTTTATCAATTTTCTACTTTAAATAAAGGAAATATATCTAAATTCCTATGAAGTTACATAATCAAATGAATATCTGAGTCCATGTATACATAATTTTTATATGAATACCCTTATACACTTTAGTTGCTTCAATAATAATTAATAACAATTTAATAATGAATTACAAAGTCTCAAAAGTCATAATCACTTTCATTGACATCTTGGTATGTCTCATAAGATATACCCTCTAACATATTATCTTTTTAATAGTATTACATTAATCAATCTCTTATCTAAAAGGCCATTATTCCTAGTTAATATGGATATGACTATGAAATAGATACCTTAAAACTCAATTTATAATATTAAACCTCAAAGTACACTTTAATAATTAGTATTATTCCTATTTATCAATTTAACTAGTTTTATAATATTTTTTTATTTTCATGATAATTACACTCAAATTTTAATTCAAAAATATGATCAAAATAAAGTTCCACCAAACATTTGACCTTGCATTTAAGAGAAACATATTTTTAATAACCCGAAGGATCAATGTCTTAACTAAATACTCAATGTCCTTAATCATTTCACTTTATTGACTTCTTCATTTTAACTTATATATAACACAATGTCTTCCATGATAACTCAACATTTTCCACTATTCTTGGAGTTTCATAATATATATCCAACATTTTGTAAAATACACAAAATTTGATAAAGGTTCAACAAAATATCCATTTAAATAAATATTCAGTGTGGTATTTCATTATACACCACTTTTACTCAACAATAATAATTATTAAGTGCTACCAATAAAATTATTTTTTAATAAATATCAAAATATGACAACTATTTTAATATTATGTCTCAAAGTTATAAATAATCAATGTTGACCAATATAACTCATCAGTTTTTGGAATGACTTAGCATTTTTTTTTATAACTCAATTGTTTGATTTAAAGGATCCTAAATGGGATGCTTATCTATATTTTAATAAAAATCAACCTTGAACATGTGAAAAACCTCCTCTAAAATAAGAATGTTGACTTATGTTATTGTACTGTAGCCCAAACTGACTAAGTTAGAAGTTCATATGAGTGAGACACAGATCTCTACCATTGGATGCAGGGCAAATTTTCAAAACACATCTCAAGGGGTATAAAACTTAGCCTTATAACATTTAAATGTCATAAAAATATTAATACATATCCACATAGGACATTGAGAAGTGGGATACAAATTTGAAAGAAATGAAATATGAATCTGGCAGTTGGGATGTAATCCATGACTATGAGATGCAAGCCATAAATAGAATAAAACACATGCCATCAAGAGAAATAATATGTATGTCTACAATTAATAATACACCAATATGAAGAGATGGGATTCTGACTTGGTAGGTGGAACATGGATTTTAAAGGATTAAAACTTAGGGTATATTATACAATGAAGTATTTCAATTGTAGGCTAAAAAAATGTTGCCAATTATAATTACCACATAGGTTAATAAATCCAACGTAGCTATAAAAACATAGTGAAACCTCCTAATAATGAAATAAAATGTAGGTCTTTGAAAGTAGGATGGAATGTAGTTTAAAATAAGGAAATGTAGCCTTTAAAGTCACCATTCAGGATTGAAAACTAGATGCAGGCTTAAAAAGATGAAAATACACATGATTTAAATATAGCATTTACCTTTTTATAAAGAGATACTCATTTATTTTCACAACATTCAATTCTAGGAATTTACTATAGAATGCCATTTTCTATAATGAGGCATAGCCTTATCTAAGTTAAAACTCAATGATTTAACGTTTTGGGGAATAATGGAGTCTTATTCCTATTTTAGTTTAGTGTCTAAATTAATAAATTAGTAAATAATATTGAAATAATTATAGTCTTAATTTGTATAATTTATATTTTCTACCTTTCTAAAAATAATAATAAATAAGGAGAAATATAATTTATCTTAAAATATGCTGAGATGGTTAATACAGTGCTTGAAATTGGCTATGCAAGACTGGGACAATATCATCAAACTAAATCTATATTTTCTTGGAAAAAATATAGGAGTGATAAATTTAGGAAACTTTGATGTCTAATGTTGTTTTCCACTCCTACCGCTATTATCCAAACTAGTTATAAAGACCTTAATGTTTTGGGTTCTTTGCATTGTTCCTATGTGACACTGCCTATGAAATATTGAGTGATGAATGTTGATGGGGCTCGCTATAGAGATGATTTAATCTTAAAACCCTAATCCTTCATCTTTCTTGATAAATGATATTTGAATCCACTTGAAAAGGGGGTCTAATGTGTGTAAGATTCATTAAACATGTGATCCACACCCCTTGTGTGGGCTTGCTTCCTACATACTAATCTCCAAAGAGAGATCAAGAAATATGTAGTTCTCCCACCTAATGTGCTTTATGTAATATTGTGATTCAAATTCAATAATTCCAAATTAAGAGTGTTGAGGTGGCTAATGACTAGTATGAGGGTTTGAATATATTTGCATTTATGTTGGGTGACTATATACAGAGAATAGGGAATTTTGTCTTAGTAGTTTTCTTATATTCTTACTTAATTTGTAAGATTTATCACCTCCCTTTGTAAATGACCTTTGGATTGGATTTTATATGAGACTATTGGTCATGGGTTAGATGTACTTGCACTAGGATGACATAATGAAGGATAGAAATTAGATGAAAATGACCATTAGGGCTCAAAGTGTAATTAGATAGGAGCACCAAAAATGGGGCACCCTATGGTTTGACATTATAATCAAGGTATGTCTCTCCTATGCTATAAGATCAGGACCTAGGGGATAAATATTGGCATGGAGAATAGAGTCTATTTGAGCTAGAATTAGGGTTTAGAAGGCTATTGATGACTAGAAATGAGAAAAAAAATGTTTATAAGGCTCACAAGAGCATACAAGAAGGATCAATGAATTGGGTGTCAAAAACCACACTTAAACTACCAATTTGGATATTTTATATGATTACATTTGCCCCCTTTTATTCTATCAAAGTAGCAAAGTGAAATACTAGGATAAAGGAAAAATAGAAAGTGCAACTAAACTTACCTACAAGGGTGAAGCCCATGGAGTTATGTGATGCTAAATGATGCTAGGTATATGCTATACCAAGAGTAATATCATAAAAAGATTTGAGTGCTTAATTCATTAAGAGTGGCTCAAAAATTCAAAGGCTATCCCTTTTGATCCATCATCACCCATTAAGTGAAGCTATGTGATCATGTGTGTGATAATCAATGTTTGGATTATGTGTCCAATCCCTTTGATTATGTGGCTCAAGAATACAAAGGCTATCTAGTCCTTTGGATCCATAATTTCCCACTAAGCTAACCTATAAACTTATATTGATATTTATGTGTGTCATATGAGATGGCTCCTAAATGATTTAAAGTTTTAGGGAATAATGGAGTCTTATTCTTATTTTAGTTAAGGATCTAGATTGATAAATTAGTAAATAATATTTCAATAATTATAGTCCTAATTTGTATAATTTATGTCTTTTTTACCTTTCTAAAAATAATAATAAATAAGGAGAAAATATAACTTATCTTAAAATAGGCTGAGATGGCTAATACAATGCTTGAAACTAGTTATGTAGAACTAGGATAGTGTCATCAACCTAAATCTAAATTTTATTTGGAAAACGGATAGGAGCATCAAAATAAGGATGCATTAGTGTCTGGCATCATTTTATACTCCTTCTGCTATTTTCTAAATTGGTTATAGAGACCCGAGTTTTTTACGTTATTTGCATTGTTACTATGTGAGCTTGCCTATGAAATCTTGAGTTTTGAATGTCGATGAATCTCATTATAGAAATGATTTTATATTCAAACCCTAACCCTCCATCATTATTGATAAATGATATTTAAATCACTTTAAAAGGGGGGTTAGTGTGTGTAAGATGCATTGAACATGTGATCCATACCCCTTGTGTGGGCACACTACCTACATATCAATACTCTGAATATGGATCAAGCTATATTTAGTTATCCCACCTAATGTGCTTTATGAATTAGTGAAATGTAGATGCAATAATGCCATATTGAGAGCGATTGAGGTGGTTAGGGATTAGTATGAGGGTTTGAGTATGTTTACAACTGTGTTGGGTAATTGTATGTAGAGAATAAGGAATTTTTCCTTAGTAATTTGCTTGTATTCTTGCTTACTTTGTAAGATTTGTCACCTCCCTTTGTAAATGGCCTTTGGATGAGATTTTATAGGGAACTATTGGTCATGGTTTAGATGTATTCACACTAGGATGACATAATGAAGGATAGGAAACTGATGAAAATGATCATTGGGGCTCAAAGTGTAATTGGATAGGAGCACCAAAAATGGGACACCTTAGGGTCTGGTGTTATAATCCAAGTATGGCATTGCTGTCTTATAGGCTCTAGACCTAGAGGATAAATATTGGCATGGAGAATAGAGTTTGGTTAAGATGGAATTAGGGTTTAGAAGGTTATGGATGATTGGAAATGAGAAAAAGGTATTTAGAAGGGTCACAAGAGCATGCAAGAAGGATCAATGGATTGGGTGTCAAAATCCACACTCAAACTACCAATATGGACATTTTATATGAATACATTTTCCCCCTTTTATTCTAGTGATGCAATAAAGTGAAATACTAGGATAAAGGAAAAATATAAAGCATACATAAACTTACGTACAAGGTCAAAGCCCATGGAGATGTGTGATAATGAATGATGTTGGGTATATGTTATACCAAGAATAATATCATGAATGGAGATGAGGGTTTAATTCCCTAAGAGTGAATCGAGAATTTAAAGGCTAACCCTTTGGCTCCATCATCACCCACTAATTGAAGCTATGTGATCATGCATGTGTTAATCGATGTTTAGATTGTGTGTTTAATCCCTCTGAGTAGGTGGCTCAAGAATAGAAAGGCTAGCTAGTCCTTTGGTTCCATCATTGCCCACTAAGTGAAGCTTTAAACTGATATTGGTATGTATTTTTATTTTATAAAATGGTTCTTGAATCCCATGAATTCTATGTAATCTAACAAGGCGGTGTGGATAGTTTAATGTGTACTAGAAACTAGGCCAATCTTGGTAACCTTGAGAGGTGGATATTAGGCTTGTATGAAAGCCACTTTGAAACAAGAAATAGGATTATAGGAAGCCACTCAATAATGATGCCAACCACCTAAAAATTGAATAAGGAGTGTAACTATTGAGAATACCTAGGTAATGCAATAAATTGGAAAGAAGAGAAGGCAAATGTGTTGTGTACATTACCCCCAATCACTTATGTTTGTAACACCGATTTTGATCTGGAAGTTATACTAACTAACCAATCTAAAAATAGAAGTGAGAGCCATCATGTTGTGCATGATGCCCCCTATATCTATATTATCTAAGAAAAATTGTACTAAAACTACCAAATCTAAATTGAACTATAGCAAAAAAATTGTAACTAAACTTACCTTTCTATCTGTTTCTAGAAAATATAGGTTTTTTGTTATTTAGATATACTTTGTTGTCCAATTTTTTAGTCTAATTATACTCTCTTGTATTTTATTATTTCTAATCATTTTCCTATAATAATCACTATGTTTTTAGTCTATTCTACCTAGTTTGAATTTTGAATGTTAGTTTGAGTGTTTTAAAAACTAATTTCTGACTAGTAGAACGCTTTGATCTTTATCACAAAACCCCTATTTGTTACCCCCTCTTTTGACAGTATTAATAAATACCCTACAATGAATGCTTTTAGAATAAATATCCCTACAAGTGTGTTATGCTATGAAATACATGATATATTAATGATATTTGAAATGATGTCTCAAGATATAGCATAGTTTGTATTAGAGATTGCCAGATCAATAAGGGTATGCCTAGATAGATGTAACAATGTAATAACATGTGCAATATACTAGAATGAAACTATAAGTTTGGTTGGTTGTTGGTTTTTAAGGAGGAATGGAGCATGATTTCCATCATGGCATCTAAGAAAGCAAGATAATGCATGATGTGTATCATGGCATTACAAACAATTGAGAAGCAACAAGCAAGCAAGCACATAAGGCAGGAAGTAAGAAGTGTAAAAAAGTGTCCAAGGGTCCAAGCAAAAAAAATACATGGTCGCATTTCACTAAATCTATGAAAACAAGCATATAAGGCATGTTCAAATTCCACATACATATACAATTGAAAACAAGCAAGGATGGCCCGAGGACCACAAGTAGATATAGGAGTACAATAAAAGGACATTGGCAAATGTGCCAAGTCACACACAATAATAAAATAAAAGGACATTGGCAAATTTCCTAAGGCACACACAAGAGAACAAATAGGAACTAAAAAATCCAATCACATGTAACTACTCAAAGTAAAAAAGGAAGGCATGTAAATGCTATAAATACTATCGCATCTAAATAATCAAATAAATAAGTGAAAGTATGCAAAACATGTAGTACAATATTAGGTAGATGATAATAAATATAAATGTGCTATATACTATTGAGTGTCGATAGAGTAATCTATGTAAGCTAGTAATTAATGTACATCAATATGATAACTAGAGTGTGTGGTGTAGGAATGACATAACCTGGATGGTGTAGTCATGTAGAAAATGCCCCGGTGGGTAAATATGTTGATGTATGTCTTGAATTTAGTAGGATGCCCCCTCAATGGGTAGAGTGAAGCAATCAAGGATTTGGGTTTCAATGTACACACACAAAGAAGATCAAATGAAGCATGGTAATGTAGATAAACCAACAAACAATAACATATAATAACAAAATGTAAGTCTAGCATGGTAGTAGAAATGTAAATCATGGATAATGTATATAGTTGGGAATATTTTTGGTGTTTCTGAAATATTTAATTTTTTTTGTAATTTTTAAATAATCTATGTACAAGTAATCCTAAGAAAACTATGTACAAGTAAGCAAAAGGAAGCTATATACAAGTAAGCTGAAAGAAACTTTATACAATAAGTTAAAAAATCATGTACAATGAAGTGTATGTAATGAAATACTATATATGAAATCTACGTAAATGTATGATATTCATTGTATTTTTGAGTTTCTTTCCTTCAAGTGAGGCTAGATGATACATTTTAGGGATAAACTTTTTGATAATTAGGTATGGACCTAGCCAATTTGATTTTAATTTTCCTTTGATTTGTTCTTTGACATTGACATTGTGAAGATTTTCTTTGAGAATGAGATCATTAACTTCAAACTCTCTATTGTGAACTCATTTTTTTAAGGATTGTTGTATACATTGTTAATAGATTTTGAAAATTTCAACTACTTGAATGCGTGTATGATCTGACTGCTCAAGCTGGTGTAGATTCTTTTTATGATACTGATAATCAATGAGGATACATTTAAGGGAGACATGGAGAGATGTTATTTCTAATTCTAATGGTAAAACTACCTTTATGCCATAAATAAGTGAATAAGGAGTGGCTCATATGGGTGTACAAATACTTGTGCAATAATCCCATAATACATAAACTAGTTGGTTATGCCAATCATCTCTGAATTTGGTCATTGTTTTATTCAAAATATTGTTGATAGTTTTATTGGTAGCCTCTTCCTGACCATTTCCTTATGGGTAGTATGGAGTGGTGAATGTATGTTCAATCTTATATTTTGTGTAAAATTTCTTGATGGTTTTGTTCTTGAATGATGTTCCATTATCGAAAATGATAGCTATGGGTAAGCCAAAGCATGAAATAATATGAGTCATGAGGAAGCTATAAATGTCTTCCCCTATTATGGATTGAAGCGGAATGGCTTCCACCCACTTTATAAAGTATTTTGTAGATGCGATGATGAACTTATGCCCATTTGTGGAATTAGGGTTAATCTTTCCAATAATAATAAATCCCCATAACATGAATGGCCATGGAAAGAAAATAGGCTGTAATTATTGGGATGGTGCATGTTGTAGGTTACTCTATCATTAACATTTATCTCATATCTTTATGTATTGTAAACCTACATCTTCCATGGTGGGCTAGTAGTATCCCTTTCAAAGAAATTTGTGTGGCATGGCCTTTCCACTGAAGTGACCACCATACTCACTATTGTCTCTTTATGTAAGATCAATTTTGGCTTCTACTGAAGTCAAGCATCAAAATAATTTTCTATCAAAGGATCACTTTAAAATGTCTCCACCAATGATTACATAACAGAGTGCTTGTTTGTGTAACTTGCATTTATCATTTCAAGAGAAACTGTTTGGTGTAATAGATTTGTTTACAAAGTTATAAATATCAGAAAACTACTCTAGAGTTGTATAACTTCACATACTAGTCAAGATGAAAAGGGAAATAAAATTTGCATTGGATATTGATGTCAATTTTAATTGTTTAATTATAAAAATAGATTGATCATCATTGATGTTGATAGGAATCAGAGATGTGGCACTTACCATTGCATCTGCATGATGGTTATTTTTCTTGGGATACTTTCTATAGAAAAATAGTTGAATTGTGATGATAGACATTGTACCATGTTTCGATATGGAATAATATGCTCTTTTGTTTAATAGACATCATTGATTTGGTTGACCACAAGTTGAGAATCACCAAAGACTTGGATAGATCTAATTTGGAGGGACTATGCAGTGAAGATACCTAAGATAAGTTCCTCATATTCTATGGTGTTGTTGGTGTAGGAGAAACTTAATTGATATGAAATAGGAACTATGAGACCATAAGGGTCAATAAAGATAATACCTACCCCTATGGTGGATGTGCATCGAGAACCATCTAATAACATGGTCCAAGTGTTGAAATGAGTAAAATAAGCATTAAAAATCATATCTAAATGTGTCACTAATAGGATTAGTGTTCAAGAGTGGTGTGACTACCAAATGATCTATAATGATTTGGCCCTTTATTGATTTTTGTATAACTATATTTAAGTCAAACTCTGTTAATAACATACCCATTTTGAGATATGACCTAGGAGATGTGGCTTTGCAATTTAAAATTTTAATGCATATGCTTTTATGATAACCTAAATCTCATTGTTGATCATTTAATGTTGAAATTTTTGTGTGGCAAAAACTAGTGCTAGACATAGTTTTTCCATTATAGAAGATTTTTTTTCATAATTAACTAATGTGTGACTGATGTAATAAACTACTTTCTCAATATGTTGATTATCATGTTATGCTACAAGTTTTCTTAATTCATGATCATTTACTAAGATATATAGTATGAGAGGCTTATTAGGTATAGGTGGTATTAGAATAGGTGGATTGAGAAGATATTGCTTGATTGTGTCAAAACTTTCTTGACAGGTTTGGTCCCAAACAAACTTTATAGCTTTCTTTCATAATTGAGTAAATGACTAAGTTTTATCAGCAAGTTGAGCTACAAAATGATGGATTGATTGGATCTTGCCTTGTAAGGATCAAAGTTTTTTTAAGTTCATGGGAGGTGGCATGTCGATAATTGATTTGACTTTCTTAGGGTCAACCTCTATTCCACATTAAGAAATAATGAAACCTAAGAGTTTGTTTGATGTAACTCCAAACACACATTTCTTTAAGTTCAATTGAACATTGTATTGTCTAAATCATTTTCATATCTATCATAAATCAATTGTATGATGTTATCATTACTTATATTTAGCTAATATATCATCGACATAATCCTTGATAGTGTGGTGAATTAAGTCATGAAAGATAGGAATAATAGTAGGATGATATGTGGATTTGACATTTTTTAATCCAAAAGGCATGATAATGTAGCAAAATGTACCCCAATGTGTTGTAAAAGATATTTTCTCATGATCTTCTTCAACTATTTTGATTTGGTTGTATCTTGCAAAGCCATCCATGAATGATAAGATTTCATACCCATCTATGGAATCTATGATCATGTCAATATTAGGCAAATGGAAATCATCTTTTGGTCATGCCTTATTTAAGTCTTGAGAATCAAAACAACACCATATTTGTCTATTGGGTTTAACTATGGGGACTATATTGGAAATCCATTCAGTGTGTGCTATTAGTTGAATGAAGCTAGCATCTAAGAGGCATTGGATCTCATCTTTAACTAAAAGAACCACCTTAGGATGCATTTTGATTGTTTTTTTGTTTAATTGGTTTAGCATCAAGGTATAAGAGAATATGATGGATTTCTATAGATATATCAATTCATGTCATATATGAGTAAGACCAAGCAAAGAGTTTGGGAAAATATATCAAAGTTTGATGAATATCTATATCATCTTCCTTTCATAGGGAAAAAACTAATAAGACAATACACGGATCCTGATTGGTTCTAAAATTCAAATCAATTATTTCCTCATCAAGAAATGTGGAATGATCTAGTGTGTAATGGGTTGTAGGAATAGTATCATCTGAATCAATTGGTATATCCTAGGGAGAATCTAAATTTTCTCTGATGTAAGCATGGGCATTTGTATGATGAGGAAATATATTTTTATGATAGCAAGATGGGAGGTCCTCATATGGTTTGAGAAATTGTAAGAGGGATTCATCATTAGAGAATTCATCTAATGTGAACCTATCTATGGAAAATATGTCATTAATGAGGTCAGGATAGACCAATTATAATGTATAAGCATGATTAACTATATGGTCAATAGGTATAATGGGTGGACAAAACTTTATATGTTTTAAAGAAGAAATAGAAAGTTTATCCTAAAGAAGGGTAAGTTGATATCCTAGTCCTTGCTTTCCATGTTGTGTGGATGCCTTGATAGGATTGACTATTCCTTGTTCATGATTTCCAAGACCTTGGCCATGATATCCAGTCTTATGAAGACATTTAAGTGCAAAAGGAGAGGTAAATTAGTGATTTGGTACTAGTGCTATTACATAATTTGGAATCTAATAATGTGTTGTTTATTTTGAAGGTATACTGTGAGTAACAGGTTATGTAGGTATAGTGCCAAGATTAAAGTAAAAAAATTAATTTTGTGGAACTTTAGTATCTTGGTAGTAGTATTTAAAAGGTTCATTATCTACAAGGAATGTGTAGATGTATCCTTTGTGACTAAATTTCAGGCAATCATGGAGTGTGGAAGGGATTGCATGCATATCATGAATCCAAGGTCAACCAAGTAATAAATTATAATTGAGGTCATTTGGCATGACTTGGCAAGTAGTTGGTAATGTCTTAGGTCTTAAAGTAAGATTGAATGTTGTTTGACCCATGAATTTTTGTGGAATGTTTTTAAAACCTCTGATGCTCATGTCAAAGTGGTTTAGATCATGAGGTTATATATTAAGATGCTTAAGAATAGAGATGTTGCAAATGTTGAGTCCTGAACTGTTATCAACTAACACTCCTTTTACCCCTATAACATTAATTCTTAATTAAATATATAGGGGTAGATGTTGTTCAATGATGTGTCACATGGGTAAATCATATTTCTAAAAGTAAATATGTTTTTCATTCCATTTTATTGTGTTTAGAATGGAGGTGACATAATTTGGTTCAATAAAAATGGGAACTCTAGTATTATGAGGAGATGCATATAACACATCTTTGTAAATATCTTATCATTGAAGAAGCTCAATAACTAAAACTGTAATGCAAGGGGTGTTAACTTGAGTGACAAGGCTATAGCCATGGGTGTAATCAACCTGACTATATTCAAAAACTTTAGTGATATCATGGAACACATGATCTACTATAGGCATAGAGCTAGTAGAAGGTGTAGGATAAAACCTAGATGAACCAAGTGTGAATGGAGGAGTGATAGATATAACCACTAGTTTTTTTTATGTCTAGTAGTAATAGGGAGATACTCAAAAGTATCCAAAGAGTGAGATAAATCTAAGTATAAACCATGTATATGGGATTACATTCATGTAAGTGGAGTTATAAGTTGTATAACAATATGATTATAAATATCATTCGACATGAGAGATAGAAAACAAGGGATAGCGAGCATGGAACTCTGCACTAATGCATAAAAACTTTGAATTGTAACATAATATTTCTTACATGTTTAGAAAAAATAGAGTTGGAAATTATTTCCCATGAGAGAGAAAGAGTATCCAAAAGAAGTAATGAAATATTGTATTAAGGAAAAGTAAACATTGCTTTGAAGAAAAAAGATCTCAACATGTTTAGCAATAAATTTCTTAATATCATCCCATATTATAAAAAGTAAGCATGGAAGGGAAAGAATGAAGCCTTTTATTAACATGTGGTAAACTTCATCATTCGTGTACATGATAGGATTGAGTATGGACTCATTATTTTCAAGAATTTTTTTGAAAGAAGTGAGATTGATTTTTTATTTTATGTGAAATATGATTTAGATGTAAGGTGATACCTCAAGCAAGCAAAGGGACCTAGTATATGCAACTAGGGTTTTAAATAAAAAGATTTTTAAAATTACTATGGTAAATTTATAAGTTTAATGTAAAAATTTGACTTAAATATTCAATAAAAATTAGAAAAATATTCATAAAATTAGCAAGGAAATTTCCTGAGACCTAGTATATGCAACTAGGGTTTGAAAGAAAGTGATTTTTAAAATTACTATGGTAAATTTAAAAATTTAATGTAAAAATATCATTTAAATTTTCAAGAAAAATAATTTTTTTTTCTAAAATTAGCAAGGAATTTTCCCTAGGGTTTTTCAGGTTTTTGTGTGCAAATGAAGTAAGTCGAGTTCACCAAATGATTTAACTTTTTTGAGAATAATGGAATCTTATTCTTATTTTAGTTAAGGATATAGATTAATAAATTATTAAATAATATTTTAATAATTATATTATTGATTTATATAATATATTTATCTTTTTTACCTTTCTTAAAATAGTAATAAATAAGGAGAAAATATAACTTATCTTAAAATAGGATGAGATGGTTGATACAGTGCTTGAAATTGACTATGTAAGATTGGGATAGTGTCATCAACCTAAATATGGATTTAATTTGGTGAAAGGATAGTAGTGCTAAAAAGGATACTTTAATGTCTTATGTTGTTGTCCACTCTTGATGCTATTATCCAAACTGGTTATATAGATTTGAGTTTTTTAGGTTCTTTACATTGTTACTATGTGAGCTTGCCTACGAAATATTGAGTGCTAAATGTTGACAAAGATCCTTTAGATATGATTTAATATTCAATCCATAAACCTCCATCATGATTTATAAATGAGATTTGAATCACTTAAAAAGGGGGAGTTAATGTGTGTAAGATGCACTAAACATGTGATCCACACCCTTTGTGTGGGCACGCTATCTACATACCAATACTCTGAAGAGGGATCAATCCATATGTATTTATCCTACCTAATTTTATTTAATCAATAGTGTGATGTAGATGAAATAATGCTAATCGATAGTGATTGAGGTGGCTAGACTCTAGTATGAGGGTTTGAATGTGTTTACAACTATATTGGGTGATTGTATGCAAAGAATAGGGAATTTTATCTTAGTAGTTTACTTATATTCTTGCTTACTTTGTAATACTTGTCACCTCCCTTTGTAAATGACCTTTAGATAGGCTTTTATAGGGAAATATTGGTCATGGGTTAGATGTATTTGTGATAGGTTGGCATAATGAAGGATAGGAATTAGATGAAAATGACCATTATGACTCAAAGTGCAATTAGATAAGAGTACAAAAAATAGGACACCCTAGGGTCTGACACTATAGTCCAGATATGACACTCCTATCCTATAGGTTTGAGACCTAGGGGATAATGATCGACATAGGGAATAGAGTTTAGGTGAGCTAGAATCAAGGTTTAAAAGGCTATGGATGATTGACAATGAACAAAAAGGTGTATATAAGGGCCATAAGAGAATTTAAGATGGATCAATGGATTGGGTGTCAAAATCCACACTCAAACTACCAATTTAGACATTTTATATGAGTACACTCAGCCTCTTGTATTAATATGAGGGCTATGTAGAAATAAATATGTAGACACCTCTAAATTCAATGCTAGGCAGTTACTACACAGTCTCTTAGAGAAAATACCTAGGTCTATATGTCAAAATAGATGCTATAAAAATTATCTAATATATTCTCCTTTATATAAATCATAGGCTTGATAAAAACAAGTTTGCTAAATACATAGCACCACAACACTTACTATACTACTACACTAATGCAATTCAAAAATAAGATGAGACAAAAAACATAGACGTAGATGCCAAGCTCAATGAATTTGGATACAGTTATTTAAATAAAATAACTACACAAATTCATCCTATTTAGCATACAATCATTATTAAAATTCCAACCTAGTAAATTGTCTTTTCGTTTCTCCACTTCTTTTACTTCTTCTCCATTCAACTTCTCTTTTCCCATCCATGTGTTTTTCTCCAAAGATTTTTCTCTTATTTATAAGACTTAATTTCTCTTCTAAATCCAACACTCCTCCTTTGCATGAATACTCTCTATTTTATTTATCCATGCAATCAATTTGTTCTTCTTATTTTCTCAATATTCACTTAAGTTGACTTAATAATCTATTTCCTTATTTTCAAATAAATTCCTACATGGATATTCAAGATTGCATTTAACTCAACTTCTAAATTTATTAACTTCTATTAATTTATTTTTTCACTTAGTTTATCAAACTTACATGCTAAGTTAACAAAAATATTAATAAAATCCATTTACTTAATTTCTAAATAAATTTCATGTATAATTTTATTTTTAAGAGAATAATCTTTACCAGGATAATTATGCCATTAATTACCTTTTATTTCCTATATAATCCTATTTAAAATAATAATACTTTAATTAAATTTAATAATTATCTTTCAGATTTAAATTTCAAAATCAAGTCAATTAAACTAAAGAAATAAAATACATACTAAATCTAATTTCACACACACACACATATAATCATAGGAAATAATTCACAATTACACACTAACATTTATGGCTATCATTTAAAATTTATTATGCATGTGGGTAGAGTCACTAGCACTTTTCACCCATATTTCCCCTAGTCATTCCATATAATTGACCCTCTCTGATGATCCTCTCCCTCATCAAGCTTTGAGGGTAGGACCTATCCTACATCCACCTTACAACAAGTAAATAGTTAGTCTGATTCATCATAAATATCTTTAATGATGTGCATCTAAATAATACATATCCATAATGTATAAAATATAACATACATTTATCACATCATGTATTCGAATCAACAATGTTACTATCCCATTACAACATATGTCATAAATCTAAAAAGCAAAGCAATATTAATCTATTATTAATCATACCAACCAATGGATTAAAGTTTTATAAGTCATGGGGTGAAATCAAGATGTGAAACTCAACAAACATATAAGGATATTTGTGTAATTGACATTGATTATGATCAATAGTACAAAAAATCATAGTACATAAATATGAATAAGTTCAATTATCGATGTAAAATAACCCAAGAAGATCCTTTCCCCAAACCAAAGAAATTGTTTATAAAAGAAAAACCTTTCAAAGATACTACTAGTTACTTATCTTTGGAAATCAATGAGGAACCACCTCCTCCCTCTAAACCTCCAATCACTTATCTTCCTCATAAAGCTATTTTACCTTCTAAGCCTCATGTCGATTCCCTTTCTTCCAAAACCCATTGGAACTTCTTATAATAACTCAACTCTATACCTTGTAAAATTCCTCTTATGGAGTTAGTTTTTATATCTCCTTATCATCGGAAGTTATTAATGCAACAAATTCAATAAATTAAAGATCCATCTCCCCTAGAAGAGGAACCTTCTTCTCATGAACCTCAATCAACATAAGTACATACTATTGAATCCATTTGTCCTTATTTGAAACCTTCCATAGATTTTTTCAAAGAAGACATGATCAATGATGAAATCCTATTTTGAGCCATTATTATCACCCTCATTAGCAAATTATTAGTAGATAAGGGGTCATGCACTAATGTGACATCACTTCAGCTCATTTAACAACTCATTTATAACAAAGATCATCTCAAACAAACTTGTTTAACATGTTGTGGATTTGACAAGACTAATCAAACTTGGTTATATTTTGCTCCCTCTTAATATTGGACCCAAAACTATATGAACTAATCTTATGGTCCTAAATTTACCATTATCTTACAATATTCTCCTAGGTCATCCATGGACACATTACATAAAGGTTATCACCTCTTATGGAAGCCAATGTATCAAGTTCCTTCATAATGGTAAATGGTATAAACATGAGGTCAATCCTAACCCATGGAGTATTCAACTTCCTGATCCTAAATCTCAATATCATATTCTCACTATTCCAAAAATTAATAGTGCCCCTTTACTTGAATTTGTTATGAACCCATGCCACCCCTTCTCTTTATTTTGTTAATATATTAGTTTCTATGGGTGAATATACTTTGTAAGTTATCCCATGAACATTTTGTTTTATCTCACACTCATGGGAAGTAGTAGTTGCTTATATTAGACTTAGTATATAAGTAAGTGTTGAGGCCAATGAAGGAATCCATGAATTTATGACATTGAGCTTGTTCAAAGGAGGCTGCCACATCAAAGTGGCTTGTGATCAATATAATCCCTTCAGTGTTTTTAATAATCATAGAAATCTTTTATTTCATACATTTTCAGTAAATTAATCTATTATTTTGTGCATTTTCATTAATTTTTTGTAGGAGGATCTTCTCATCTAGTATCAAGGCACTTTTTAGGACTAATTTTTTTAAAAACTCTAAACTTTGTTTTGCTTCATAATTCCTTTAAGTGTTTTTCTCAAAAATTATTAACTCTATTCTACTACATAACTTTATTATACATCAAAATAAACTATTTTAAATCAAGGTAAAAAACCTATCTACATAATTGTGGGAAGTGCTTGGTGAAATCCCTAAAATTCATTGTGAGGAGTACCATAGAAACCCCAAAGTAGTTATCCCATTGAGAGGACCTACCAAAAGAATAGGAAATGACCCCTTCCTAATTGAGTAGTTTCCATGTGTGAGTAAAACCAAGAGCTATCACTTATAGGTAAAGCCATGGCCAAAAAGTTTCTAGAGAGTGGTACTCACTTAGATGACATTGGTGGCCAGAGAGATATCTTTAAAACCTTAGGTAGCCATTGAAACTTGGGGCCCGCCCATTCTATAAATTTTAGAATATTCTCAGCATACTATCAAAACATCAATCAATAGAATATCAAAAGACTCTTAGAGAAATTACATTTAGATAGTTGATAGAAACTAGAAACTAGAAAATATTCATCCTATAAATTTCAAAAAACTATCACTAAAGTATCAACAGACTCTCAGAGGATAGTTGATAGAAAATAGAAACCAAAAATTAGTTTTATTTTTTTGAAATATCTCTCTATTTTTATACCTTTTGATCCTTAAAATTTATTCAAATGCCTCAAATTCTATTCTCTATATTTTCTTCCTTGAGGTCCCATATCCTGATTCCACTCCTAATTCTCACAAATCTCAATTTTCCTTTTTTTGGGTTTTACCATAACTTCTATTTTTATTTGTTTGTCTTAAAACATTTATATAGTTTTCATCTCCCTTTTTTACTCCTTTGTCCCTCTTTGATAAATTTTCTATTGTTTCCATTTTCACTACTAAAATTGCCCTTGACTTCATCAATCATATTCCCACTTTACAAAAAACTAGTAAAAGTACCTTTACACCTTCCAATTTTGCCCAAATTAAAAAAGTATCTTACTAAACATGTCTTAAATTTAATTTTCTTACCCTTTGCAAAAAAATATCTTATTCTGATCATGGTAGTAACCCAAACAGGAGAAAAAAACATGGAGGATGAAATGGTTGCCCTGAATACCCAAATCAAAGTTCTTGATGAAAACATTTGTGGCCTCAGTCTTAAACATACCACCTTAAACAAAATATGGCATCCAAAGTCCTCTTCAAAAATTGGGTTTTCTTCTTCCAACAATTTATATGGGCCAAAGCTTAATTTTCCTTGATTCAATCATGTAGATCCAACTGGATGGATCTATCGAGTATAACAATATTTTAGTCTCCATAATACTTTTGATGTCAACAAGGTCCTACTTTCATCCTTCCATTTAGAACATGAATCCCTTCAATGTTATCATTGGTATACCAAGGCTTATGACAAACCTATGTGGACTGATTTTTCCACCCTCATTTTATAAAGGTTTGGCCTCAGTGCTTTTGATGACTTCACTAGAGCACTCACTAAACTTTACCAAATAGGAACTATGAGGTAATATCAAACAAAATTTGAAAAATTGGTCAATCACACATAGGGATTGTCTGATGAATTCTTCAATATTTGCTTTATCAGTGGACTAAAGGATGCAATTTGATCTGAGGTTAAAATGTTCAAGCCTAACATAATGAAGGAATCCCTAAGGTTGGCTATGTTAGTAGAGGATAAGATCATAGCTCAGTAGCGATTCAAATCCAATTTTGCTCCATTCAAAAATACAACTCCACAATGATCTCAAATAATGCCAACGCTTAGAACCAATCCTATCAATCATTTGATTGAAGCAAAGATGCAATCCCTAGAGAAAAAGGACTTTTATAATTATGATGATAAATTCATGTGAGTACATCGATGTATTGAGTAAAATATCTACCTATTAGATGTGGACTCTTCACCCAAAATTTAAGTTTTGGAAGATGCTTAGGATATAGCAAATGATTAGGTAGAAGCTCCATCGATTGTGGAACCTACTTCTTAAGAAGACTAACTAGATATCTCTCTCCATGCCTTATTATGATTCACCACCCCACAAAACATGTGGGTTAAGGGTTACTTCAAGAACCTCCCTCTCACAATACTCATTGATTCAGGTAGCACTCATAACTTCATTGACCCTCATATCACCAAATAGGTTGATTATTTTATCCATCCTTACTCCAAATTTGAAGTCATGATTTCCAATGAGGGAACATTACCTTAAAAATGGAGGTGTCATAATTTGTGTATCTATATTGGATATTATAACTTGTGATATGATATGTTTGACTTTCCCTTAGGCAAATGTGATATTGTTTTTAGAGACCAATGGTTATGAACACTGGGACCCATCTTATGGGATTTTGCTGAACTTTGGATGTAGTTTTTAGATAATGGGTAAAACCCCACATTTAAAGGATTATAACTATGGTCACTTAGCATCATAAGTTAGCATCATATGGAAAAATTCTTAAGAAGAATTCACACAACATTATTTCCCACCTCCATTCTATTCACATGCAACCATCAATGGTATTCACTCCTTTTGATCTACAAACCATTCTGCATAGGTATGCATGTGTCTTTGCCAAACTAGTGGGATTTCCACCTTCATGACTAGAGGACCACCATATTCATATCCTTCTTAGAATAAATTTTCCCAACATCAGGCCTTACCACTACCCATTTTATCAAAATAAAAAGACAGCGATACTCATTCAAGATTTACTGAAGTAAGGCATTATTCACCCTAGTACTAGCCTATATTATTCCCTAATTCTCCTTGTGTTGGGAAAAATATGGGTAATAGTGCCTCTACATTGACTTTTGTGAACTTAATCACATCATAATCAAGGATAAGTTCTTTATTGTTATTATTTATGATATTCTTGATGAGCTTCATGGCACTCATATTTTATCCAATTTAGATCTCTTCTCTAGATATCACCAGATCTATTTTCATGAAGAGGATATCTCAAAGATAGATTTTTACATGCATGATGGCCACTATGAATTTTTGATCATTGCCTCTGGCCTCACTAATGATTCTTCAACAGTCTTGGCATTGATGAATAAAATATTCTAAACCTACCTATGTAAATTCATTCTAGTCTTCTTTGATGATATCCTCATCTACAGTAAAACATGGTCTAAGCATCTACAACATCTCGATGTCACACTACAACTTCTCTCTAATCATCATCTTTATGTAAAATACTACAAATGTGCTTTTAGCCAAGATGAAGTTGAGTATCTCAGGCATATAATTTCATCCCAAGGAGTTTAGGTGGATCCCAAAAAATTAGATACCATGACAAATTGGCCTCATCCTTAGAAACTCAAGAGCCTCCATGGTTTTTTGGGGTTGACTGGATACTATCATAAGTTTGTCAAGGATTATGGGAATATGTCCACTCCAATGATAGGTATGTTGATATAGGATGATTTTACATGAAAACAAGATGTTGTGTGTGCATTTGAAATATTAAAATAAGCTATGTGTAGTACACATGTTCTCACTCTACCATATTTTTCCAAGACCTTCACTATTGAGAGTGATGCTTGTGGCAATGGCCTTGGTATTTTTATCCTCTATAAGAAGGATTCCCCATTTCATTCACTAAAGAATCCCTTTATATCAATAATTTAGTAATCTTCACTTATGAGAAGGAAATGATGGTCATTTTGCATGTAGTACATAATTGGAGGCCATACTTTCTGGGGAATCATTTTTACACCAAAACTAATCACCAAATTTTGAAATATTTCCTAGAAAAATGGGTCTCCACCAAATCACAACTAAAATGTGTCAACAAACTCATGGGTTATGACTATGAGATCACATACAAGAAGGGTAAGAATAATATTGTGGTTGATGCTCTATCTCACACATTTTCAAACCAAGCATCCCTTAGAGCTATTTCCATACCTATTCTAAATTAGTTAGATGTTTTCTAGCAAGGGTATTTAAATGACTCCTCATTATCTCAAATCATTCAATAGTTGGCCACTAACCCCTATTCTATAACACATTATTCTTGGGATGGTAATTATTTATGATATAAGGGTTGTCTAATACTTCTCTAGAGCATAGATCTTCAATAGACTATATTCTAAGAACTCCATGCTACTCCATTTTTAGGGCACTTAAGTTTTCTCAAAAATTATGATCAAGTATGATGTAACATATTTTGAAAGGGAATGAAAAAGATAATTCAATAGATGGTGGTTGAATGTGATATTTACCAAGGTAATAAGGGTGAAACAACACTCATTCCTAGGTTGCTCAAACCTTTTCCCATCCCTATCAAGATTTAGATATATATTTTTATGGATTTCATTTAGGGGCTCCTTAAATATGGTAGAAAAATAGTGATCTGGGTTTTGGTTGATCGCCTCTCCAAATATAGTCATTTTTGTGCCCTCACCCATCCTTATATCACCTCCACAATTGGAAAAAATTTCTTGGACCAAATTTTCCATCTTCATGGCATTCTTTCATCTATTGTCACTAATCATGATGCAACCTTCACTATACATTTTTAGATAGACCTATTTTGATTCATTGGTACCCAACTAAAGATGAGTTCCAGGTATCGTCCATAAATGGATGGCCAAACTAAAATTGTTAATAAATGCTTGGAAAATTTCCTTCATTGCTTTACCTTAGAACAACATCAGTAGGAAAAGTGGCTCCCACTCACTGAATGATTTTACAATACCTCCTACCACACTTCAACAAAATGACTCCATCTGAAGCAATCTATGGTCAACAGTACTAGTGCTCCTTATATACACCCCCAATAGTTTACTAGTTCAAGTGGTGGACATGATTATTTGAAATTGAGATCAAATCCTTAGTACTTTATATGAAAATATTCATATAGTATAAAATAGAATAAAATAACAAGCTGGTCATCACCATTTTGAGTACACTTTTCAAGTTGATGATATGGTTTTTCTTCACTTGCAACCATAAAATCAATCCTCCCTAAAACTTAAAGGGAATCATAAGCTACCTCCCAAGTTATATGGGCCCTATAAGGTTCTCTAGAATATTGGGTTAGTTTCTTATAAGTTAGAGCTCCCACCTTATCCCCAAGTTCACCTAGTATTTCATGTCTCTTTTTTGAAAAAAATTCTTGGCACAAACATCAGAGTGTAGAATATTTTGCTAGAACTTAATAATGAAGGATCCATTCTTCTTGAGATGAAGGAAATCTAGGATAGGTATACATGTTAAATTTGCTCCCGATCTATCACAAAGGTTTCAATTTAGTGGCATGGAATGCAACTAGAGGATGCAACATAGAAACCACTAATTTAAATTCAACACCAATTCCCACATATGAAGCTTTAAGGATAAACATTTTTATAAGAGGGAGGGGATGTTAAGACCCTATGTTACCCCTTATCTTTACTTTATTAGTATATTAGTTTCTATGGATGCATATGCTTTGTAAGTCATCCGGTGAGCATTTTGTTTTATCCCATATTCATGGGAAGTAGTAGTTTCTTAGGTTAGACATAGTATATAATTAAGTTTTGGGGCCAATGAAAGCATCCACAGATTTATTGTATTGATCTTTCTCAAAGGAGGTTGCCCCCTCAAAGTGTCCTATGATCAATATAATCCCTTTGATGTTTTTTCTAATCATAGAAATTTATTATTTCATAAATTTTCAGTAAATTAATCTATTATTTCATGAATTTTCATTAATTTTTTGCAGGAGGATCTTCTCAGAATTCATTAATATGAATCTTGATTTACATGTCACTCTTGTTGATTTTGATTATGATGAAACCATTAACTTGTAAAATACATATGATAGTACAAGGCTTACCCTTTACATTTTAGAGTGGTTTCCTCCCTCTTTATTAACTCATGATTGTACCATCCCTCTCATTGATGAGAACACTGATTTTCCTCCTCCATGCAATGCCCATAAAGCATATTATACAGAAGATTATTTCACTTGTAATGATTATGGAGTGGGTAAATTATTTAAAGATCCTTTAAATATGTCCCCACATAAATTTAGTGATTTAGGTGTCTTACTTTTATAAGTTCATTCTAAGTCACAAGCATGTATAATTTATCCAATTTATGATGATAACTTATCATGGCCCAAGCTCAATCATGAGACTTGAATGTTTAACATCATCAAAAAACTTTATCCCAAATACATTCTTTTAAACATGATGTTCATACCATTTCCACTGATTTCAAGTTATAATCTAAAGGTCGCATACTTCCATTTAATTCTCTACTTCTCAACACTCCTTGAGAGGTTGAAAAAATATTACCCCTCACATCTTCAAAAATTCTAGAACCTTTTATCCCACCTATCACATTAGTTATTCTACCTGATCCTCTTCCCATAAATAATGTTAAAGATACACCAATCTAATTTGATCAACCTTCCTTTAAATTTACACCTACTTCTAAGATTACCCTTGATGCCAAGGCCACAAATATATGCTAGACACATTCTGATTATGACATCCAAGGTAAAAAAATTATTGATATTTAAGTATACGTGGAATATTATGGACCTCTACTTATGCTACCTAGCGATGAAGCCATCCTTGAATTACTTCATGCCCAAGAACCTTAAATTCCCTGGCAACATCACAAACTTGGGAATTTCAAGTGAAAGGCACCTCATTTTAATAACTTCATTGCTATAAATGATCCTAAAATCAATCCCATTTCTTCTCTTCCCAATGTGTCATATCAATTCCAAGATGAAAATGTTATGCTTATCAAGGAAACTACAAGAATTGAATATGTCACCCACTCATGCCCTCAACCTATAATATAATATAGATAACTCACACCAAGTGAACATGATAAATTTAGTTTATTATTTTATAAATATCATGAAACTTTAACTTGGTCATGTGAGGACATGTCTAGCATCAATCCTAGTATTGTGGTGCACAACATCATCACATATCTTGATGCCAAACACATTTGGAAAAAACAGCATAAATTTCCCCCAAAGTTTCTAACTTATGACATAAATAAATTATTAAACTTTTAGATGCCAAATTTATAAAACCCATGGACTATTCTGAATGGGTCTCCAAAATATTCTCTCTTTGTAAAAAAGACACCATGGTCTTTCATATTTGCATCAATTTTCATAATCTCAATCTCGCTTATCCTAAGGATAATTTCCCATTACCTTCGATAGATGCCATCATTGATTTCACTAATGGCTATGAAATTTTATCCCTAATGGATGATTTTTTGGGCTATAATCAAATTACTATCACCCCTAAAGACTAACATAAGACAACTTTCACCATAGAATGGGTACCTATTAGAACATTAAAATGCCCTTTAGCCTTAAAAATGCAAGAGTTACCTATTAGCGGGTTATGACATACATTTTTCATGACCTTATCCATAATATTTTGGAAACCTATGTGGATGATCTCACTACCAAATCTAAACACTGTAAAACTCATCTTTATGATCTTGTCATCATCTTCAATCGAATTATCAAATATAAAGTTAGACTAAACCTAAAAATGTGTCTTTGGTGTCACATATGGTAAATTTCAAGGGTTATAAATATCTCTTTTTATTATTTATGTTGATCCTATTAAGATCCACAATATTATCAACATGTGTATTCTTCATTACATTCTAGACATTCTTGCTTACCTTGGTAAGCTTAGGCTCATACAATGATTTGTATCTAAAATGGCTTATCACATTTATTCCATTAATTCCTTTCTTAAAATATTTAATGCTCTTTAATGGACTGATCCTTATTAGAAATTATTTTACAATATGAAATAATCATTATTCTATCCACCTTCTAATGACCTTCCTATAATTTTGTACACTTTTTCCATGCTTGTATTAGTTTGGAAATGCTTGCCCAAGAAGATAATACTAGATGAGAGTATGCTATATATTATATCAATGGAGGTATCATTGATTACAAAAAAATATTATACCAAAGTCGAATGTGATTGCCTTACTATCTATTTCCCAATTGAAAAGCTTCATCATTAAATGCTTTATCAAACGACTTATGTCATAGTTAATTTTAAACCACTTCATCACTTTTTATGTAAAGTATTTCTCCTTAGAGATAGAATTGGAAAGTGGATGGTTATTTTAATTAAATTTAATCCCCATATCATCACCCAAAAATTCATCAAAGGATAAGTCATTACCGACCAACTCACCATAGCACCCATACCTACTAGCAATCACCTTCAAGATAGTCTCCTTGATGATGACATCCTCTATATATAAGGTCTTAATAAGGATATATCTCTTAAATATTACTTCCATAACTTATCTAATAATTTATAAGTAAGTAATCAAGAATATTCCTCTATCATTCTTAATACTACTAAATCTAAAATAGTCATCAAAGAACTTCCAAAAATCAACATAGATTTACACGAAGACACTTGGGCCCTTAATTTTAATGGTTCCAAATGTCTCCATGGAGTTGGGATAGTTTTTATAATCAATAGTCCTCATGGTAAAATTATTCCTTTGGAATTTTTACTTACCTTTGATGTCACTAATAACATCTTAGAATATGAAGCATTAATCCTAGGCATGAGACTAGTGGTTGACTTAAATATTGCATATTTTCATGCTTTGGGTGACTCCCAACTCATCTACTAATAGCTTAAAGGTGATTATCAAATTAAAAGTGAAAATATTATTGATTATCATTACATGGCCATCCCTAGATATCAAAATTCTATCACTAGTTCACTTGTTACTTCAACATCCTTATTTAATTCACACCAAGTTATCATTAATTCTACCTTTATTATTAAAATATTAAAGTCCCCATCTTCTATCTAACCATAATATTAACTTATCTATCATATTGAGGTCATCATCATTCGATAAAGCCCATGGTACAAAGATATTATCCAATTCATTGAGCATCAAACTTATCATCTAGATATAGATTCCCATGAAAAGAATCAAATTCACAAACAAGATTTTTAATGTCTTTAGATATAACACCATTTATTATCTCAACATCAAAGGTAAACTCCTTTAGTGAGGAATGAAATAAGAGATTCCTCCTCTCCTTGAACAAGCACATGGGGAAATTTATGGTGGTCACTATAGCAAGCATGCTATAATAGGTAAATGCTTATATATGAGATACTTTTGGCCTAATATATAAAAAGATGCTATTGAGTTTGTTAAAAAGTGTATTCCTTACCAAATTCATGATGATTTAAACCATTCATCACCATACAAGATCTAAACTATGAAATCTCCTTGGCCATTCTCCATGTGAAGATTATATCTCATAGGCAAACTACCTAGATCATAGGATGGACATGTATTTATCATCACTACTATTGAATATTTTACTAGATGGGTATAAGCCATGGCTCTTATCAATGTCACAAGAATCACTATTTATAAATTGATTCTTAATCAAATCATTTGTCACTTTAGAGTTTCCCATACTATCATTTCTGATAATGATAACAATTTCAAAAATAAGTATGTGAAATCAATGTGTGCCAAATTTAAAATATCTCACAAATTTTCCACACCTTATCATCCACAATAAAATGTCCAAGCATAAACCACAGGTAAAATACTTAATAAAATCATCTAAAATAAAATCCATGAGACCTACATAGATTGGCATCTTCATTTATACCCTACACTTTGGTCCTATCATACTAGGGCAACACCGTTCTTGCTAGCCTATAGTTTTAAGTCTGTCTTACCATTAGAAGTTGAGATTCCCTCCTTCTATATATATATATATATATATATATATGTATGTATGTATGTATGTATCTTCATAGTATCATACCTAATGAGTAACTACATGAAGCTCACCTTCATGCTCTTGCTCTTCTTGATAAACACCATCTCGCTACTTTGCAACATAATTGCCAATACAAGGCTTGTATCACCAAACAACATTATAAAAAGGTTAAAGTCCACACTTTCAATATTGGTGATCTAGTCCTTAGATTAGACTATACCCATGACAAAAAATGGAAATATGCCCAAAAATGGTGGGGCCCTTATTTAGTGAAATATATCCTTGGTCCTAATAGCTATCACCTCCAAACTAATGATGGACATATTTTCAAAGTGCCCACTAATGATAAATTTTAAAGTGCTTTGCTTAAATATTTCACTTCTTATCATGATTTCTATATGTTATCCTACTAACACTTTTTATATAATTTATACATGGGTCTCACCCTCTATAGTAGTTTCTATTTCCAAAAAACTTAGTTCCTTTTTTGGGTCCTTTGGTTTCTCTTTCTCATGAGTTTCATTATAAAACCATGGATAGGACTCGATCTTCCTCATGACTTCCTTTCACTATTATTTCTTTATTATTTACCCAAGATTTTTTCACCCTTGTGGGTTTCTCTTTTATGAGTTGTCGTGTAAGATCATGGATAGGAATAGGCCTTCTTCACAAATACCATCTTTCTTATTTTTATTTTCACATTCTTTGTTTACCCTCTTGAGTTTCTCTTTTATGAGTTGAAATGTAAAACCATGTATAGGACTAGGCCCTCCTCATAAAGTGACCATCTTTATTTGATTGAGTATTCCTTTTCTATAATTTTAATAAATGGTTGCAATTTTTTGATACCTTATTCTTAGCTTTGGTTTTTATTTCTTGTGTAGATAAAACCTACACAACAAACTCTGTTAGAATTTTTTCCTACACCTAAAAAATTCTTATGATAAGGAATCATACTTACCTCTCATTTTATCCATTCTCAGCTTTGTCACAATTTTTATGATTTGAAGTAATTCAAATTATTTCATGTGCATTTCTTATTGATTTCATTTCCTTTAATTCCACTTTGGATAAAATAATGTCAAAGTAAAGATAGATCTTTTATTTCACATGAATAAGCAAGACTCTTAGACATAATGATCTCTAAATTATCTTTTTTAGCAACTAAGTCCCAAATTTTCAAATGATAGTCATTTTTGTCATCCATTTTTTGTTCTTTGATTCCTTATAGAGGAGGAATAGAAAAAACCATTAAAAGTTAAAATCCAAATCATTTGAAACAAAAAGAAACATTATAATTCAAAATTCAAAATCACATCAAAAGATGTGATTAATAGCACATTTCCTATCCCAAATCAAAGCTCAAACTCCACAATTAGACTCATGATATAGATGAGGTCCATTGGGGTGTAGTAGGCCAGTAGATGGGGATTGGAGAATTCAAAATAACTATGGTGCTACCTACTTTCTCATGCAAGTTCCCACTTTTTATAGTAGACAAATGAATCTATAATGAGTCCTAAGAAATGGGGAACACATTATGGGAAGGTAGGTCCATTTTAATTTTCATGCATGTATAATTAATGGATGATATTCATAGTTAATTTGATAACTCAATATTTATGTGGCTAGAAAAAGTTCTTCAGAGTCTTTAATGTCAAAAATCCTCTTATTTTGACAAACCTAATTCAATTGTCTTGACTCTGATAAAGAGTTTATCTACCTTTTTTTTTCCTTCACTTTCTCCTCTACCCATTTCATTTACCCCCTTGATAGGTAAGTTTGATTCTAAATCTATTTTCTCACTTATATATTCCCTCTTATTCACATCTTAAAAATATACTACAACTACTTTGTTTTGGTTTTATCTATTGTTAGAATAAAATAGTATGCCTACACAACTCTGGATGATCTTGTTTACACCATTAATTTACATTTCTAGCATTTCCTTGGTTTATGTGCAAATATTTCCATTGTTGTACCTATTTTTTTAACAATTACACATGTTTCTATTTTTCATATAATTTTTCCATTGTTCTGTGAGGTTGGTTTGTTACTTATCACTCACCAATGTTTTTTCCCCTTTCATGTACTTTTTCCATGGATGATTGAGTAAGGATTGTTACTACTCACTCATTAATGTTTTTTTACCATTGCTTTCCCATCTTTGTTTAAGTAAGGATTTTTACTACTTCCATATTGATGTTTGATTGCCATTTTTTTGACACGTATCCTTAGTTTGACTTGGTTGGTTTGCCTTTCTTAATTAATGTTTAATTTTTGATTTTTTTAATCATTTTAGTAGCCTTGGATTTTAGGTTACCCAATTTAATCTAAAATTTGACTTGCTTATTTGGTCCTAACTTAGCATTTATCACCCCAACTTTCTAAATTTATAAGTATGTTATACCTACACTGCATGAATTATCTTAACTTTCTTTCATTTGTTTTCTTTTTCTCTTTAGTTTTATATCCTTGAGTTTTTCCAAATTAATCTCTATGCCCTCCATGATCAAAACTACAAACACAATAGACAACCATCCAACGATAAAGGTAAGTCAAGGTACACATAAATAACTTTTATTTTTTAGTTATTTCCCTTTCAATAACTCAATTTTAGTTATTTGATGTTTTAAAATACTATAATTTATTTATCTTTAACATTATGTGTTTCTATGTTCTTTTATCAAAGCACAATCTTGCAAAGCACCAGGAAAGGAGTGGGTAGACCGTTAGTGCTTTGCAAGATTATTGTCCCTTATACCACCACTTTTTATTAATCTAACCTTATCCTATACACTTGTTTAAGCCTTAAAACCTCTCTTACACACTCCTCCAAGAATTTCACCACCTTCATTAACACCTAACTAAGACTAAAACCCTTTTTGATGGTTTCCATTACTTTATCATCCTAGTCTG